>CM040240.1:81564341-82110866 GCA_022545495.1 Chrysanthemum lavandulifolium
TTTTCCTTATTGCAACATGTGTTTGAAGTCACGAACTTGGGCATCGGATATGCATCCAAGCTTATGTCAAAGTGTAATTCTTGGAAAATTTGGAAAAATTTGTCCATTTGATGACTAGCTTTTTGGAGCTTTGCTCATTCAAACGTGATGGGTAAGGAATAGAAGATTTGGATTGATTTTCAAGACTCGGGGTTCAAAAACAACTCCTTGATTTGACTTGGGTTTCTTGACCACTTGAGGTTGGACTAGAAGGTTGGACGGCGTCTTGATGCCGTGGACTTGAATAATGCACCTTGTCCGTTGTTTCCTTGGTAACGACTCAACCCGGGGAGGGGCATTGGAGTCGTGGTCCTGTGTTGGAGGTTCACCCACTACCTTTGGAAGAAGAAGAAGAAGGTGTAGACGTGGTCCATCATAAAACACCACTTGGTTGTGATCGCCTTTGCATCGCCCTCGGGTTAGCGATCGTGTTGCTCGGAAGTTTTCCGAGCGGGTTGATCATTTAAAGACTTAAGATCGACAATCGGAGAAACAACCTTTCATTTCATCTTGGGATTTCATGGCCTTGATAACTCATCGATGATGGTCTGGAGGAATAATGGGGAGGATTTGGAGGACAATTTGAGGCCGTATGTTTGATTATAAAAAATTCCTTGATTAGGATTCATATTCCATGAAATTGATTCCTCGATTGAAATTGTTTTGATTAGGGTTTCCTTGATGTTGGAAACCACATTGGGTCGAGATAAAATTACCTTGGTTTTGATAACCTTGGTTCATTCTTGGTTGGTTGATTCGGTTGTGCATGTTATGATTTTGGTTAAAACCGGGTGGTGCAGATTAGTGTTAACGGTAGTGTGGTTCATTTTGAGGCGGTATTGAGTACCTCCTTGTTGTGAACCCGGCTAGAGCATTGGCACAAATGGACTACCATCGGGGGAAATTGTAGTATGCATGAGGACCACCCAAGTAAAAACTCTCGACTTTCTTCACTTAGAATTGTTGGTGCGGTGAAGGAGACTTTTTCCGTTAGCAAGAACCAAAGCTGAACAATTCGGAGTTTGTCAATCTTGCCGTGCTAGATGTACTCGGGGATGAAGAAGAAGAAGGTCCGGTGGGCGATATGTCTTTGCTCGAAAAGGACGGACGAGATATGTTCTCAATGATTTGCAAGGCCTCTTTTGTGGTCTTGCTCGAAAATACCTCCCGGAGGCATTCAAAGAGTCTTGATTGTGCATTGAGACCATTGTAAAAGTTCCATTTGCATTAACTCGGTAAAACCGTGATGCGGACACTTGAAAACTTTTTAACGATCCATGCCTCCCGAATGATTCATCAAATCTCGGAAAATTTCATTATCTCATTCTTAAGACTTGTGGTTGGGATGGAGGATAGAACTCGTTAAGAACTTGGTGACAAGATCTTCCCTGTCTCAATAGAGCAGGGGTTGTTTCTCGAGCCAATTCGGGCTTGTCCCTAGAAAATGGGAACATAAAACGATAGCTTCATTGGGACATTCTTGTACTTGATGGTAGATGCAATCTTGTTAAACCATCGAATGTGTGCATGAGGATCATCCGCTCAAAACCATAGAATTGGCTTTGGGTTACAGATTAACAACCCGGTTTGAGCTCGAAGGTATCACCCAATTTGGGACAACAATGGCATCTCCGTAACCCTCGATGGGTGCTTGGAAGCTCATTCATGGGTTTGTCTTCGCCATTTCGCGGGAGGTGGTGGTGGTAGGCGTTCCTCGATCCTGTGAAGGAGTGACGTCCTCCGTCTCAGGAATCTTTCCAAGTTCGGAAAGTGGACTTGTAGAATGGAAGAGCGTGCGCATACTAAGTATAAAAATCAATTTTCAAAACAAATGAGGCCAAAAACACAAGTGAACTTAACCAATAATCACGGATGAAATTTTTGAAAAGGTACACCAAATCACAATTAAGTATCAATCGGTTCAAGTTCGGTTTCCATTTTTATGCTTCTTGTTGAATTTCTACTCTCAAGTCCTATGTTAAAAGCATTAGCGACTTAGTTCTAAGCTCAAACAAGCTCTAATAAACTTTTAAAGCTTTGCATAAGCTTACATTTACCTTTCATGCAACTTTGGAAATTGGTCAACACAAGTCAATCTTGGAGCAAAATGGGTGCAAATGGAAATGGTTGGTTCAAAATGAAATGGGTTGAAATGGAAGCATTTGGGTTGATTTGTATAGGTTAGGGTTCGGTTTCATGGTTGGCGAGCCATTGTGGCTAGGGACCTATAGTAAGTAATTCTCAAGTTCTTGCATACCTTGTTTGTGGATATAATCGATAAAATTTGTTCAATTTGTGTTCATTAAGTTAGCATAGCTTAGTTTGGTCGATAAAATTAGTTGGATTAAAGATTATATTAGTTTTTATTACAAATTAGGAGTTTAAGGGTGTGTTTGGTTCCTATCATAACGCCCCTCGAGTCTATCACGGTGGCATCCTTTTGTTGGTTCAAGTATACTTAGTATAAGTGAACTCATTTGAGTCAATAAAATTGATCCTGACCTAAAAGTCAAACCTAATTGAAATCATCTCCTTTGTCAATGTTGTGGGTTTGAATTGCAAAACACGGATTTGAGTTTAAAAGTGTTAAACATAGCTTGCCTTGTATTCATTACACCATATTACTTCATTATCAGTCATAAAAATCTAAAAGTTTTGAGAAATTACAGTTTGGTCCACGAGCTTTTAAATTGGTCAAAATTAATCCTTGGAGTTTCAAAATGTCAAAGTTAGCCTTGGATTATTTAAGTTTGTAAAACCAACCCTTTGACTACTCTTCATAAGTTCTGATTGGTCCACTTAGTTTGGAAGAATTGCATTATTGGTCCTTGGTGTTATTAATCTCACAAACCAAACGGACCTATTTGATATCAACCAAACTAAACCCCACGCCCAATCTGTTTACGGTCCAAATACTGACCGACAACCCACTTACCTAATGTTTAAAATAAACAAACCCGCCCAAAACACATCTTCCCGTGGTTATGCACCTCCCCCTCTCAGCCACTTAAAATCACCTACTACACCTTTGTCTCCCCACTCCCTACCCTATCAATGCAATTAATGCACCTCTGTCTCTAATATGAACCAAGTTTTCCATAAATCCTCTCAACGACCAAGATTGCTCAAAAGGCATCCAAGGGCTCATATTCATCTTGGATCCTCGAAAAGATGAGAGAAGTTGGTGCATAAAAGAGGCCAAGAGGAAGCAAGAAGAGGAGTTAGTTTAGTTTTAAAATTGTATGTCGTTTTAAGTTTAACTTTTCTTAGCTAGCTCTCATTTGAAATTTTCAGTTATTTTGTATCAAGGATAGTAGTCTTAATGTAACTCTTTTAAGTCTCGAATTAGGTTTATGTTCATGATTTTAATTTTATTGTTATTGTTGGATTTCCTAATTTCAAACTTTGAATATCAAGCTTGAATTAGCTTAACCTAGTTAAAACAAGGTTATATTAGCTTATCATAGCTTTTTATAAGCTTGTGTTTAAGTATTGAGCAAAAGTGAAACTTGGTCAACAAAAGTCAAAATTAGACAAAATGATGCAGTGATGATAAGGGTTGATTCAGGCGGAAATGGGTTGAAATGGAAGCATTTGGGTTGGAATTGATAGGTTAGGGTCCTTGTTTCCCTTGTTGGCTAACCATTGTGGTTTTGAATTTGTTGTAAGTAATTTTCACATGTTCTAGCACTTAATGTATTTGTGGTCATTATCACATCAAGGCTTGTTCTAATATGATAATTAGGTTAAGTTAAGTTAGTTTAGTCATAATATATGTTTATCCATGTTAGTTTAGTTTTAATTGGCAAAGCAGTCAAATTAAGGTATGTTTGGATCGATATATCATCTTTTAAACTTTTTATAAGTTAAGATCTGTAGTTCATGTTTGTTTAGATCTTATATACTCATACATCTCTTAGTTTGTGCTGTATATACCAAAGTCAAAATTGATTCTTAATATGTCTTCTTTGTTAAAGCTATTGGAACTTTGGATTTGGAAATCCTTGTTTTGGGTTTAAAAGTCTTAAGCAGAGGTTGCATTGTGTTCTTTTCATTCATAAACATCAATTTCGAGTAATCAAATTGGATTCAAGTTTCATTTTAGTCAAAGTTATAACCACTTTCAAAAGTCAAAAATGGTGTAAAGTTGGATTTGTCGAGATATTGCAACACGCATAGGGTTCATTAAAACTTTTAGAGTCGATTTTTGATCTACAAGTAGTCTACTAGGTGGTCTTTAAGACCTCTCATGTTTTAGTTACTTAGGTCTAGTTTAGGACTTAATAATTGGTTTTAGTTTGTAGCTTATTTGGGTGCTTATCTTTGGACTGCAGTAGTCGCAAATGTTTAGCTCATTAGTTCAAATTATCAAGTTTGATCAATCCACGTAATCCATGTTTGAAGCTTATTGTTTTTGTTTGCAAATTGGTTAATTTAGTATATTATAGCTTACATTTCGATGTGGTAGCTTATTTTGCTCATTTGCTTATCAAGTGCTTATTTCAATAAGCACTTGATTCATCGATTCAATTTCTCCCACACAACCTACTTTTTCCAATTTTCATAGTTACTTAATATAAATTTAGACTTTTCCGAAATTTTCAGATTTTTCAAGTTGTTTTGCTATTTTTCTTGATTTTAATTAGTTTTAAGCATTTTAATTAGTCTTTAATACAAAAATTCGAGAAAAGGTTCAAAAAATAATTTTCAATTTTCTTAGATTTAGATAAATATAAAAAGTGAAAAAGTAATTTTCAGATTTTTCATAGTTTATTTGGTAATTTTAGTAATTTAATTAGTTTTTAATAGTTTAAAATTCCTAGAAAATAGAAAAATAATCAGGAAAATACAAAAAGATTTGAAAATTCTATTTTGATATTGTAGACTTTTCCATTTCATAATTTTATTTTTCTAGCCTAATTTCCCATTTTCTTGTATTTTAGGTAATTAATTAATAGTTAAAAATAGTTTTTAATTAGATAATTAGATTTAAAATAATTTTCTTTTCTAATAATTTTATTTTATCATTAGGATTGTAAAAATATCATTTCATATTTTTAGGGTTAATATTGCTTTAGTTTCACGTTTTTAGTTTATGCGTCGCGTAGTTTTAAATTGGTTTTGTAAAACATAAAACAAAAACATCATTTTAATTATAGTGATAGCGTTTATTTAATAGATTTTATCTTTTAATTTCCACTAATTTGCATTTAAGTCTTTGTATTTGTGTGATATCTCTGTAGTTATAATAATCTCAAATTCCTTTTTCGTTCAATTCCTCGATCACTATCGTTGATTGATCCATTGCATAGCTTCATTTGGGACATAACGACACGAGACTCTATACTCCTCGGATCCTCATTGATTTCGTTAAGCGGTTTTAAATGATTCTGATCCGCCATTCACAAGTGGCTTGTGATTAGCTTAATTTGTTGTACCATCAATTCCCCAGCGCCCATTGCCGGGGGCGTCTGATCTATCTTCCGTGTGATTAGTTGTTTGGATACTCACTCATTTGTTTATATCATCCATCATCTATCATATATATATATATATATATATCCATATTTTCTTCTAAAAATCCAAAACCCAAAAACAACCAAAAGTATAAAACACAAAATATTTTCCTTTTGTTTCTATATATGTATCGATTTGGTTAAAATCAATAATAAAGTTTGTAGTATCGGGTAACTCAAGCGTGTTAGGTTTGAGCAAGAGATCGTTCGAGCGAGGTTGAATGGAATTTCAACTCACGTCTCAATAATCGGATTCGAATAATATAAGGGCATAAGATGATATATTCTAAACTACGGGATAAGGAAAGTAAATGGAACATCTAATCTACGGAAATCCTAAGAACTAAGGCAAACTACGCAATTCTATGCTAAAAGCATAACCGAATTCTAAAAACATGAATTAAAACTAAATGAGAAGATTTAAGCTAATTTAAACGTAAACTAAATTTAGCTTATAAAATACAATATGATAAAAGAAAATTTTAAAACTTAAAACGTAAGAAAGGCGTTAAATAAAGCTCGGGTAAAACCCGAGCCTAAAGCGTAAACTATTTGGAAAAACCCTAAGGCGAAAATCTATTTTCCCTCTGAAGATTAATACAAAATATAATTTAAGAAAAAGCGGAATATTTTTTGAGTTTTATTTATTTATTATGAATTAAAAGCGGAAAAGTAGAAAACAATTATTTAAAATAGTAACACAATTTGGAAAAATATGAAATTTTATGAAAAATACTTTGTCTAATTCTAAACCTAAGAAAATTCTAAAAGCGGAAAAAGCAATTGAAAATAAGCGGTTCAATAAGCAATACGTGTTAATAAGCTAAATAAAGAAACAAAGGTTTAAAAAGATTAAAGATGTAGAACTTGGTAAAAAAGGGCCAAGATGGTTCGGGTGTTGTGGTGTGCGGTGGCGGTGAAGCTCTTGACCCGAGTTCGAACACAGTGATCCTTTGCTATCTTTTTTTCAACTTAACCAATTTGAAAATAAGCTACCTTAACTACTTTTTATCAAACCCAAACTATTAAAACACTAAATAAGCGATTTTAGAGCTGAAAGGAATGATTAAAGATGATATGGAAAGGAAATCAAATTCAAGCTAATCTAACTAGAGCTAGGCTAAACAAAAGTAGTTTAAACAAGTTTAAATAAGCTAATATGAGCTAACCATGGAAAAGGCTCCGATGATGAGTATAAGCTAATGAATATTAAGGAAACATAAATTAAGTGGGAGAACAAATAAACTTTACTACAAGCAGACCTAGCTTGAGATAAGTTCCTAAAAAGCTAGTAAAGCCTATCAAACTCTTGGATAATGGGGCAAACTATATAAGCTAATGAGTCCTATTTAAGCAAGCTGAAATAATAAAATGAATTAAAACTAGTTAAGCACTATGAGTGCTCTTGTGGTCTGACTGACCCGATGGCCTAAGAACCTTATTTCGACTTCTAAATGAAGGCAAATTAAAGCTAAAAGTTGAAAGGCACAAAACAAGGTAAGTTATTGATGCAAATAACTATACCAACCTCAAGCAATTGATCTAATCCATTGTGTTAACCTTTATCACAGTTACTCCTAATCCAAACACTTAAAACTTCCAAAATGCATTAAAACTATTAAATCACATGAGATTATGTCTAAAGCGGTATTAAGCACTCGAACAACAATGCGAAAACAAAAATAGAACCCAAGCGATTTGACTCTCCAATATGACCGTTTGACTTATGTTGACTTTATTGAAAAGCGAGATTTGAAACGGTGAAGAAACCAAGAGATTCATATAAGCTTAGTAAAGCTTATGAACTTACCTAACGATAAAGACAAGTTATTGATTGATTTAAACCAGTTGTATGAAAACTTAAATGACCAAATGATTAAAGACAACTTGACTAAAATTTATAAAGTGATATTACAAGAGAATTGAAATTACATTGAAAAGAGACTTGACTAAGCTATCAAAGCGGTAAATGACGAAATAGAAGGTCAAAATTCCTCTAAAGCTTAAGGAATTGGACAAATACAAATGTGAGCTTAGGGTTTCTTTTATAGCAGGGAGGAGGTCTTGGATTCTCATTCGGAAGAGCCTAGAAGCTCTAATCTCGACCATTCATCAATTCCATGTCACCTCGACCAATCAACTTGCTCCATTTCATCCAATGATGTGTTATGTCCAATGGGAGAGTTCCTTTTGGCCACGTTAGCGGTCTTATCGCGGTCGAGGTCTAGAAGGTATGAAAGATTCTAAGTACCAAGATTGTGTTTGGGAGAGGTGTTATGGGTGGTGTTTGGTTGAGAGCAGGAAGGAAGATGTCTTGTTTAAAGGCGCGTTTGGTTATTTATAATTCTTCAAATGCTTTGACTTGGGTGTGGGTGATATTTGAGGGTTTGGATTCGGGTAGTTGGTATTCGGGTTTTGAATATTAAGCGGAAATGGTTTATAACCGGGTGTTGGATTTGGGCTAGGATTGGGCCGATGGCTTGGTTATTTGGATAATGGATTTAGGATAGTATTTAGGACTTGTAGTGTAATTATTTGATGAACCAAGGACCAAACATGTATCAAGTATTTTTGAGGACCAAGGTGTGAACTCGAAAGTCTCCTCCAAGGACTGAATTTGCCATTCTTCAATAGACCAAGGGCTTATTTGCAAATTCACGAAACTCGAGGGCCATTTCGACAATTCTTTGAAACTTGAGGGGCTGTTCGACATTTCTTCAAACTTTGATCAAATCTTCAAAATCATCCTCGAGATTAGAAATCTTCAAAATGCATAATTGACCTTGGCTCGAACAAGCTCTCTTAATCTCTCGTGCTCGGTTCGTACGATTTGGCTCTTTTTGCGTGTTTTGCATATCCATACACGCAAACACAAACTCAAGAAAGCAGACAAATATTAGCAATAACGGCTCTTTCTTGGTTATTTTGGGTCTATTTTGATAAAGAAAAGGTATGTGTTTTAGCACATACCAAATACCAGACGAAACTATTATGGTGTCCTCGCGATACAATCGACTCAGCTTCTAAAACCAAGTTTCAATCTCTTTCTACTAAACCATTGATATGTCCAACCGTCAAGTTATCTCACAATTAGCCACTTGAATGACTAACCGTAAGAAACTTCAAGCAGTTCGGACACACCAATTAGAGAAGAAGTAGTCGATGTTCCTCGAAAAGAGATTAAGAAAGCCTTAATTCTAAAAGCGCCCGTTTACCTTTTAATTCTCATGTATAGATATTACAATTAAGCACATTCCAATTATGAATGACGGTTTGTTGAACTTTCATGTCGATCAATAACTCAAACATTTTTCAAGCGACACGTTAGGATCACGGAGTAAACACAACCATGATGAAGTGACCATACGGATAGAATACATCGTCCCCGATTTTCACTAGTCCCAAACTAAGCGTAAAACGAAATCATTGTTACATATGATTTTAGATGCTAACACTACCCATGGAAGTTACTTGTGTAATTACCTTTTGTTCCCATTTTCCTATTTTCCTCTAGATTTTTTATTTTTGTGAGAAATGAATTTCTTCAAATTCTCGTTTCGATAAAATTATTCCGATAAAGATACAAAGCTAAGTCGATAATTAGTTATCCGCCTTCGAGAACCATTGTCGTAAAAATGAGGTCCACATCAAGGAATTTTATTTCACTTACTTTTGACTTTTTTTTTTTTTTTTCAACATACCATTTTTTTTTTCATCATTTTTTTTTTTTTTTTTTTATACTTTCTTGATATGGTACATGAACCAGGAGCTTCACGGGGTAATTCCAAGACTATAGGCTTCATGAAATGAGGATCCCTTGGCTAGGCTAAGACCTCACTCAATCGGCTAAAGATCCAAGGGTCCGATCTAGACACATGACTCACAACTTTACTTATTACTTTTCACATATCACTTATAAGCGATTTATTTATTACGGATCCTTGATGTGTACCCAATTTTTAAAACAAATATTCTTTTAAGAAGATAAAGAACTAACTATCGCCAAAACTCGACATCTCTAATTATTTAGAGCGGATATGGGTGAAACAATTTTGTGGAACAAAAAGCCATAAGTACCTGATGGGCTCTAAAGAGAACCAACTACTCACGTTTAGCATCTAAACTCATAAGTAACTCTATCATTTCTCGATCTCTGCAAATTTAAAATCCCAAATAATGAGATCCATGGATGCTTAGCCGATAATTTTAGATTATCTATGGTTAGGGAACAAGCTGGGCTCAACACGCCGGTCAATCGAATTCTATTCCTACTCTCACCGGAGAAAGTCAACAAGGTGTCAAAACATATATTAACTTAGCAAATGTTTAGTCTAATGAAATCAAGTTATGCATTTTAAAGTCACTCGGAAACTTGCAAAATCTTGGCCTTGTGAGCTAGAATTAGCATTTATAGCTTCTTATCTAAGAGACTAGCAAAACTTTTCAATCAAAAGACTTAACAAAAGCTTACAAAATTTTAAATTTTCTCATTTTGCACAATTTTTCATTTTCTAAGGAAAAGCGGGGTTGCGAGAGAAACACAGAAATAAGCAAGTGCGGTCAAATCAAATCGAAGATTACCCTACCCAGACTAGAGCGAAACATTGTCCTCAATGTTTAAAGCAAGGGTATCACGAAAATCTAAAAGCGTTTATTAAGTATGCTCAAAGATAAGCGTTAGTCGATAAGATTAGGATATCGGTTTCCATCGGCATCGATCATGAGACTCGAGTGGAGAAATGACAAACTTGAGCACGAGTCTTCATATCGAGACATCCTACAAAACATCACAAACAACCAAACACGAAATCGAAGAGGTAGACCCTTCGGCGTCTTATTAGAAAATAGAAAGAAGATAGATGGATAAGCATGGGGTGCCTCCACGAGCGCTCTTTTTTGATCACCGGTCGCTGCTGACTCGTCCCAATCATTTGTCCTTGGGAAGAAAGTGGTAGAGATACCGAGGTCAAAAGCGTGTCCTCATTCCCGAAGGAATGAGGCCGGTGGTTGGTGGTGAAGAAAGTGTCGGGCATCGACACATAAGGTATATGAAAGAATGATCCATCATCCGGTGGTTTTCTTGTGGGCGAAGGAATAGCGGATCAAAGTGAGAAAACTCCAAGAAAGATGGGAGCTCATGGTAAAGATAAGAGATGTAGGCTCAATCATGAAGGCATCCACGGAGGATCCTTATCACGAATAACGGTTTTAACAAAGAACTCATCAATGAATATCCGGGTTTAAAAATCTTGTCCTCACATGCGGGCTCAGGATACGTGATGGTGACTCATCGAGAGAGGGGAGTCAAGAGAACCATCAAGAACAACCATATCCCCTCGGGATCATGTAATATATCCTCGATACCGGTGGTATCAAGGCATCAAGAGCATCCTCAATGATCGGGTCATTTGTCGGAGTATCGAAATCTCGTTCAAAACTTTGCTCACATCAACATCAAAATGGAATCGCTCAGGGATCGGGAGGATAAACATCATCAATAGTGGGATTGCCACTAATATCTTCATCAAATCGAAAATCTCAAGCTCGGGAGAAATCACTATCTTTAACGGAGATAGGATGCGAACTTGAATTATCGTTTAGGGCTTCAATCTTAGAAATGAGAAGATAAACTCTCGACAATGTTTCACGTGTCTGGATCCTCGATCTCAATATCATTAAGCTCAATCTCTTCTTCTTACGGCTCAAAATCATTATCATCTACTATCGGGCTCGGAAGGTAAATCGTCGACAAAATCGATGTCTCCATAAGAATCATTATCGAATCAGAACATCTCAACATGATCATTTGAAATATCAAGAGGGCTCATCACAAATATCAACCCCGGACTCGGACTCTCTTGGGCTTGGGATAAGGATCTCATCACTAAGATGCTCATCCCCATTATGAAAGAGTCAGGTGCAATAATGTCGTAACAATAGAATCATCTACCTCTTCCAGGCGTCCTTCTCTCGCGGCGTGAGTGAAGGGAAGAGTCGGAAATGAAAGGCTCATAAATGAAAGAGGATAAGAATCCGGAGGTGGGACAGTGATGTGCTCTTAGAGCTAGCAAGTTCCACCTTCCGTTGTGATCTCGGTTCTTCATTTTAGAAATCGTTTAAAGCTCATAAGTTCGTTCCGTTTTGTTGTAACTCGGCGATCTCGTAACGGTGAATCGTGAAGATAAGGATCGATTCTAGAATTCTTGATTAAGTCGAGTACAAGCGGAGAATCACTCGGGTTGAAATATGTTCCATCTCCCTCACCAGGAGAGTAGGAATCGAGGTTCATCAATCTTACATTTCAAAATTTTTGGTAATGCTTCAAGTTTTTCAATGTTGTTCGAAAAGCACGATGTTCAAAGAAATCGTCCGTGACCCTCGGTGGGTTCTTGGTGGCTCGAATGGTGTGATCATCTTCCGTAACGAACGGTTCTTCATTAACACATTGTCGAGCTTGAATGCGGCTTAATAAAGTTTGAAGCATGCTTTCAATGCGGTTTTGATGTTGATTTAGTTTTCTTCAAAGTCGATGAAGCGTCCCAACACCCATACAGTGGACAATAAAACCATTAACCAGATCTACCATATCTCCACACCCATAACAATAACGTGGATCGAGCGAAGATACCTTGGGGTGTGGAGGTAGTGGGAAAATTTTGAGGATCCATGAGAATTAAACATATAGAGGGTAAAAAGAAATTATCGAATCGGAGGGTAAAGAAGAATATTTTGGGTTTTAGAAAACATATTGAAAAGGAAAATCTTTTGGGTTTTCTAAAAGGCAATGTACAAGAATCTTCAAATGCACACGATCGAGAGGCGAATCTGACTTCTTCCTCCGGCCCGTGGCGCCAAAATTGATTTGGTTAAAAATCAATAATAAAGTTTGTAGTATACGGGTAACTCAAGCGTGTTAGGTTTGAGCAAGAGATCGTTCGAGGTTGAATGGAATTTCCTCACGCCTCAATAATCGGGATTCGAATAATATAAGGGCATAAGATGATATATTCTAAACTACGGGATAAGGAAAGTAAATGGAACATCTAATCTCGGAAATCCTAAGAACTAAGGCAAACTACGCAATTCTATGCTAAGCGCAACTCTGGAATTCTAAAAACATGAATTAAAACTAAATGAAAGAGATTTAAGCTAATTTAGAAAACGTAAACTAAATTTAGCTTATAAGAAATACAATATGATAAAAGAAAATTTTAAAACTTAAAGCGTAAGAAAGGCGTAAAAAATGGTAGCTCGGGTAAAACCAGAGCCTAAGCGTAAACTATTTGGAAAAACGACCCTAAGCGAAAATCTATTTTTCCTCTGAAGATTAATACAAAATATAATTTTAGGAAAAAGCGGAATATTTTTGAGTTTTATTTATTTATTATGAATTAAAAGCGGAAAAGTAGAAAACAATTATTTAAAATAGTAACACAATTTGGAAAAATATGAAATTTTTATGAAAAATACTTTGTCTAATTCTAAACCTAAGAAAATTCTAAAGCTGAAGCAGTGAAAATAAGCGGTTCAATAAGCAATACGTGTTAATAAGCTAAATAAAGAAACAAAGGTTTAAAAGATTAAAGATGTAGAACTTGGCGTAAAAGACCCAAGGGCAAAGATGGTTCGGTGTTGTGGTGTGCGGCGTGGCGGTGAAGCTCTTGACCGAGTTCGAACTGGTGATCCTTTTGCTATCTTTTTATTTTTCAACAACCAATTTGAAAATAAGCTACCTTAACTACTTTTATCAAACCCAACTATTAAAACACTAAATAAGCAGATTTTAGAACTGAAAGACGATTAAAGGCAGATGGAAAAATCAAATTCAAGCTAATCTAACTAAGAGCTAGGCTAAACAAAAGTAGTTTAAACAAGTTTAAATAAGCTAATATGAGCTAACCATGGAAAAGGCTACGATGATGAGTATAAGCTAATGAATATTAGGAAACATAAATTAATGGGAACAAATAAACTTTACTACAAAGCAGACCCTATAGCTTGAGATAAGTTCCTAAAAAGCTAGTAAAGCCTATCAAACTCTTTGGATAATGGGGCAAACTATATAAGCTAATGAGTCCTATTTAAGCAAGCTAGAAATGCAAATAAAGCTGAATTAAAACTAGTTAAGCACTATGAGTGCTCTTTGTGTCCAAGCGACCAGGTAGCCTAAGGAACCTATTTCGACTTCTAAATGAAGGGCAAATTAAGCGCTAAAAAGTTGAAAGGCACAAAACAAGGTAAGTTATTGATGCAAATAACTATACAACCTCAACAATTGATCTAATCCATTGTGTTATCCTTTATCAGAGTTACTCCTAATCCAAACACACTTAAAACTTCAAAATGCATTAAAACTATTAAATCTGATGAGATTATGTCTAAAGCGGTATTAAGCTTACTCGAACAACAATCGAAAACAAAAATAGAACCCACAGTTTGACTCTCCAATATGACCCGTTTGACTTATGTTGACTTTATTGGCGAGATTTGAGAACGTTGAAGAAACCAAGATTCATATAAGCTTAGTAAAGCTTATATGAACTTACACAACGATAAAGACAAGTTATTGATTGATTTAAACCAGTTGTAAAACTTAAATGACCAAATGATTAAAGACAACTTGACTAAAATTTATAAAGTGATATTACAAGAATTGAAATTACATTGAAAAGAGACTTGACTAAGCTATCAAAGCATTAAATGACGGAAATAGAAGGTCAAAATTCCTCTAAAGCTTAAGGAATTGACAAATACAAATGTGAGCTTAGGGTTTTTTTATAGCACGGAGGAGGTCTTGGATTCTCATTCGGAAGAGCCTAGAAGCTCTAATCTCGACCATTCATCAATTCCATGTCACCTCAACCAATCAACTTGCTCCATTTCATCCAATGATGTGTTATGTCCAATGGGAGAGTTCTTTTGGCGCGTTAGCGGTCTTATCGGCCGGTCGGGTCTAGAAGGTATGAAAGATTCTAAGTACCAAGATTGTGTTTGGGAGAGGTGTTATGGGTGGTGTTTGGTTGAGAGAGGAAGGAAGATGTCTTGTTTAAAGGCGCGTTTGGTTATTTATAATTCTTCAATGCTTTGACTTGGGTCGTGGGTGATATTTGACCGGGGTTTGGATTCGGGTAAGTTGGTATTCGGTTTTGAATAGCGGAAATGGTTTATAGCGGGTGTTGGATTTGGGCTAGGATTGGGCACGATGGCTTGGTTATTTGGATAATGGATTTAGGATAGTATTTAGGACTTGTAGTGGTTATTTGATGAACGAGGACCAACATGTACATCCATTTTTGAGGACCAAAGGTGTGAACTACGAAAGTCTCCTCCAAGGACTGAATTTGCCATTCTTCAATAGACCAAGGGCTTATTTGCAAATTTACGAAACTCAAGGCCATTTCGACAATTCTTTGAAACTTGAGGATTTCGACATTTCTTCAAACTTTGATCAAATCTTCACAAATCATCCTCGAGATTAGAAATCTTCAAAATGCATAATTCGACCTTAAACAAACAAGCTCTTAATCTCTCGTGCTCGGTTCGTCCGATTTGGCTCTTTCGTGTTTTGCATATCCATACTTACAACACAAACTCAAAAGCAACAAATAATATTAGCAATAAGCGGCTCTTTCTTGGTTATTTTGGGTCTATTTTGATAAAGAAAAGGTATGTGTTTTAGCACATACCGTATCAAAAATAAAATACAAAAAGAATCGTGTTTCTCAATAATTAACAACAAAAAGATTACCACGAAAACCAAGCGGTGCACTACCTAGCTGGGGTGCGACCATAATAAGTTCGAACTAAAGATTTAAAACTTGCCTTTGTGTCCTTATGATTGGTGTACCTTTTCAAAGAAGCCATTCATCTTGGATTATTAGTTAAGTTCATGTTGTTTTGCCTCGAATTTGTGTTAATTGATTTTGTTGTGATATCGACGTTTGAACGAAAACCCATAAAGATTCTTCTCACCCGATTTTTATCAAACGTCTTCATAATTCTCATTCTCATCACGAAGATTTTCATAATTCCCATTTCTCTCCTTAACTCGAGGTTTCCTTAGAGTTAACTGCGAATCACATCTTTTCGTTCTTCTAGATCATTGAGTCCTTTGCGTGATCTAGCGAGAAATTCCAAGAAGGCGTTCTCGTGGCGTCTGCCCAAATAGTCGAACCCGAGATTCACACTATTTCAAACAACACCATGGCGACGAGCGTACTATGGCGGAAATGCTCCGCACCCAGGGTTATGGAGATGCCATCGTTTTACGTTATCAATTCGATCACCAATTGAAGACACATTTGATCCAACTTGTGTCTACAAATCAATTCAGCGTCCGATCGAGAAGACCGTATGCACACATCCGTTGGTTTAACAAGTTGACTTCAACTATCAATTTCAAGGATGTGCCACAAAAAGTCATCAAGTTGATGCTTTTCCATTCTCTTGAGGACGGCCAATTTGGTGGAAGAACCCTCGATCTATCAAACTTGGGAGGATCTTGTTCAAAGTTTGTGAATTACTTCTTTCCTCCATCAAAGGCGACTAATCTTAAAAATGAAATTTCGGATTTCGTCAAAATTTCGATGAAAACTTTGGAGGCATGGGAGAGATTCAAAGATCTCCTCGAAATGCCCCATCATGAATTCACAGACTTCAACAAGTCAATATCTTTACAATGGGTTGAGCGGTAATGATCAAGATTCCTTGAATGCGACGCAGGTAGCAATATCTTGAATCGTGACCTAAAGATGTGATTGAGATTTGCGAGCAAAATCAAAGTTCTATTTCTGCAACAAAGTCAATGTAGAACACTCCTTCTTCATCCAGGTAACTCTTCCGAGTTAGCAGCTCAGATTAACCGCTCTAACAGACATCATTCATTGTATGATAAAGAGGTAAAGGAAATCAAGCGAAATTCATAAGCGGAACCAATCAAAGCCGTAAACAAGGTGTGTGAAACTTGTAGTGGTCCTCATCGTATTATGATTGTCAAGCAACCGATGCTTCCTTTTACCAAGCTCCGTAGCTTGATAAACCACAATCAATACCGACCACGGTGATCCTCACTAGTGCACCTAGCGGTATGACACCACAGTTTTCCTCTGTGCAAAACCATGGCAATCAAAACCATGGCAATCAAAATCGCTTTGTTCCGAATCAAGGACAAAATTTCAATAACTCTCAAAATTTCAATCAAAACGGAACAATTTCAATCAACATCAGGGCTCCTAATCATCAAAGTTATCAACAACCTTCTCAAGCTCCCATGCCAAATGACTTCATGAAAATGGTAGGTCAAACGTTCAATGCAAACTCGGATCAATAACATGAGAGTTGAGCTTAAAGGGAAATTGATACCACAATGTCTCGCAGAACAAATGAGTTAAAGAATATGATGAGCGGTTTCATGAACATGAATATGAACAAAGCTTCATCATCTTGGAGACTCCAGCAATACTATTCCTAATCCAAATGCCGGGTTGAAAGCCGTCACCACTCGTAGTGGTAAGGCCTTAATGGACCTTCGACTCCTATGCCCCTCCTCACGTGGCATTGAGTCAAGTTACCAGGAGACAACGGACAAGGTGCACTATTCAAGCCCAAAGTACCCACTGTCCCACCTTGTAGTCAAGCTTTAAATCCGGAACCGATGTTCGAAGAAAATCTTGAGCGAAACACTTCCATCCCGGCTCAAAGTCTAATCGACTTCTTACCCATCAAGAATGAATGATGAAAGCTCAAAGACAAAAAAAGAGCAAATGGAAATTTTTTCCAAATCTTCAATGAGCTACACTTTGATATAAACCCGTTGATGCTCTCGTTTTAATGCCTAAATTTGCATCCGCAGCAAGGCTTCTTGAGCAACAAAGATAAGTTATGCGAGATGGCGAAAACCCTAAATGAGCAATGCTCGTGACCATTCTTAATAAGCTTCCCAGCTTGAAGACCACGGCGGTTTTAATCCCGTGTGATTTCTTGGGGATGTTTCAATGCTCCGCCTTGGCCGATCTTGGCGCTAGCATTAACCTCATGCCACTCGGTATGGAAGCGCCTCTTCACGAACTTTCATCCACTCGTATGACACTCGAGCTAGCGGACCGTGCCGTAACTCGTCCACTTGGGATAGCCGAGGATGTCGTGATGAAAGTAGGAAAGTGACTCTAATTAAGTATCAATCTCGGTTCAAGTTCGGTTTCCATTTTTATGCTTCTTGTTGAATTTTCTACTCAAAGTCCTATGTTAAAAGCATTAGCGACTTAGTTCTAAGCTCAAACAAGCTCTAATAAACTTGTTAAAGCTTTGCATAAGCTTACATTTACCTTTCATGCAACTTTGGAAATTGGTCAACACAAGTCAATCTTGGAGCAAAATGGGCATGCAAATGGAAATGGTTGGTTCAAAATGGAAATGGGTTGAAATGGAAGCATTTGGGTTGATTTGTATAGGTTAGGGTTCGGTTTCATGGTTGGCGAGCCATTGTGGCTAGGGACCTATAGTAAGTAATTCTCAAGTTCTTGCATACTTGTGTTTGTGGATATAATCGATAAAATTTGTTCAATTTGTGTTCATTAAGTTAGCATAGCTTAGTTTGGTCGATAAAATTAGTTGGATTAAAGATTATATTAGTTTTATTACAAATTAGGAGTTTAAGGGTGTGTTTGGTTCACTATCATAATCGCCTCGTGTCTATCGGTGGCAGTCCTTTTGTTGGTTCAAGTATACTTAGTATAAGTGAACTCATTTGAGTCAATAAAATTGATCCTGCAACCCTAAAAGTCAAACCTAATTGAAATCATCTCCTTTGTCAATCATTGTGGGTTTGAATTGCAAAACACGGATTTGAGTTTAAAAGTGTTAAACATAGCTTGCCTTGTATTCATTACACCATATTACTTCATTATCAGTCATAAAAAAATCTAAAAGTTTTGAGAAATTACAGTTTTGGTCCCTGAGCTTTTAAATTGGTCAAAATTAATCCTTGGAGTTTCAAAAATGTCAAAGTTAGCCCTTGGATTATTTAAGTTTGGCAAAACCAACCCTTTGACTACTCTTCATAAGTTACAGATTGGTCCCTTAGTTTGGAAGAATTGCATTATTGGTCCTTGGTGTTATTAATCTCACAAACCAAACCGGACCCTATTTGATATCCCAAGCCCAAACTAAACCCCCCTGGCCCAATCTGTTTACCCGGTCCAAATACCCAACCCGACAACCCACTTACCTAATGTTTAAAATAAACAAAACCCGCCCCAAAAACCTGTCTTCCCCGACAGGATTGTCTGCACCTCCCCCCTCCTCCAGCCACCTAAAATCACCCTACTACACCCTTTGTCTCCCCCCACCTCACCTACCCATATCAATGCAATTAATGCACCTTTCCCTGTCTCTAATATGAGAACCAAGTTTTCCCGCCAAATCCTCTCAACGACCAAGATTGCTCAAAAGGCATCCAAGGGCTCATATTCATCTTTGGGATCCACTCGAAAGATGAGAGAAAGTTGGTGCATAAAAGAGGCCAAGAGGAAGCAAGAAGAGGAGTTAGTTTTAGTTTTTTAAAATTGTATGTCGTTTTTAAGTTTAACTTTTCTTAGCTAGCTCTCATTTGAAATTTTCAGTTATTTTGTATCAAGGATAGTAGTCTTAATGTAATGCAACTCTTTTAAGTCTCGAATTCAGTTTATGTTCATGATTTTAATTTTATTGTTAACTGTTGGATTTCCTAATTTCAAACTTTGAATATCAAGCTTGAATTAGCTTAACCTAGTTAAAACAAGGTTATATTAGCTTATCATAGCTTTTTATAAGCTTGTGTTTAAGTATTGAGCAAAAGTGAAACTTGGTCAACAAAAGTCAAAATTAGACAAAATGATGCAAAGATGATAAGGGTTGATTCGAGCGAAATGGGTTGAAATGGAAGCATTTGGGTTGGAATTGATAGGTTAGGGTCCTTGTTTCACTTGTTGGCTAACCATTGTGGTTTTGAATTTGTTGTAAGTAATTTTCACATGTTCTAGCACTTAATGTATTTGTGGTCATTATCCGTCAAGGCTTGTTCTAATAACGATGAATTAGGTTAAGTTAAGTTAGTTTAGTCATAATATATGTTTATCCAATGTTAGTTTAGTTTTAATTGGCAAAGCAGTCAAATTAAGGTATGTTTGGATCCACCGATATATCATCTTTTAAGCTTGTTTATAAGTTAAGATCTGGTAGTTCATGTTTGTTTAGATCTTATATACTCACATCCGCTCTTAGTTTGTGCTGTATACCACCAAAAGTCAAAATTGATTCTTAATATGTCTTCTTCGTTAAAGCTATTGGAACTTTGGATTTGGAAATCCTTGTTTTGGGTTTAAAAGTCTTAAGCAGAGGTTGCATTGTGTTCTTTTCATTCATAAACATCAATTTCAGTAATCAAATTGGATTCAAGTTTCATTTTAGTCAAAGTTATAACCACTTTCAAAAGTCAAAATGGTGTAAAGTTGGATTTGTGCGAGATATTGCGAACACGCATAGGGTTCATTAAAACTTTTTAGAGTCGATTTTTGATCTACAAGTAGTCTACTAGGTGGTCTTTAAGACCTCTCATCTGCTTTTAGTTACTTAGGTCTAGTTTAGGACTTAATAATTGGTTTTAGTTTGTAGCTTATTTGGGTGCTTATCTTTGGACCGCAGTAGTACCAAATTCGCTTTAGCTCATTAGTTCAAATTATCAAGTTTGATCAATCACGTAATCCAGTGTTTGAAGCTTATTGTTTTTGTTGCAAATTGGTTAATTTAGTATATTATAGCTTACATTCGATGTGGTAGCTTATTTTGCTCATTTGCTTATCAAGTGCTTATTTCAATAAGCACTTGATTCATCAGTTTCAATTTCTCCCACACAACCTACTGTTTTTCCAATTTTCATAGTTACTTAATATAAATTTAGACTTTTCCTGAAATTTTCAGATTTTTCCAAGTTGTTTTGCTATTTTTCTTGATTTTAATTAGTTTTTAAGCATTTTTAATTAGTCTTTAATACAAAAATTCGAAAAGGTTCAAAAAATAATTTTCAATTTTCTTAGATTTAGATAAATATAAAAAGTGAAAAAGTAATTTTCAGATTTTTCATAGTTTATTTGGTAATTTTAGTAATTTAATTAGTTTTTAATAGTTTAAAATTCCTAGAAAATAGAAAAATAATCGAGAAAAATACAAAAACAGTTTTGAAAATTCTATTTTGATATTGTAGACTTTTCCATTTCATAATTTTATTTTTCTAGCCTAATTTCCCATTTTCTTGTATTTTAGGTAATTAATTAATAGTTAAAAATAGTTTTAATTAGATAATTAGATTTAAAATAATTTTCTTTTCTAATAATTTTATTTTATCATTAGGATTGTAAAAATATCATTTTCATATTTTTAGGGTTAATATTGCTTTAGTTTCACGTTTTTAGTTGTACGTCGCGTAGTTTTTAAATTCAGTTTTGTAAAAACATAAAAACAAAAACATCATTTTAATTATAGTGATAGCGTTTATTTAATAGATTTTATCTTTTTAATTTCCACTAATTTGCATTTAAGTCTTTGTATTTGTGTGATATCTCTGTAGTTATAATAATCTCAAATTCCTTTTTTCGTTCAAATTCCTCGATCACTATACGTTGATTGATCCATTGCATAGCTCATTTGGGACATAACGACGGGGAGACTCTATACTCCTCGGATCCTCATTGATTTCGTGCTTAGCGGTTTTAAGTGGTTCTGATCCGCCATTCACAAGTGGCGGGCTTGTGTGATTTAGCTTACCGTTTGCACGCATCAAATTTTTGGCGCCATGCCGGGAGGCATCTTGATCTATCTTCCGTGTAGCAGATTAGTTGTTTGGATACTCACTCATTTGTTTATATCATCCATCATCTATCATATATATATATATATATATATATCCATATTTTCTTCTAAAAATCCAAAACCCAAAAACAACCAAAACGCATATAAAACAAAAATATTTTCCTTTTGTTTCTATATATGTATCGATTTGGTTAAAATCAATAATAAAGTTTGTAGTATCGGGTAACTCAAGCGTGTTAGGTTTGAGCACCGAGATCGTTCGAGCGAGGTTGAATGGAATTTCAACTCACGTCTCAATAATCGGGATTCGAATAATATAAGGGCATAAGATGATATATTCTAAACTACGGGATAAGGAAAGTAAATGGAACATCTAATCTACGGAAATCCTAAGAACTAAGGCAAACTACGCAATTCTATGCTAAAAGCATACTACGGAATTCTAAAAACATGAATTAAAACTAAATGAAAGAGATTTAAGCTAATTTAGAAAACGTAAACTAAATTTAGCTTATAAAAATACAATATGATAAAAGAAAATTTTAAAACTTAAAACGTAAGAAAGGCGTAAAAATGGCGCTCGGGTAAAACCCGAGCCTAAAGCGTAAACTATTTGGAAAACGACCCTAAGATGAAAATCTATTTTTCCTCTGAAGATTAATACAAAATATAATTTAAGAAAAGCGGAATATTTTTTGAGTTTTATTTATTTATTATGAATTAAAAGCGGAAAAGTAGAAAACAATTATTTAAAATAGTAACACAATTTGGAAAAATATGAAATTTTATGAAAATACTTTGTCTAATTCTAAACCTAAGAAAATTCTAAAAGCTGGAAAAAGCAAGTGAAAATAAGCGGTTCAATAAGCAATACGTGTTAATAAGCTAAATAAAGAAACAAAGGTTTAAAAGGATTAAAGATGTAGAACTTGGCGTAAAAGACCCAAGGGCAAAGATGGTTCGGTGTTGTGGTGTGCGGTGACGGTGAAGGCTCTTGACCGAGTTCGAACACAGTGGGTCCCTTTGCTATCTTTTATTTTTCAACTTAACCAATTTGAAAATAAGCTACCTTAACTACTTTTTATCAAACCCAAACTATTAAAAACACTAAATAAGCGATTTTAGAACCGAAAGGACAGATTAAAGATGATATGGAAAGGAAATCAAATTCAAGCTAATCTAACTAAGAGCTAGGCTAAACAAAAGTAGTTTAAACAAGTTTAAATAAGCTAATATGAGCTAACCATGGAAAAGGCTCACGATGATGAGTATAAGCTAATGAATATTAAGGAAACATAAATTAATTTGGGAACAAATAAACTTTACTACAAAGCAGACCCTATAGCTTGAGATAAGTTCCTAAAAAGCTAGTAAAGCCTATCAAACTCTTGGATAATGGGGCAAACTATATAAGCTAATGAGTCCTATTTAAGCAAGCTAGAAATGCAAATAAACCGAATTAAAACTAGTTAAGCACTATGAGTGCTCTTGTGGTCTGACTGACCACGAGAGCCTAAGGAACCTTATTTCGACTTCTAAATGAAGGGCAAATTAAGCTAAAAGTTGAAAGGCACAAAACAAGGTAAGTTATTGATGCAAATAACTATACCCAACCTCAAGCAATTGATCTAATCCATTGTGTTAACCTTTATCACAGATTTACTCTAATCCAAACACCCTTAAAACTTCCAAAATGCATTAAAACTATTAAATCGATGAGATTATGTCTAAAGCGGTATTAAGCTTACTCAAACAACAATGAAAACAAAAATAGAACCCAACCGATTTGACTCTCCAATATGACCCGTTTGACTTATGTTGACTTTATTGAAAAGCGAGATTTGAGAACAGTGAAGAAACCAAGAGATTCATATAAGCTTAGTAAAGCTTATATGAACTTACAAAACGATAAAGACAAGTTATTGATTGATTTAAACCAGTTGTATGAAAACTTAAATGACCAAATGATTAAAGACAACTTGACTAAAATTTATAAAGTGATATTACAAGAGAATTGAAATTACATTGAAAAGAGACTTGACTAAGCTATCAAAGCAAGAAATGACGAAATAGAAGGTCAAAATTCCTCTAAAGCTTAAGGAATTGGACAAATACAAATGTGAGCTTAGGGTTTCTTTTATAGCCACGGAGGAGGTCTTGGATTCTCATTCGAGAAGAGCCTAGAAGCTCTAATCTCGACCATTCATCAATTCCATGTCACCTCAACCAATCAACTTGCTCCATTTCATCCAATGATGTGTTATGTCCAATGGGAGAGTTCCTTTTGGCCACGTTAGCGGTCTTATCGGCTGTGTCGAGGTCTAGAAGGTATGAAAGATTCTAAGTACCAAGATTGTGTTTGGGAGAGGTGTTATGGGTGGTGTTTGGTTGAGACAGGGAAGGAGAAGATGTCTTGTTTAAAGGCGCGTTTGGTTATTTATAATTCTTCAAATGCTTTGACTTGGGTCGTGGGTGATATTTGACCGGGGTTTGGATTCGGGTAAGTTGGTATTCGGGTTTTGAATATTAAGCGGAAATGGTTTATAGCCGGGTGTTGGATTTGGGCTAGGATTGGGCACGATGGCTTGGTTATTTGGATAATGGATTTAGGATAGTATTTAGGACTTGTAGTGTAATTATTTGATGAACCAAGGACCAAACATGTACATCCGTATTTTTGAGGACCAAGGTGTGAACTCGAAAGTCTCCTCCAAGGACTGAATTTGCCATTCTTCAATAGACCAAGGGCTTATTTGCAAATTCTCAAACTCGAGGCCATTTCGACAATTCTTTGAAACTTGAGGGACTGTTCGACATTTCTTCAAACTTTGATCAAATCTTCACAAATCATCCTCGAGATTAGAAATCTTCAAAATGCATAATTAGACCTTCCGGCTCGACTTAAGCTCTCTTAATCTCTCGTGCTCGGTTCGTACGATTTGGCTCTTTTTGCGTGTTTTGCATATCCATACCGCACAAGCACAAACTCAAGAAAGCAGACAAATATTAGCAATAAACGGCTCTTTCTTGGTTATTTTGGGTCTATTTTGATAAAGAAAAGGTATGTGTTTTAGCACATACCAAAATACCCTGACGAAACTATTGTCGTGTCCTCGCGCAATGATACAATCGACTCACGCTTCTAAAACCAAGGATTTCAATCTCTTTCTACTAAACCATTGATATGTCCAAACCGTCAAGTTATCTCACACAAGCTAGCCACTTGTGAATGACTAACCGTAAGAAACTTCAAACAGTTCGGACACACCAATTAGAGAAGAAGTAGTCAATGTTCCTCAAAAGAGATTAAGAAAGCCTTAATTCTAAAACGCCTGTTTACCTTTTAATTCTCATGTATAGATATTACAATTAAGCACATTCCAATTATGAATGACGGTTTGTTGAACTTTCATGTCGATCAATAACTCAAACATTTTTCAAACGACACGTTAGGATCACGGAGTAAGAAACACAACACAGCGTGAAGTGACCATACGGATAGAATACATCGTCCCTGATTTTTCACTAGTCCCAAACTAAGCGTAAAACCGAAATCATTGTTACATATGATTTTAGATGCTAACACTACCCATGGAAGTTACTTGTGTAATTACCTTTTGTTCCCATTTTCCTATTTTCCTCTAGATTTTTTTATTTTTGTGAGAAATGAATTTCTTCAAATTCTCGTTTCGATAAGAATTATTCCGATAAAGATACAAAGCTAAGTCGATAATTAGTTATCCGCCTTCTCTCAAGAACCATTGTCGTAAAAATGAGGTCCACATCAAGGAATTTTTATTTCACTTACTTTTGACTTTTTTTTTTTTTTTTCAACATACCATTTTTTTTCATCATCATTTTTTTTTTTTTTTTTTTTTTTTTGCACTTATACTTTCAACGATATGAGTCATGAACCACGGAGCTTCAGGGGTAATTCCAAGACTATAGGCTTCATGAAATGAGGATCCCGGTGGCTAGGCTAAGACCTCACTCAATCCGGCTAAAGATCCAAGGGTCCGATCTCGACACCATGACTCACAACTTTACTTATTACTTTTCACATATCACTTATAAGCGATTTATTTATTACGGATCCTTGATGTGTACCCAATTTTAAAACAAATATTCTTTTAAGAAGATAAAGAACTAACTATCGCCAAAACTCGACATCTCTAATTATTTAGATGGATATGGGGTGAAACAATTTTGTGGGAACAAAAAGCCATAAGTACCTTCGATGGGCTCTAAAGAGAACCAACTACTCCACGTTTAGCATCTAAACTCATAAGTAACTCTATCATTTCTCGATCTCTGCAAATTTAAAATCCCAAATAATGAGATCCGCAGATGCTTAGCCGATAATTTTAGATTATCTATGGTTAAGGAACAAGCTAGGGCTCAACACGCCCAAGTCAGTCGAATTCTATTCCTACTCTCACCGGAAAAGTCAACAAGGTGTCAAAACATATATTAACTTAGCAAATGTTTCGTCTAATGAAATCAAGTTATGCATTTTAAAGTCACTCGGAAACTTGCAAAATCTTGGCCTTGTGAGCTAGAATTCGCATTTTATAGCTTCATCTAAGAGACTAGCAAAACTTTTCAATCAAAAGACTTAACAAAAGCTTACAAAAA
Source organism: Chrysanthemum lavandulifolium (assembly GCA_022545495.1). Taxonomy (NCBI): domain Eukaryota; kingdom Viridiplantae; phylum Streptophyta; class Magnoliopsida; order Asterales; family Asteraceae; genus Chrysanthemum; species Chrysanthemum lavandulifolium. The sequence goes on from CM040240.1 coordinate 81,590,375, forward strand.
TTTTAAATTTTCTCATTTTGCACAATTTTTCATTTTCTAAGGAAAAGCGGGGTTGCGAGAGAAACACAAGAAATAAGCAAGTGCGGTCAAATCAAATCGAAGATTACCCTACCCCAGACTAGAGCGAAACATTGTCCTCAATGTTTAAAGCAAGGGTATCACGAAAATCTAAAAGCCGTTTATTAAGTATGCTCAAAGATAAGCGTTAGTCGATAAGATTAGGATATCGGTTTCCATCGGCATCGATCATGAGACTCGGTGGAGAAATGACAAACTTCGAGCACGAGTCTTCATATCGAACATCCTACAAAACATCACAAACAACCAAACACGAGAAATCGAAGAGGTAGACCCTTGGCGTCACTTATTAGAAAATAGAAAGAAGATAGATGGATAAGCATGGGGTGCCTCCACGAAGCGCTCTGTTTTTGATCACCGAGTCGCTAGCCCCGACTCGTCCCAGAATTCATTTGTCCTTGGGAAGAAAGTGGTAGAGATACCGGGGTCAAAAGGTGTCCTCATTCCCGAAGGAATGAGGCCGGGTGGGTTGGTGGTGAAGAAAGTGTCGGGCATCAGCACATAAGGTATATGAAAGAATGATCCATCATCCGGTGGTTTTGCGGGTGGACGAAGGAATGACGGATCAAAGTGAGAAAACTCCAAGAAAGATGGGAGCTCATGGTAAAGGATAAGAGATGTAGGCTCAATACTGAAGGCATCCCACGGAGGATCCTTATCACGAATAACGGTTTTAACAAAGAACTCATCAATGAATATCCCGGGTTTAAAAATCTTGTCCTCACATGCGGGCTCAACGGGATACGTGATGGTCGACTCATCAGAGAGAGGGGAGTCAAGAGAACCATCAAGAACAACCATATCCCCCTCGGGATCATGTAATATATCCTCAATACCCGGTGGTATCAAGGCATCAAGAGCATCCTCAATGATCGGGTCATTTGTCGGAGTATCGGAAATCTCGTTCAAAACTTTGCTCACATCAACATCAAAATGGAATCGCTCAAGGATCGGAGGATAAACATCATCAATAGTGGGATTGCCACTAATATCTTCATCAAATCGAAAAATCTCAAGCTCGGGAGAGAAATCACTATCTTTAACGGAGATAGGATGCGAACTTGAATTATCGTTTAGGGCTTCAATCTTAGAAATGAGAAGATAAACTCTCGACAATGTTTCACGTAATACTGGATCCTCGATCTCAATATCATTAAGCTCAATCTCTTCTTCTTCTGGCTCGAAATCATTATCATCTACTATGTCGGGCTCAGAAGGTAAATCGTCGACAAAATCGATGTCTCCATAAGAATCATTATCGGAATCGGAGAACATCTCAACATGATCATTTGAAATATCAAGAGAAGGCTCATCACAAATATCAACAACCCCAGACTCGGACTCTCTTGGGCTTGGGATAAGGATCTCATCACTAAGATGCTCATCCCCCATTATGAAAGAGTCAACGGGTGCAATAATGTCTGTAACAATAGAATCATCTACCTCTTCCATCAGAACGTCACTTCTCTCAACCGGCGTGAGTGAAGGGGAAGAGTCGGAAATGAAAGGCTCATAAATGAAAGAGGGATAAGAATCCGGAGGTGGGACAAGTGATGTGCTCTTAGAGCTAGCAAGTTCCACCACTTCCGTTGTGATCTCCGGTTCTTTCTGTTTAGAAATCGTTTTAAGCTCATAAGTTCGTTCCGTTTTGTTGTAACTCGACGATCTCGTAACGGTGAATCGTGAAAGATAAGGATCGATTCTAGAATTCTTCGGATTAAGTCGAGTACAAGCGGAATCACCTCGGGTTGAAATATGTTCCATCTCCTCACCGGAGGGAGTAGGAATCGAGGTTCATCAATCTTACATTTCAAAATTTTTGGTAATGCTTCAAGTTTTTCAATGTTGTTCAGAAAAGCACGATGTTCAAAGAAATCGTCCCCGTGACCCTCGGTGGGTTCTTCGGGTGGCTCCGGAATGGTGTGATCATCTTCCGTAACTTGAACGGGTTCTTCATTAACACATTGTCGAGCTTGAATGCGGCTTAATAAAGTTTGAAGCATGCTTTCAATGCGGTTTTGATGTTGATTTAGTTTTTCTTCAAAGTCGATGAAACGTCCCCAACACCCATACACCGTGGACAATAAAACCATTCGACGATCTACCATATCTCCACACCCATAACAATAACGTGGATCGAGCGAAGATACCTTGGGGCATGGAGGTAGTCGGGAAAATTTTGAGGATCCATGAGAATTAAACATATAGAGGGTAAAGAGAAGAATTATCGAATCGGAGGGTAAAGAAGAATATTTTGGGTTTTAGAAAACATATTGAAAAGGAAAATCTTTTGGGTTTTCTAAAAGGCAATGTACAAGAATCTTCAAATGCACACGATCGAGAGCGAATCTGAAAACTCGCTATAAGCCCTCCCGGCGTGGCGCCAAAAATTGATTTGGTTAAAAATCAATAATAAAAGTTGTAGTATACGGGTAACTCAAGCGTGTTAGGTTTGAGCACCGAGATCGTTCGAACGAGGTTGAATGGAATTTCCAACTCACGTCTCAATAATCGGGATTCGAATAATATAAGGGCATAAGATGATATATTCTAAACTACGGGATAAGGAAAGTAAATGGAACATCTAATCTCGGAAATCCTAAGAACTAAGGCAAACTACGCAATTCTATGCTAAAAGCGCAACTACGGAATTCTAAAAACATGAATTAAAACTAAATGAAAGAGATTTAAGCTAATTTAGAAAACGTAAACTAAATTTAGCTTATAAGAAATACAATATGATAAAAGAAAATTTTAAAACTTAAAGCGTAAGAAAGGCGTAAAAATGGTAGCTCGGGTAAAACCCGAGCCTAAAACGTAAACTATTTGGAAAAAGACCCTAAGATGAAAATCTATTTTTCCTCTGAAGATTAATACAAAATATAATTTTAGGAAAAAGCGGAATATTTTTGAGTTTTATTTATTTATTATGAATTAAAAGCGGAAAAGTAGAAAACAATTATTTAAAATAGTAACACAATTTGGAAAAATATGAAATTTTTATGAAAAATACTTTGTCTAATTCTAAACCTAAGAAAATTCTAAAGCTGGAAAAAGCAGTGAAAATAAGCGGTTCAATAAGCAATACGTGTTAATAAGCTAAATAAAGAAACAAAGGTTTAAAAGGATTAAAGATGTAGAACTTGACGAAAAGACCCAAGGGCAAAGATGGTTCGGTGTTGTGGTGTGCGGCGTGGCGGTGAAGGCTCTTGACCCGAGTTCGAACTCAGTCACCCTTTGCTATCTTTTTATTTTTCAACTTAACCAATTTGAAAATAAGCTACCTTAACTACTTTTATCAAACCCAAACTATTAAAACACTAAATAAGCAGATTTTAGAACTGAAAGACAGTTAAAGATGATATGGAAAGGAAATCAAATTCAAGCTAATCTAACTAAGAGCTAGGCTAAACAAAAGTAGTTTAAACAAGTTTAAATAAGCTAATATGAGCTAACCATGGAAAAGGCTACGATGATGAGTATAAGCTAATGAATATTAAGGAAACATAAATTAAGTGGGAACAAATAAACTTTACTACAAAGCAGACCCTATAGCTTGAGATAAGTTCCTAAAAAGCTAGTAAAGCCTATCAAACTCTTTGGATAATGGGGCAAACTATATAAGCTAATGAGTCCTATTTAAGCAAGCTAGAAATGCAAATAAAGCTGAATTAAAACTAGTTAAGCACTATGAGTGCTCTTTGTAGTGGTCAAGCGACCACGATAGCCTAAGGAACCTTATTTCGACTTCTAAATGAAGGGCAAATTAAGCGCTAAAAAGTTGAAAGGCACAAAACAAGGTAAGTTATTGATGCAAATAACTATACCCAACCTCAAGCAATTGATCTAATCCATTGTGTTATCCTTTATCATGATTTACTCCTAATCCAAACACCCTTAAAACTTCCAAAATGCATTAAAACTATTAAATCTGATGAGATTATGTCTAAAAGCGGTATTAAGCTTACTCGAACAACAATCGAAAACAAAAATAGAACCCAACCGATTTGACTCTCCAATATGACCCGTTTGACTTATGTTGACTTTATTGAAAAACCTAGATTTGAGAACGTTGAAGAAACCAAGAGATTCATATAAGCTTAGTAAAGCTTATATGAACTTACACAAACATAAAGACAAGTTATTGATTGATTTAAACCAGTTGTAAGGAAACTTAAATGACCAAATGATTAAAGACAACTTGACTAAAATTTATAAAGTGATATTACAAGAGAATTGAAATTACATTGAAAAGAGACTTGACTAAGCTATCAAAGCGATAAATGACGGAAATAGAAGGTCAAAATTCCTCTAAAGCTTAAGGAATTGGACAAATACAAATGTGAGCTTAGGGTTTCTTTTATAGCCACGGAGGAGGTCTTGGATTCTCATTCGGAAGAGCCTAGAAGCTCTAATCTCGACCATTCATCAATTCCATGTCACCTCAACCAATCAACTTGCTCCATTTCATCCAATGATGTGTTATGTCCAATGGGAGAGTTCCTTTTGGCCACGTTAGCGGTCTTATCGGACAGTCGAGGTCTAGAAGGTATGAAAGATTCTAAGTACCAAGATTGTGTTTGGGAGAGGTGTTATGGGTGGTGTTTGGTTGAGACAGGGAAGAGAAGATGTCTTGTTTAAAGGGCGCGTTTGGTTATTTATAATTCTTCAAATGCTTTGACTTGGGTCGTGGGTGATATTTGACCGTGGTTTGGATTCGGGTAAGTTGGTATTCGGTTTTGAATATTAAGCGGAAATGGTTTATAGCCGGGTGTTGGATTTGGGCTAGGATTGGGCACGATGGCTTGGTTATTTGGATAATGGATTTAGGATAGTATTTAGGACTTGTAGTGTAATTATTTGATGAACCAAGGACCAAACATGTACATCCGTATTTTGAGGACCAAAGGTGTGAACTACGAAAGTCTCCTCCAAGGACTGAATTTGCCATTCTTCAATAGACCAAGGGCTTATTTGCAAATTTCGAAACTCAAGGGCCATTTCGACAATTCTTTGAAACTTGAGGGACTGCTTCGACATTTCTTCAAACTTTGATCAAATCTTCACAAATCATCCTCGAGAGATTAGAAATCTTCAAAATGCATAATTCGACCTTCCCAAACAAGCTCTCTTAATCTCTCGTGCTCGGTTCACGTCGATTTGGCTCTTTTGCGTGTTTTGCATATCCATACTGCACAAGCACAAACTCAAGAAAACAAATAATATTAGCAATAAGCGGCTCTTTCTTGGTTATTTTGGGTCTATTTTGATAAAGAAAAGGTATGTGTTTTAGCACATACCGTATCAAAAATAAAAATACAAAAGAATCGTCGTTTTCTAATAATTAACAACTTAAAAGATTACCACGAAAACCAAGGCGGTGCACTACCTAACTGGGGTGCGACCATAATAAGTTCGAACTAAAGATTTAAAACTTGCCTTTGTGTCCTTATGATTGGTGTACCTTTTCAAAGAAGCCATTCATCTTGGATTATTAGTTAAGTTCATTTGTTGTTTTGCCTCGAATTTGTGTTAATTGATTTTGTTGTGATATCGACGTTTGAACCGAAAAACCCATAAAGATTCTTCTCACCCGATTTTTATCAAACGTCTTCATAATTCTCATTCTCATCGAAAGATTTTCATAATTCCCATTTCTCTCCTTAACTACGAGTTTCCTTAGAGTTAACTCGTGCATCTTTTCGTTCTTCTAGATCATTGAGTCCTTTGCGTGATCTAGCGAGAAATTCCAAGAAGGCGTTCTCAGTGAGCGTCTTTGCCCAAATAGTCGAACCCGAGATTCACACTATTTCAAACAACACCATGGCGATTTAACGTACTATGGCGGAAATGCTCAAGCACCCACCGAGGGTTATGGAGATGCCATCGTTTTACCGTTATCAATTTCGATCACTTGAATTGAAGACACATTTGATCCAACTTGTGTCTACAAATCAATTCCGCGGTCCGATCGAGAAGACCCGTATGCACACATCCGTTGGTTTAACAAGTTGACTTCAACTATCAATTTCAAGGATGTGCCACAAAAGTCATCAAGTTGATGCTTTTCCATTCTCTCTGAGGACGGCCAATTTGGTGGAAAAAGAACCCCTCGATCTATCGAAACTTGGGAGGATCTTGTTCAAAGTTTGTGAATTACTTCTTTCCTCCATCAAAGGCGACTAATCTTAAAAATGAAATTTCGGATTTCGTCAAAATTTCGATGAAAACTTTGGAGGCATGGGAGAGATTCAAAGATCTCCTCGAGAAATGCCCCATCATGAATTCACGAGCTTCAACAAGTCAATATCTTTACAATGGGTTGAGCGGTAATGATCAAGATTCCTTGAATGCGACAGCGCAATATCTTGAATCGTAGACCTAAAGATGTGATTGAGATTTGCGAGCAAAATCAAAGTTCCTATTTCTGCAACAAAGTCAATGTTCGAACACTCCGCTTCTTCATCCAGGTAACTCTTCCGAGTTAGCCGCTCAGATTAACCGCTCTAACGTACATCATTCATTGTATGATAAAGAGGTAAAGGAAATCAAAAGCGAAATTCATAAGCGGAACCAATCAAAGCCGTAAACAAGGTGTGTGAAACTTGTAGTGGTCCTCATGCGTATTATGATTGTCAAGCAACCGATGCTTCCTTTTACCAAGCTCCGTAGCTTCAATAAACCACAATCAATACCGACCACGGTGATCCTCACTACCGTGCACCTAGCGGTATGACACCACAGGTTTCCTCTGTGCAAAACCATGGCAATCAAAACCATGGCAATCAAAATCGCTTTGTTCCGAATCAAGGACAAAATTTCAATAACTCTCAAAATTTCAATCAAAACGGAACAATTTCAATCAACCTTATCGGGCTCCTAATCATCAAAGTTATCAACAACCTTCTCAAGCTCCCATGCCAAATGACTTCATGAAAATGACCGAGTCAAACATGCGTTCAATGCAAACTCGGATCAATAACATGAGAGTTGAGCTTAAAGGGAAATTGATACCACAATGTCTCGGCAGACAAATGAGTTAAAGAATATGATGAGCGGTTTCATGAACATGAATATGAACAAAGCTTCATCATCTTACGGAGACTCCAGCAATACTATTCCTAATCCAAATGCCGAGTTGAAAGCCGTCACCACTCGTAGTGGTAAGGCGCGCAATGGACCTTCGACTCCTATGCCCCTCCTCCCGTGGCATTGAGTCAAGTTACCAAGGAGACAACGGACAAGGTGCACTATTCAAGCCCAAAGTACCGCGACACGTCCCACCTTCGTAGTCAAGCTTTAAATCCGGAACCCGATGTTCGAAGAAAATCTTGAGCGAAAAACACTTCCATCCCGGCTCAAAGTCTAATCGACTTCCTTACCCATCAAGAATGAATGATGAGAAGCTCAAAGACAAAAAAAAGAGCAAATGGAAATTTTTTCCAAATCTTCAATGAGCTACACTTTGATATAAGCTTCGTTGATGCTCTCGTTTTAATGCCTAAATTTGCATCACGCTTAAAGGCTTCTTGAGCAACAAAGATAAGTTATGCGAGATGGCGAAACCCTCTAAATGAGCAATGCTCGTGACCATTCTTAATAAGCTTCCCGAAAAGCTTGAAGACCACGGCGGTTTTAATCCCGTGTGATTTCTTGGGGATGTTTCAATGCTCGCCTTGGCCGATCTTGGCGCTAGCATTAACCTCATGCCACTCTCGGTATGGAAGAAACTGTCTCTTCCCGAACTTTCATCCACTCGTATGACACTCGAGCTAGCGGACCGTGCTGTAACTCGTCCACTTGGGATAGCCGAGGATGTCGTGATGAAAGTAGGAAAGTTTCACTTTCATCGCGACTTTGTTGTAGTAGACTTGATCACGGATCCTAGAGTTCCCTCATCTTAGGAGAGCTTTCTTGAGAGCAGTCGTGCTCGATTGATGTGTTCTTTGAAGAGTTGACCATACGGGTTGACAACGAAGAGCTCGCGTTAAATATCAACGAACTCAAACCTGCAGTACAAGCAGTGTTGCCACAATTGATCAAAGATCCGAAGATTCAATGCAACACTCTCAAACTTCACGGTTAAGAGGTTTTCAAAAAGCGTCTTGAGCTCAAAGCTTTGAAAATTACCTGGTTCGAACAAATGGTTTGAAAGCTGTGCAGGGAAGTCAAGAGTTCTTGATGATGATGATGATGATGATCTAGAATCGGAGACTTCATCGGAGTGGTGGAAACTGCTAGCTCTAAGAGCACACCACTTGTCCCACCTCCGGAATCGGTTTGTCGCGCCGAGTTGTTAACTCGTGGATGAAACTAAACTCTCTTGATTTCATCGAGGTTGGATGATGATGTTTGTGATCCGATGGGAGACATTCTTCCCATTGATGAATTGCTCAAAATGATCCATCATCTTCTAGTCCTATTCCCGACTCTTCCATCCCTTCTCTCACTCGATGAGGAAGATGACAACTTTTGGAATGAAGTCGATGCATTTCTTAGTGATGAGTCAATTCCAACGGAATTGATAACACTTACCTTGATCCGGAGGAGACATCCTTTTACGGAAAGTTTGTTGATTGAAGAACCATTTCCGCCCTCCTCCGGACATCTTCTTGACAATCACCATCTAAGCTTCAAGTTTAAGCTTACGGATGTCAAAGCGGTGATTTGCTTCTCTCTGTTGAGGAATGGACTTGCATTCTCATGTGCGTCTTTATTCCATTCTTCACGAGATGGTGTGGTTGCTCTTTCCCTTTTCTCTTTCGGGAATGAGGACACCATTTTGACCCGATATCATCCCTTATAGTGTCTACTATTAAACAATACCCATGATTATATCTCGTCGGTGTGGAACTTTCGATGTTCATATGTTCATTAAAATTGTGAGCGAAAGTCCGATCGAGATTGGTTTTCCACGTTACTTTCCCGTGAACAAATGAATGCGGGATCGAGTCAAGCTAGCGACTCGGTAATCAAAAACGATAGCATGCCATATGGGTTCTCACCCATATTTACGTCTTATTACCTCTTTCTACCACCCTAGTGTGGGGGGGTTGCCCACATGTTTTGTATATAAATCTTTCCTCAAAAAAAAAAAAAAAAAAAAAAATCATCTTTCTAAATAATGGCCTTAGTATTTCCTTTCACGTTCTTTGTTTGGCATAACCGGTACTTTGAATATTGGGGCAATATTCATCTCTAGTGTGGGGGATTCTCGAATTTTATCATGTAATTATACCGCCTAATCCCGTTTTGGCCAAAATTTTTTGGGAGTAAGTGTTCTACACTTTCATCATCAGTTATCGATCCGCCATGTACGTAAGACAAAATGATTAGCTAATCCGAGAGCAAACGGCTCTTGGTAAAGATTTATCAAATCCGTTTATATGGCTTGCAATTTGCCCAAAATTGTATGGTATTCAACTCACCATATCCTAAAGCGTGAAGAGTTGGCTAGCCCGCAAGATTATGGCTTGTGGTAAAGGCGTGGAAAAACCATAATTGGTAATCACTCACCAAAGATAATATTGATAATTTATCTAAGAGTTGGCTAGTCCGATAAACGGCTCGGTAAAGACAAATCAAATCCGTTGGAAGGCGGTGGTTTGCTCAAAATCACATGGTTATCGGTGTACCATGGTTCTTACTTGAAGCTGAAACATTTGGCTACTCGAGTAATGGCTTTTGGTAAAGAGATTAAAATCCATTATGTTTTCTCAAATCATTGCTAGGGACTAGCAATATCTCGATGTGGGGGATTGATGAGTGTGTAAATACTCATCATTTTTATACAAAATAAAGCGCAAAATCATCTAAAACACTCGAAACACATCAAAATGATCAAAATATCACAAATCGGTGTTTTATGTGTTTTAAATGCAAAAATATCAAAATCGGATGAAAAACATATCAAATTTGCAAAATTGCGGTTTTAGTCCCCAAGTTTCAAAAGTTGTCAAAAAACAGGTCCACGAGCACATAATTTCAAAAGAAAAGTCACCGAAGGTCCTTTTGGAAACAATAATTATCACATTTAGTCCTTTGGTGAAAAATCTAAAAGTTTTGAGAAATTACAGTTTTGGTCCCTGAGCTTTTAAATTGGTCAAAATTAATCCTTGGAGTTTCAAAAATGTCAAAGTTAGCCCTTGGATTATTTAAGTTTGGCAAAACCAACCCTTTGACTACTCTTCATAAGTTACAGATTGGTCCCTTAGTTTGGAAGAATTGCATTATTGGTCCTTGGTGTTATTAATCTCACAAACCAAACCGGACCCTATTTGATATCCCAAGCCCAAACTAAACCCCCCTGGCCCAATCTGTTTACCCGGTCCAAATACCCAACCCGACAACCCACTTACCCAATGTTTAAAATAAACAAAACCCGCCCCAAAACACATCTTCCCAAGCGGGATTATGCCTGCCTCCCCCTCCTCCGGCCGCTAAAATCACCTTACTACACCCTTTGTCTCCCCCCACCTCACCTACCCATATCAATGCAATTAATGCACCTTTCCCTGTCTCTAATATGAGAACCAAGTTTTCCCGCCAAATCCTCTCAACGACCAAGATTGCTCAAAAGGCATCCAAGGGCTCATATTCATGCTGGGATCCACTCAGAAAGATGAGAGAGAGAAGTTGGTGCATAAAAGAGGCCAAGAGGAAGCAAGAAGAGGAGTTAGTTTTAGTTTTTTAAAATTGTATGTCGTTTTTAAGTTTAACTTTTCTTAGCTAGCTCTCATTTGAAATTTTCAGTTATTTTGTATCAAGGATAGTAGTCTTAATGTAATGCAACTCTTTTAAGTCTCGAATTAGGTTTATGTTCATGATTTTAATTTTATTGTTAGCTGTTGGATTTCTAATTTCAAACTTTTAATATCAAGCTTCAATTAGCTTCTTTCCTAGTTAAAACAAGGTTATATTAGCTTATCATAGCTTTTATAAGCTTGTGTTTAAATATTGAGCAAAGTGAAACTTGGTCAACAAAAGTCAAAATTGGAGCAAAATGATGCAAGATGATAAGGGTTGATTCGAGCGGAAATGGGTTGAAATGGAAGCATTTGGGTTGGAATTGATAGGTTAGGGTCCTTGTTTCACTGTTGGCTAACCATTGTGGTTTTGGACTGTTGTAAGTAATTTTCACATGTTCTAGCACTTAATGTATTTGTGGTCATTATCTGTCAAGGCTTGTTCTAATAACAGTAATTAGGTTAAGTTAAGTTAGTTTAGTCATAATATATGTTTATCCAATGTTAGTTTAGTTTTAATTGGCAAAACAGTCAAATTAAGGTATGTTTGGATCCACTGATATATCTGTCTTTTAAGCTTGTTTATAAGTTAAGATCTGGTAGTTCATGTTTGTTTAGATCTTATATACTCACATATGTCTTAGTTTGTGCCTGTATACCACCAAAGTCAAAATTGATTCTTAATCTGTCTTCTTTATAAGCTGTTGGAACTTTGGTTTGGAAATCCTTGTTTTGGGTTTAAAAGTCTTAAACAGAGGTTGCATTGTGTTCTTTTCATTCATAAACATCAATTTCGATAATCAAATTGGATTCAAGTTTCATTTTAGTCAAAGTTATAACCACTTTCAAAAGTCAAAATGGTGTAAAAGTTGGATTTGTGCGGATATTGCGACTTACGCATAGGGTTCATTAAAACTTTTAGAGTCGATTTTTGATCTACAAGTAGTCTACTAGGTGGTCTTTAAGACCTCTCATCTGTTTTAGCTTAAGCTCTCTGGTAGCTTGTGCATAAGCTTAAAGTCAAGGCTCGGTGCCTGCTCAACTCAGTATTCAGAGTGATTTCTCGATTTTATGCAAGCACCTTGCAGGGCTTATAATAGCTTGTTAACATCTGGTCTTTTGGTTATAAGTAGTTACTTAGGTCTAGTTTAGGACTTAATAATTGGTTTTTAGTTTGTAGCTTATTTGGGTGCTTATCTTTGGACTGCAAGTAGTCACCAAATTCTGTTTTAGCTCATTAGTTCAAATTATCAAGTTTGATCAATCCTGTAATCCAGTGTTTGAAGCTTATTGTTTTTTTGTTGCAAATTGGTTAATTTAGTATATTATAGCTTTTGTTCCAGTGTGGTAGCTTATTTTGCTCATTTGCTTATCAAGTGCTTATTTCAATAAGCACTTGATTCATCAGTTTCAATTTCTCCCACACAACCTACTGTTTTTCCAATTTTCATAGTTTCTTAATATCAATTTAGACTTTTCCTGAAATTTTCAGATTTTTCCAAGTTGTTTTGCTATTTTCTTGATTTTAATTAGTTTTTAAGCATTTTAATTAGTCTTTAATACAAAAATTGAAAAGGTTCAAAAAATAATTTTTCAATTTTCTTAGATTTAGATAAATATAAAAGTGAAAAAGTAATTTTCAGATTTTTCATAGTTTATTTGGTAATTTTAGTAATTTAATTAGTTTTAATATTTTAAAATTCTAGAAAATAGAAAAATAATCAGAAAAATACAAAAACAGTTTTGAAAATTCTATTTTGATATTTTAGACTTTTCCATTTCATAATTTTATTTTTCTAGCCTAATTTTCCATTTTCTTGTATTTTAGGTAATTAATTAATAGTTAAAAATAGTTTTTAATTAGATAATTAGATTTAAAAATAATTTTCTTTTTCTAATAATTTTCTTTTATCATTAGGATTGTAAAAATATCATTTTCATATTTTTAGGGTTAATATTGCTTTAGTTTCACGTTTTTAGTTGTACGTCGCGTAGTTTTTAAATTCAGTTTTGTAAAAACATAAAAACAAAAACATCATTTTAATTATAGTGATAGCGTTTATTTAATAGATTTATCTTTTTAATTTCCTCTAATTTGCATTTAAGTCTTTGTATTTGTGTGATATCTACGTAGTTATAATAATCTCAAATTCCTTTTTCGTTCAAATTCCTCGATCACTTATCGTTGATTGATCCATTGCATAGCTCATTTGGGACATAACGACCGGGAGACTCTATACTCCTCGGATCCTCATTGATTTCGTGTAAGCGGTTTAAGCTGGTTCGGTCCGCCATTCACAAGTGGCGGGCTTGTGTGATTAGCTTGACATTTGGCACGCTCAATAACTACCTAAAGTCGAATGATTCTTCGTCAAAGTCAAAGGATCTACAAACTTTAAAGACTAAGAGAACTACATAAGTCTTGAAATCCAACGTTAAAGGCGTGTGAGCATGTTGGAGAAAGGCGTGGAACAGCTGAACAGCGAAGCGGACTGATCAAAACGACCGCAACATCTATCACTACCATCACAAAGAACAAAGAATTAAAGAACAAAGAAAATGATGGCGTCAAAGCGAGAATACTTCAAAAACAATTTCCCTACCTTGGGTAGATTGTTCGAATCAAGGCACTTCTTCTCACAAGAAGAAGAATCTCGAAAAGGCGTCAAAGCTACTATTACATCGGCACCTACAACGTTTATATCATCAATCACTAGCCCTTAGGGAGTTGTTGGAATCACTCCTAAACTAAATTCAAGTGTTAGTAATTAATATGTAATAGTTAGCTTAATTATGGCTTTTATGTTAGTAATCAAGGCTAGGCTTATGTAGAAAGCCCATGAGCCTGTGCAAAGCCCAATAAGGGAAAGGAAGGGATCTTGCATGTTGCCCTAATTCCTTCCTATAAATACCCATGTAAACCATCCTTAGATGGTTGGTTGTTCATTTTATCTCATTTCCTACGCATAACCTTTCTAATATCATTCATGTATTTTGGGTTAAGTGTTCAACCGATCTCTCTTATCTATACTTCTTCATATTGATGCTTGTGTTACTAATATGGTGACCCAACAATTACTACATCTAAACACCTTTTTTATTTTGTGTTGCAAGGTGAAATCAGCTGCACCTAAAGTGGCGCGTTCCAAGTCTGTTTATCAGCATACAATGGGACGAGGTGGATACGCCCGTGTGATAGATAAAATGGTAACATTAAACATTTGCACATTTGCATTTAATAGCATCATACTTTCATTTATATTGGTTTATCTTACAAGTGTATGTATTTGATGTTCATAAGATCGAGAATAAAGAAATTGAACGAGATGAAGAACCACCGCGTGGTACTGTTTTGTGGTTGAAAGGAAGGGTGAATAAAGGCGGATAATTTCACGATGATGATATCGAGCAGTTGGACAAAAAATTGTAAGTTTGTTGCAAATTTTATTATTATGTTTATTGTTAGTTATAAGTTAATCTTGATAGTGTATTAGTTAAAGCATTAGTTATAAGTTAATCTTTGTTAGTTATAAGTTAATACTCTTACTTATAAATTATCTTGGTAGAATTAAATAACCTATTTCCAATATTGTGTGTGCGAGAAGAGGCGGAGGACAAGATCAAACAAGGAACCTTGAAGGTTGATCATGGCGCGATGCCATGACGGTTGTATTCGGTAAGGAAAAGGGAGGATATCACGAGAGAGGTGGGAGGTGGAGTAACCTACAAGAGGTATTTTAATCGCCTTGAATCGACAAGCATCGATGAAAAGTGGTGTTACTTCAAAGTGAACTTGATAATGAGCAACGCCAAAGTCAAAAAAGAGGCGGTAATCCGAGTTTGATGAATCAATCGGTGCACAAAGGCGATTCGACCAACGTCAACTCCATTGACACCAACGGATGTAAGACATATTTTATGTTGATTTTTTTTTGGGTAACAAAAGTGAAATTATATTACCAATAGAATCCATGATCCAAAGACTCCTCCATATAACAATAGAATCCATTCAGCCTTAAATTCAACTTGTTTCTTGACATAATAAAGTAACATTCCATCCTTTTTTACCCTTTTAAATCTGCTGCGGTCTTCTTAAACAATTTATATTTCGTGTCTCGGTTAACATTAATCTTATAAATAGCGGTCTTGATGAGGATGCGGAACACGTGTTTGGATGTGACAAAGCTGCGACCATTCGAAGTCTAATGGATTTCCAACTTTGAAAAGGAAATGGAAATAAGTGTAAGTAATAAATCATCCCACAGGATTTTAAATTCTACATACATGTCTTATTTACCGTGTTTAATATATATAGGAAACTGTTAAATCTGTCGCATCTAAGAAACCGACTAGATTAAAACGAATGGATTCTTCACGCCAACTTTCCCAATCACAAGAACATGAGTCTCCATTAATAGTACTACCACAAGTATGTATTCAAACATTTTCATATGTTCTTTAGTTTAATTAATTTCTGATACATATATACATGCAACAAATTATATTTTTAGGGAATTAAGTGCAGACTGTGAAGAAATCGAGTTTTATTGCGGAGGGTACCGTGTACAAAACTGATGGAAAACAAATGCTTCGTAACAAACCACTCCCAAAGGATTGCTACAAAGTGTCTATTGATAAATCTTTAGTGGATGCGGCATGCATACCGGATGTAAAAAATGCGGTTTCAAAGCAGTTAAGGATGCGATGAGGTGGTTTTATGCATGGCGAAGGGTCAAGTTGTTTTCGATGAAAAAGTACATACGTGCATGTGTTTTATAAACCTACATATATCATTCTTCATATTTAATTCAGTGTTTGATACACCCAGCTTTTGTTTCCTACAGGTAACACCACCAAGTACTATAAAAATTATTGGTGAGAACAAAACAACACCTAAATTACCAACGAACCGCTACGTCACTAGTGATGCCATGCAAAAGGAAGCTAAGAAGACCAAGAGTCAGAAATCGTTAAATTATTGAGAATTTTATTATGTATGACATTACAATTGTATATACATTTCGATTTTATTGTATTTGAATATGTTTTGATATATATATATATATATATATATATATATATATATATATATATATATATATATATATATATATATATATATATATATATATATATATATATATATATATATATATATATATATATTTTTAATTTGTTTTTGATATATATCGATTTCTTATATGTGACTAGAAGATGCATTTTACCACAATTTTAACACTTTTGGTCCTTTGTTTGCTTAATTAGTTGTGTGACTAAATGTTAGTAAAGGCCACAAACATAAAATTCATGTCGCCATTGGATGATCAATAGTCACACAAACACACATCTCTTCACTTTAAACACCATATGGTCACACTTATTAACACTTTTGGCCACTTTATGCTTAATTGTAGGTGACTAAATACCCAAAAGAAACATGCTTTGTGTGACTAAATGTTAGAAAAGGCCACACAAACATTAAATTCATGTGGCAATTGGATGATCAATAGTGACACAAAATACACATTTCTTCACTTTTAACATCATATAGTCACACTTATTAACACTTTTTGCCTCTTTATACTTAATTGTATGTGACTAAATACCCAAAAGAAACATGCTTTGTGTGACTAAATGTTAGAAAAAGCCACACAAAAATAAAATTCAAGCGGCCATTGGATGATCAATAGTCACACAAAAGACACATTTCTTCACTTTAAACACCATATGGTCACACTTATTAATACTTTTGGCCACTTTATACTTAATTGTATGTCACTAATATACAAAACAAACATGCTTTGTGTGACTAAATGTTAAAAAATGCCACACAAACATAAAATTCATGTGGCCATTGTATGATCAATAGTCACATAAAAAACACATTTCTTCACTTTAAACACTATATGGTCATACTTATTGACACTTTTGGCCACTTTATAATTATTTGTATGTGACTAAATACCTAAAAGAAACATGCTTTGTGTGACTAAATGCTAGAAAAGGCCACACAAACATAAAATTCTAGTGGCCATTGGATGATCAATAGTCACACAAAACACACATTTCTTCGCTTTAAACACTATATGGTCACACTTATTAACACTTTTGGCCAATTTATGTTTAATTGTATGTGACGAAATACCCAAAAGAAAAATGCTTTGTGTGACTAAATGTTACAAAAGGCCACACAAACATAAAATTCAAGTGGCCATTGTATGATCAATAGTCACACAAAAGACAAATTTCTTCACTGTAAACACCATATTGTCACACTTATTAACACTTTTGACCACTTTATGCTTAATTGTATGTGGCCAAATACCCAAAAGAAACATGGTTTGTGTGACTAAATGTTAGAAAAGGCCACACAAACATAAAATTCATGTGTCTATTGGATGATCAATAGTCACACAAAACACACATTTCTTCACTTAAAACAACATATGGTCACACTTATTAACACTTTTAGCCACTTTATAATTAATTGTATGTTACTAAATACCAAAAGAAACATGCTTTGTGTGACTAAATGATAGAAAAGGCCACACAAATATATAATTCATGTGGCCATTGGATGATAAATAGTCACACAAAACACACATTTCTTCACTGAAAACACCATATGGTCACACTTATTAACATTTTTAGCCACTTTATGATTAATTGTATGTGACTAAATACACAATTCAAACATGCTTTGTGTGACTAAATGTTACAAAAGGCCACACAAACATAAAATTCATGTGGCCATTGCATGATCAATAGTCACACAAAACACACATTTCTTCATTTAAAACAACATATGGTCACACTTATGAACACTTTTGGCCACTTTATGATTAATTGTATGTGACTAAATAACCAAAAGAAACGTGCTTTGTGTGACTAAATGTTAGAAAAGGCTACACAAACATAAAATTAGTGTGGCCATTGGATGATCAATAGTCACACAAAACACACATTTCTTCACTTTCACACCATATGGTCACACTTATTAACACTTTTGGCCACTTTATGATTAATTGTATGTGACTAAATACAAAAAACAAAAATGCTTTGTGAGACTAAATGTTAGAAAAGGCCACACAAACATAAAAATTCATGTGGCCATTGTATGATCAATAGTCACATAAAAAACACATTTCTTCACTTTAAAAACCATTTGGTCAAACTTGTTAACAGTTTTGGCCACTTTATGATTATTAGTATGTGACTAAATACCCAAAAGAAACATGATTTGTGTGACTAAATGCTAGAAAAGGCCACATAAACATAAAATTCAAGTGGCCATTGGATGATCAATAGTCACACAAAACACACATTTCTTCACTTTAAACACCATATGGTCACACTTATTAACACTTATGGCCACTTTATAATTAATTGTATGTGACTAAATACCTAAAAGAAAAATGCTTTGTGTGACTAAATGTTACAAAAGGCCACACAAACATAAAAGTTAAGTGGCCATTGGATGATTAAAAAAGTCACACAAAACACATATTTCTTCACTGTAAACACCATATGGTCACACTTATTAACACTCTTGGCCACTTTATGCTTAATTGTATGTGACTAAATACCCGAAAAGAAACATGCTTTGTGTGACTAAATGTTAGAAAAGGCAACACAAACATAAAATTCATGTGGCCATTGGATGATCAATAGTCACACAAAACACACATTTCTTCACTTAAAACAACATATGGTAACACTTATTAACACTTTTGGCCTCTTTATGATTAATTGTATGTGACTAAATACCTAAAAGAAACATGATTTGTGTGACTAAATGCTAGAAAAGGCCACACAAACATAAAATTCTAGTGGCCATAGGATGATCAATAGTCACTCAAAACACACATTTCTTCACTTTAAACATCATACGGTGACACTTATTAACACTTTTGGCCACTTTATGATTAATTGTATGTGACTAAGTACCCAAAAGAAAAATGCTTTGTGTGACTAAATGTTACAAAAGGCCACACAAACATAAAATTCAAGTGGCCATTGGATGATCAATAGTCGCATAAAACACAAATTTCTTCACTGTAAACAACATATGGTCACACTTATGAACACTTTTGGCCACTTTATGCTTAATTGTATGTGACCAAATACCCAAAAGAAACATGCTTTGTGTGACTAAATGTTAGAAAAGGCCACACAAACATAAAATTCATGTGGCCATTGGATGATCAACATTCAAACAAAACACACATTTCTTCACTTAAAACAACATATGGTCAGACTTATTAACACTTTTGGCTACTTTATGATTAATTGTATGTGACTAAATACCCAAAAGAAACATGCTTTGTGTGACTAAATGTTAGAAAAGGTCACACAAACATAAAATTCATGTGGCTATTAGATGATCAATAGTCACACAAAACACACATTTCTTCACTAAAAACACCATATGGTCACACTTATTAACATTTTTAGCCACTTTATGATTAATTGTATGTGACTAAATACACAAAACAAACATGCTTTGTGTGACTAAATGTTACTAAAGACCACACAAAAATAAAATTCATGTGGCCATTGGATGATCAGTAGTCACACAAAACACACATTTCTTCACTTAAAACAACATATGGTCACACTTATGAACACTTTTAGCCACTTTATGATTAATTGTATGTGACTAAATAACCAAAAGAAACATGCTTTGTGTGACAAATGGTAGAAAAGGTCATACAAACATAAAATTAATGTGGCCATTGGATGATCAATAGTCACACAAAACACACATTTTTTCACTTTAACACCATATGGTCACACTTATTAACACTTTTGGCCACTTTATGATTAATGTATGTGACTAAATACACAAAACAAACATGCTTTGTGTGACTAAATGTTACAAAATGCCACACAAACATAAAATTCAAGTGACCATTGGATGATCAATAGTCACACAAAAGACATATTTCTTCACCTTAAACACCATATGGTCACACTTATTAACACTTTTGGCCAATTTATGCTTAATTGTATGTGACTAAATACCCAAACAAAACATGCTTTTGTGACTATACGGTGTTTATGGTCACTAATCTGATTAATCCAACAAAATTTGTACCTAATTAGTCACACATGTTAAGGTTTTGGTTCTTTGTTTTGTAATAGAGACTAAAAAAGTCAAACATGTGACCGTAGGGTACCTATGGTCATGCGACCTTTAGTCACACACGGTCGAAAAATCATGTGTGACTATATGTATATCGTCACCCATATTGAGTGTAGCCAAATCCACTTTTTGTTCTAGTGTAATGGTTTTATTTAGTCCTTTAATTTGTATGTGCGGCTATTTTCTAAAGTGGTTTCTATTTTTTTTTGTGGGTCAATGTTCCCTCCAATTCCAAGTAGTATATGAGTTTTTGTGTTTGTTGGTTTTTAAAATTTATATTTATGTTAAGAGATTTTGTAAATTATATCCTTGAAACATGCATAGGTGCTTTTATTGTGTAAAATATTTATTATTACTATTTTATTATTATTATTATTATTATTATTATTATTATTATTATTATTATTATTATTATTATTATTCATTTATTTGTTTGTTTACCTTCCTAACTACTCTTACGTAGTTGCACATAAAACATTTAGTGAAGGTAAGTTCTTATAATTTTCATGACTACATAATCGATTATTGGTTATTGTTGTGTATTTATAATTTTAATTAGTGTTTATTTTTTATATTAATCTTTTAGTTCTTGGATTATTATGTTTAGCATTTTTGTTTGTTTTGGTTGTTTAGTTGGTATTTATTTTTTATTGCATGTATACTTTTATGATTATATTAATTTTTTGGTTGTTTGGTTGAAAGCCTCAATTGTTGTTTGGAAACCTTTTTTTTTTTTTTTTTTTTTTTTTTACTTTTGGTGTTTTGATTTTGTTGTTGTTTTAGTATAATTAGAGGTTGGTAATCTCTATATGATGTGTTTTTATTTTGGAATAGTGGTGTATCGATCGGTTATGGCAATATGCACAATTCAAATTTCAAAATAAGATTTGGGACATCATTTATAACTTCATGGTTTTGGTTATTTGTAATTGTTTGTGTAGTTTGTTGTTTGTTGAAGATTATTGCTTTAATTTTTGGGTTGTTGCCGTTGGGCGGACATGAGTTATAATTATCATTGACATATTTTTGTATATCGTAAGAAGGTGGTAAAGAATGGTTGGAAAAGTGGACACGTGAAAATTTGGCCCTTGATGGGCGTCTGAGTTATGACTTATAATTATCGTTGGAAGGTATTAGTTAACGAAAATAATATATAAGAAAATAGTCGAGGATCAACAATTATTGAGCTGTTAAAAAGTATAAATCTATTTTTAAGAAGATAGTATATGATTTAAATTCAAATTCGAAATAAATATTGAAGGTATAAATATTCAATATTTTTACCAATTGGAGGTAAAAATGATGGAGAAGCAACAGTGGCGTGACTTATGAATATTGTTAAAATAAATAAGTTAACAAAACAAATGTAGTCTTGAAATTCTTAGCAAACAGATGCACTAAATATTGAATGTTAAACACTTGCCAATGAGAAAGTATATTCAATTCATGCCATTAGACTAGAAATTATTGTGTCGAAAAATGGAAAGAAAGGCTTAGGCATAACCTTGATAATATGCTGCCATCAATACCAATAATTCTCTGTTCCACATGAAATTTTATTCCATTTATAGATTAGTAGAGTTTACAAAACTTTATGGTATGAATGGATCTGATTTGAATTGAGAAAATGCATGTTTGGACCCGTACTAAAAACATACCCGTCTCAGCCTGTTATCCAAACCATTTTGCATGAGGCTAATACCGATTCAAATAATTCCCTTACCCGCATGAAACCAGATTTCTATATGGTATACACGTTGATACAACCATTTGATAAACATGTATGAACTTCTCAAAAAAAAATTTTTAATTTGATACGATTCTAGCGCGAGGCAATCGAAGGATTTGCTAGAAGAGGTGCCGCCTAAAAAGCGGTCTCCTTGTTTTTCCTCTGAAGGGTGGTTTGGTGAGCCATTGCTTCATCCACCATACTACAATAAACAATATAAAACACGAAAATTTGACATAATATAACCTAAGCACACCATAGCTAAATAAAACCCGATAAATTTTGGTTAGGTAAATCAAGACAAAATCGTTTATGTACCCTTAAACATGAATACACAATCCCACTTGCTTTGCATACCAATCATTTCCTAGATATCCTTCCATTCACGTAATTTTCCTCGAAGCAGGTTAGATTAGCTAATCATAAGGTAAAATGAAACCTTAAATCCCACATCAAATAAAGCTACGTCCTTAAGTCAACGTGTGAACCCGACAGCAAAGAGATACCAATCCAACTTCTAAATTCCACTATCAAAATCATCAACAATTTACAATATCAAAAGTTGTATAATCAGCCTTATATCTGATGTTAAAATAGTATTATTCGAAGCATAAAAACATGTTTCCAAACAACCTTGTATTTGTTGTCAAATCCAATACTTGGTAGAACTTCTTTGCACTCCAAGTTACCGTGCTTCATGCATTGCAAAAACTTATACAAAATGCAAATAGCTAGCGAGTTTTTCCTAACAACTGTAGTAATAAATCAACTTTATATTAAAAATAATGATATCGATCTGGTTAGTCATTAAGAAAGCATAGAAGATAAGCTGAATGACAAAATAGAAACAAAAAAAAGTAAGCATAGATAGCAAAAATGCATGCCTACGAAAATACAGTAAGAATGTAGTAAAGGAGAAAAAGAAACAATCCAAAACTGACCATCAAATCCCCTCGGACTCCGACTTGTTCCAAGCTTTACGTACAGCTGTCTCCTCAACTATTTCATCGTTTTCCCAACCACCCTAATAAAAAAATATGACAAATCAAAGGAAAAATATAGCACTAACATATCATATTAGATTAAGGAATACTAAAGGTAACTAAATCATTCGTTAGTCATGCATGTAAAAAGAATGAATTCAAATTGAGCTGAAACATATATCGACATGAGTTGAGATCCATATAGATCTTATATTTGCCATAGATCCAATAAATCAATCTTAGCCATCTATTTTTTTTATCAAAATTAATAAAAATATCATTTTCACATTTTTTAAAAACAACATAACTTGCAAACGGTAAATCTTCAAACTATAAAAAATACACCACCGCGACGAGAATTAAATTATCTTTCTATAGATATGCACTTCTCTATATTTTCGACAATTTTTTTTCAAAAATTCCGCCCAGAAAAATCATATATGATTTGTAAAATCATATATGATTTTCAAAAATCACATATGATTTGTAAAAATCAAATCATATGTGATTTTTTTCAAATCATATATGATTTTTACAAATCACAATGGTATAATTTTTTTCGCATATCTATAGAAAGATAATTTAATTCTCGTCACAATGGTATAATTTTTTTCGCGTAACGATAAATGGTTTGTGAGATATTTAATTTTTAAAAAAAGGGTGAAAGTTTATTTTATTTTTTTTCATTACAAAAATGAATGGCTATGATTGGTTCATTGGATCTATGGTAAATTTGAGATCTATATTGAACTTTTTCCATATTGGCATATGTGGTAAAAGGAAAAATGCCCAGGAGGAATAAGATAAAATATACTCAAAGAATAATATATTCTGCAACCCTCTGGTTTACTTTTAACTCATTTGACCCATTCTTGTTTCCTTTAAATCAGTTCTATTTGAGATAGAGGCAACCCACCTTGAACCGTTTACAACTAAATGTGAATCATAATTACTAATATTGTTTAGAATGACTTTTTCAAACACAAATTATGTACATTTAAGAGATAGAAAGTGTCTTAGAAACAAAAGATAGAGCGTGGCTGGTTTATATAGAATTAAGTGATAAGTACCTCTGTTGACCCGTTATCGAACCCATCCAGACCTATGATGCTAAAAGGTAATTTGGTTAGTTCGATAGATAAGGCCTTTCTTAAAACTTACTCGTTTGGAAAAAAGCGTGTTACCGAGGATCATAACAAAATGGCGAACTTACTTGAAGGATACCATCAAGGCTACAATGTGTTAGAAGACTTCTTTACCAAAACAATGTGGTAACAACTCAAGAACCTTTGAAAATATTAAAACTAATATGGAACCTCATTAAGTGCGAAGTCTTGGAAAGTCGAATAAAGAAGGGTTTTATACAAATAAACTATGTTATTCAGACGATTATTTATTCTTGCGCCACAATATATCGCTTAAATAGCGATTCAAAAGCCCTTATTAACATCTCAAGTCACTTAAGGGCGATGTAAATAAGCTATCAAAAACTATGAATAAAATATTACGGATGCTAAATGGTTGCTTAAATAGGCTATCCAAATAGCCATAATTATTTTTTAAACGTATCACATGTTATTAGAATCAAATTTCAGGCCACCTTTTTAAGTATACATGCAAAAGTTAACTATTTGAGAAAGTTTGTCCTCAAACACGTATAGACCTGTTTCACAATGTTATGATACTTGCAAGCTGCAAAGATAAAAATAATAACATTAATTTCAATTAAAAATATTTTGCAAGACTTGCACATAGTTCTTTATACAATCACTTGCACTAAAAACCCTTTACTTGCTTTCATAGTAAATACACATAAGTAAATATAAACAATCTCTTTATCAATCTTAAATGAAGCCGGTATGGATATAGACAAACCTTTCTGGCATTACATCCGTCCTTCTAGCAAAATTATCTTGACATTTTTACTTTAAAAAATTCAAAGGAAAGATAGCATTAGTTGACATGATAAATATCAGTCCCTACATAGTGTCTGACTAAAAGAAAATGTAAAATCTTTTCTTTTAAATGCATTCGCTCTTGGGGTGACAACTTGTGACAATGGGCAAAGGCGGAAAGAGAAAAGAGGAGTACTACGGTGTCTCTAAAACAAATCAAAACATGAGCTGTGCTCATCTTTCACGGTAGATGGATGATGCGAGTCAAGTAATGCCGTGGCGTGGGTCGTGAGTGACATATCATATTCTTGGCATCCCACATTTGTTGGGTGAGCTCAGAGCAGTTAAAGCACTTGTAATCTTTGGGATCCACGTGAGGTAAGTGGAGCAAAGCCAACCATGAAGAAATGGAGGCGTGGGAATGGGATTAGATTCATCAAGTTTTCGAAGATTAGAGTTGGTGACGAGGAAACCTCGAATAGCGGTAACTCGGACATTATTTCAGAAATGAGATGGTTCAAATCACCAACTGAAACAAAAATTGTAATGTTATTCATTACTTTATGTGTAAGAATGCAGAGAGAGACAATAAAAATGTCCGAGGGTATAATATATACCTTCGCTTCCTCTATAGAGGCCTTTAAATCAAGTAATCCCATAGTTTTATCTATGGTAATTTCAGGTGAAACACTTCCATTAACATCAAGCAAGCTGGAGGTACACAACAAGAAGTTTGTCCTTTTGCATCTTTATACTTAAAGTTTTCTTCTACTTTCTTCAAGTTTTGCTAGGCTATCCTCCGGTCATCTTAAAATAGGAGCATACAAAGATAGAAAGTAAAATCAATCGAAACCCCAAATAAAAATTGTCAAAGCATGCTAGGTTTTCTAAAGAGACGGAGGATGAAATTGGTGAAAATGTTCTTATACCTTCAATCGTTTGATCTCGAATTTGATCTACAAAAGCTATGACTATAACTTTGAATCATATCATTATATTCTTTAGGCTTAACATGAAGAGCATCAATAACTACTGACTGAAAACCACATTTAATAAGTAGTAGGGTCATCATTAGTAAGCATTCGTGATAGTGAATAAGCATGTAAAAGCAAGGTTGACATGTAACTAAGGTAAATACACACCTTCTGCAGATGAATTGCCATGCATAGATTACCCAAAATATTTTCTATTTTAGCCACCAGAATTTGTATCATAATGGCTTCTTTGATATAAGCGAGACTTTCTTCACTTTCATCTTTTCCAATGGAATCCGATTTCAGCATCACAATATCAACTACAATTTGATCCCTAGTCAACTCTACAACTGCCTTTAATTTACATTAAAAGCCTCCACAACACAGAAATATAACCAAAATCTTATCCTATTCTTGTTAATAATTCGTGGGGGTGTGTCATGCAATAGATGGACGAAAAATTGAAGCAAGCTCTAGGTTTGGCCATCGACAACTGTCATTTTAGCTAAGCAGTTTGATATATGTTTAACTTTAACAAATGAAGAATATGTGCAATTATTATTTACCTAATTAACCATCAATCAAAAGTCTTTGTTGTCAAAATACTTGTTCTTGATGATAAATGACATAACAACATAAAATGATTATAAATTCTTGAGCATTAAAACTTATAACCATATGAGGATAGTTTGGAAGTTCCGTGACAATCTGCATAAGTTTTTCATCGGGTAACTCAGGTCCTTAGTAACCAAAATAAGTACACGAGTTTGAAAGTAAAATCATTAGCCTAAAACAGGTATGAGAGACCTCACATACCTTAAAGATACCCTTATGTTAGTGATAAATTATTATTTGATATTATTGTTTTGTTTTCATAATGAAACTTACGTTACTGATAAAATACGAACATTCTGACGCACAATCTGCAGTGAAAGGGGCTGCCATCAATTGAATTCCATTGAACATATACAAATGAAAAAGATGATGAAGTCCCTTTTCTATTTTTTTCACCTATAAAAAATTTACGTTTAATAATCTCATATTGGAGAAGGACTTACCTGGTGAGTATAAAACAATTTAGATTTGTTACATCATGTTCTTCCATTCTTTACCTATAATCTTACTAATGTTATCACCGGAATATAAAACACTTTAGTTAGTTTTTCGAGCGGCACCTCGCTCGTTGATAAACAATAAATAAGCATACTTCGGGCGTTTCGAATTTAATGGATTTTTCTCTCTTCTGTATGCAAAAAAATAAACCTATTAGCATAAAAAATATAATATACTCGAGGTCATATTGTTGGGGTATAAGCTTTCGCATAAGAAGCGGTCAATTTGGGACATAGGCACCAAAGTAGCACTGCCCAAAATTAATTGCAACATGATGTGTTGATGAAGTCCATATTAGGATAGTTAGTATCTTGGTAAGTTTGCTAGGAGTGCATAGTTTAGGCCACCAATTAGCTCACAAACATCGGCGTTCCCAGCATTAATGGCTTCCTTGTACCATAATTGAAGTTCGATAAGGATTTAAAAGTACACTTTTGAGGGTCATTTAAGTCCTTAATCGACCACTTTATATCCGTTACTACTTAATTTCGTTCTTTTCACTTTTAGGTCTCTTGAAGGCAAATTCTTTGGGATGACACTTATTCGGACGAAAAGGCGTGAATATATGAAGAAAATGGCCAAAGTCGAGAATCAAGGCACTTTCAGCATTTGGAATTGAAGGTGGCGTCACCATGACCAATAGTGACGTCGTTGCAACAAACTTTGTGATGACTTCGGTAGCAAATTGCTATTTTGCACTAGCGACATCGGGTTTTAAAGTGAGGCGTCACAACTCGAGGCCGCCTAGATTTGGATCCGACGGCGTTAGAAGATGAGCAAGCGGCGTCACAACCATAAGGTGGCCGTCGTCAAAGTTACAGCGATGGCGAGGCGAAAACTAATGGCGGCGATTTGGCGTCAAAAAAAAAATGGCCGTCGCATATTGTAACTCTATATAAATTGAATTTTGATTTTTAGAGGTAGTTTTTGGAGTAAAACCTAAACCGAACTTTGGGCATCTTAGGCGATATCTTAGGGTTCCATACCCATTTTACAACAAGATAAGTGATTTACTTCATTAATTCAATTATATCTTCAATTGTTTGTGTGTATGCTTGCATGTTTTCCATGTCGAAGCTAATTTACTTGTGTGTTTGCTTAGATCTATGAAACCTAGGTATTGAATATTGATTGGTTGTCTCTTATCTTAATTGTGATTGACCTAGTATTGCGATGGGTCATTCGTTGTGTTTTATGCTTGAATAATCTTTGTGAACATTAGTTTATAATTACCTAGAGTTATTGTAGGCTAAACATCCAAAGATAACCTTAGAGTTAGTTTATGAATCCTATAGATTTCGTGGCAATAACCTTAGGTAGTCTCGAAGAGTTAGGAAAATGCATACCCTACGACCTTAGAAGACACTAGCGTTAAGAATATGGACGTGACAATTCAACCATCAATAGGAGATAACTAGGGAGTAATAGCATCTAGGTAAACATCTTTAAATCAACATAGAGCACACAACAATAGACATAGAATACCATCACCTTAGCTTAGTTAATTAGATAAGTAGAGTAATCGGTGAAATACCAACCCCCAATCAATACCACGAGATTCGTACCTTTCAATTTTCTAAAAATATAAAAATAATAAAAGAATCTTCCTCAACCCGACCTTAGCGTAGTAATTTCTCACTAGCATTCCTATTCCCCAGAGAGCGATATCAATTCCGAGGCTTACCCTAATACTATACTACAACGATTAGGTTCACTTCTATGGTGTTGAAAACTTGCTTGACGAAAGGAAGTTCCTTTGACCCCGACAGCGTTATCGCGTGTCGAGTTTTAGTGGCGATCTTGGGAGAATAGAATAGCTAGTTAGATTTCTACCGTTTAGGTTCCTTCTTGATTCCTATTAAGTAAGCTTTTTCTCAATTTTAGCTTCCTTGTAGTCTATCCCCTTCTTCATGACCTTTGTTAGTAATCCATCACTTTTCATCATGGAAGGTGATAATCAACCACCACTCGTCAACCCACCACCAAATGACCCGCCAAGAGGCCGTACTCTTGGTGAATACTCAAGATCAAGCCACCTATGTAACATCCGCCTAATCGGACCACAATATTGTCCGCTTTGCCCGTAGGCTCACGGCTTTGTTTTGTGGCCTCATATAAAGACTTCCGGCAGGTCGCGAATCGATTACTACTCTCACATGAGCACGCTTAGCGCGGTTCTAAGAACTCCACCCGTTGATAACCACAAAAGCGTTGTGTCATTGTAAGGCGAATGTTATCTTATGAGCCCAACATCTCTCGAGGCCATGGCCGATGTAGGATTGCCTGAGGTGTTACAATCACCCCCACAAGGGACTCGTCGTCCTTGAAGAGGTTTGCCCCACCATCCCGGCGGCTCAAGAGTGGCTCGATACCACTGTAACATCCGCTTAATCGAGACCACAATATTGTCCGCTTTGCGGTGAGCTCACGGCTTTGTTTTGTGGCCTCATATAAAGACTTCGGCGAGTCACCCAATCGATTACTACTACCGCGAGCACGCTTAGCGCGAGTTCTAAGAACTCCACACGCGATGAACCACAAAAGCGTTGTGTCATTGTAAAGCGAATGTTATCTTATGAGCCGCGTCTCTCCGAGCGCGGCCGATGTAGGATTGCCTAGGGTGTTACAACCTAGGCTCAAGAAACACCATTGAGCTTCCGACCAAGCCCAAACTATGGCCCTTGATCCGACACCATCGGTTGGTGCAAAATAGATGTGCATTCCATGGACTTCGTTAGAAGATCTAATCGGCATATTAAGGATTTCTTCAAAATTGTCGATTCCATCGACCTCGATGCTACTACTCGGGGAGACCACGCGCTTGGGTCTCTTCAATTCTCTCTGGGACCAAACTAGTAATTGGCTTGACGACTTCCGCGGCTCCATCTCAAGTTTGGATGATCTCGCCTCTCGTTTCCTTGCCCAATTTTCCCAGGGAGAACTACTAAGCTTAGGAATGAAATCTTGATGTTCCAACAACGTCAAGGTGAATCTCTACAAAGCATGGACTTGATTCAAGGACTTACTCCATAGAGTCCCTCGTGTGAGCAGTTTAATAAGAACATTTTACAAACAAATGGAGTTTCTAAGGATAATCATTAGGATAAGGACGAAGGATTACCTATATGTTATTGTTCTTAAAATGATTTTACAAAACATAAACCATGGTTTGGAAATCATTTGCTTATGATTTGTGCATCATAAAGAGTTTACACAAGCCTTCATGAACACTTACTATGATTGCCTATAGATTACACACAAGTATATATTTCTTTATATTGAAATTCACTAAAACCATCATTTTTGGAGAGGCCTTGACAAAGCTTTCTTGTTACCAATCTTTTAAACAATTTCAAAAGCAAAATCCTTGGGACGATCTCGACTTACCCACCTTTGCTATCATGACGAGTATACTTGCTCGTATGTGTTTATAGTAAGAATCGGATAAATCGTGTTTATAAATTTTAAAACACTTACGGTAAGCACATCTAGTTTTTGGTAGCCATTGCCGGGATTTTGGATTTTTTAGTATTTGATTTTGTTTAGATTACGTAAAATTGGTAAATTTAAGCGAATTTCATCGGAAAAGAAGAGTAAAAAAAGTTTTGGTTTAGAGGCTAAGATCGGTTGCCTTGAAACAAAAACCGTTAGTGCTCTCGATAAAATTTTATTTCTTGTCATTTCTGATTTTTTATAGCTTGTCTTTTAGATTGTTATACTTTTCTTAATTTTTTAGATTTTATATTTTATCATTTTTAGTTTTATTTACTTTTTAGTTAATTTTATCTTAATTCGGTTATTACTCGGTTAATTTTTAGTTTTATGGGTTAATAGTTTTAATGAGTGGTTAAATAGATTAGTTAATATAGTTTTGATTAATTAAATTAATTAATATTTATAATTAATAAGAATAATGAGTAGCCATAATTAATTAAGGTTTAAGTACAATTAATGGTTTTAATAATTTAATTAACGGTATTATTAAAAAAAAAAAAAAAAATTGGATAATTGATCCAACCCGTTAGGTTGCACCCATAACGGATCCGGTTGGAAGTTTTGGTTAAGTTTACCACCAACCGAATCGGTTGGTGACCCGATCCGGTTGGAGCTCTGATAAAAATTTATAGTTTTTCGATTTTGAGTTTTAGCTTGTGTTTTTGGTTTTGTTAAGTGTCTTTACTTGTTTAGTATATGTTTCTGTAGTTTGCTTTGGTTTTGACTAACTCTAACGCTAATGATTTGTATTTTTGTCTTTGGTTTTATTTTGTCTTGTTTAAATAGTTGTTATGGATAGTTTAAGCGAAATTTCTGAGTACCTACGTAACTTGGATGAGATGTTAAAAGACAGGAATTCGTTGGAAGATTGGGAATATTTTGGAAAAGAGTAAGAAGGGCTTGGCTATTGATTCGGATATAGTATGGAAGAAGTGGGAAGAACAAGGTTCAACTTCCTAAGAAGGGTAGAGTTGTGGTATTCAACGCACCACAAGGGAGTATGATTCACCACTTATGGGTTCGGTACACCTTGTAGTGTCGAGAAGGGTGAGTCGTGGGACTCAACTAAACATGGCCTATGGTGAAAATTATATTGTGGAGAAAGTTCTTGATAAAATTGGCCCGCGTACGTTTGGATTACGAAGCTTACGGGAGAATGGTTAAGAATCTCAGGTTAACATTCATGGTCATATTTTTGAAGTAGATTTTGTTGTCTTGGAAGAAGGAAAGCGAGTGATCCCAATGTTTGTTTTTGTGATTTTCTTGTAACAACCAATGTCAAGTTGATTTTGCTTTGGGGAGATGAGGATCAACATTACCGACTTGGAAAAGGAGAATGTGGAAGTCGTTAAGATGGGGAAGGCTAATAGAAAGAAAACCTCATCAACAAATTAACTCCTACCACGTCCACCAATAAAAATAATGATTACACACCTTCACCACCCACCACCAAACACCTTCAAACCTTTAACAAGACCAAAAAGCAATCTTGGAAAACCTTGAACAAAAATTTCTTGAGCTTAATGAGAAAAAAGCAGGTAATTGAGGTACTACAAGATTATGTTTTATACCGCTTGAAACTAGATCGGTGATGTTAGCAAGAGCAAGATTGGAGGATAAAGATCTATCGGAGGAGGATAGAGATAGGATTTTGTTTAGGGTATGCCACGTAGGAGAAAGAATTTTGTTTTGCCAATTAAGGTTAATGGGACCACACCAATGTATGCTTTGGCGGACAGGTTCGAGCATCAATGTTATGCCCTATCCATTATTTAAGGCGTTGGTCTTAGTAAGCCACAACCAAATCACTCAAAACTTACCATGGCGGATAACTCCCAAGCAAAGCGATGGGGAGGTGAAAACGAGTTCAAATTGGTTATCAACCACTTGGTGATTTTCTAGTTCTAGACATTGATTGATAAGAGTCTACCTCTTACACTAGGAAGACGTTCCTACGCACATGTGGTGCAATCATAGATATGGGTAGGGTGCGATGACAATCGATTAGGGATCTAAAACAAACCTATTATCGAAACCAAGGGACGATTGTGGAATTCATGGAAGATTTGGAATTGATGGTAGTGGACGATGACTTGACTTGTTACGAAATACGTGATGTCCATGGAAACCGATGTATGAACCATTAGCTCCACCATACTTTGATATTGAGGATGAGATGGAGCGAGCACTAGCGGTGGAAGCATTTACAATCCATTAAAAACATCCTTGTTTACAAGAAGCTAACCGATTTCTTAGGTTCTCTCTGGTTCAACTCAAAATTTGGAATGGGGACCCAGGGTCAAGTGTTTACAAAGAGAGGATGGAGGAGAATGGCCGTCAAATTTGATATACTATGCCGGATGGGAGAAGATTTGTAAGGAAGTTCAAAATTTATGAAACACTGCAGTGAATTGACCGAAATTTCTAAGTGAGGACATCTTAAGGCATGAGTATTTTGAGGAGTAATAAGAAGCAAGGCACCATAATAACAAGCAATTGTTTGCTTGATTTTCATCTTATGATGAACTTTTTTTATGCAAGCGGACAAATTACCTGCATCTTTTTTCTCTCTCGCATTTTTTGTATAAGTATTTGATTCTGATGAAATTTAGAAGATTGAGCGCGACTTTTTATTTTTTGTTTTTTTCATTTTATTTGCTCTTATTATTTTGAAGTTATTTAATTAATGCATTTTGAGTTTTAGTTTAAGTTATGAGTATGATGATTTAGTTTTGAGATAGATGTTGAAATTCCAAATGGTTGGATGAATGTTGTGCGCATCTTTAATCGGATTTTGAGTAAATGATTGTTGCTTGGAGGTAAAATGCGAGTAAAGTAAAAAGGCAAGTTCGCAAAAATGCAAACCGAAGCGGTTGTATCCATAAGCGATCCGTTGGAACTACTACAAAAATCTCCTGACTGGTCAAAATGGCCCATTAAGAGTGGTTTGGAACCACTCTCTCAAGAGGAGTATCTCCATGATCGAAACATATAGAAACCGGTTAGGCAACTTTCTATTAAAAGCATCGACACGGTTTTCTTCTTAAATCGGTCTCCATTATTGAGTGAACAAACATATTTTTATTGGACATTGACACGGTTCTCCCACAACATGTCTTTATAGAAGCATCCAACCTATCTTTATATAGAGTAAAAGATATGTTTTATCTCAAAACTGTCTTTTGTAGATCTATTTATTAAAAAAATCATTTCTAAATATTTTCAATTTATTAGAAATTTTATAATCTACAATTGACTCACAAAATAAAGAAATGTAAATCGACAAAATATATAAAGTGTAAGCTTGTAGCTAAAAAATAACTTCATTAATAAGTATACAAGTCAAATTCGTTGGCTCGAAATGAAATGTATTGTATGTGCATATGTTTACATTCACTTGTTTCATCAACAAGCAGTTATTTAGATCCGGAAGGACAAACCTATCCTCCTCAAATCGGTAAGGTACTAACCACCTCGGTACCTAGGTCTCACCGGAAAGAGCGCTTTTCAAGCACATGATATTCACTAGAAGAGACCTGCGTACATGGGTTTCTCGAGTGATACCTCTTGTCCGTGAAGAGACCTCGAGTACTGAGTATCTTGGACATACAAACCACCTCGTCTTGATCCCTCGCCTGAATACGTGCTATAGTCGAATTAAGATAGGCGTATAAGCTACAGATAGTCAATGGAAATCTTGTAGGTAAGTATAATGAAAGTAGCAACTATGTTATGAAAAATCATATCAATTTTATATAAATATAATAAAGAAGTTTTCATTTTAAATTAATTTATCTTATATGTCTTGTGTCGTGTCCCATCTTAGGCAACTACGAGGTTAACACCTGTGAAGATATGTGTAGATGAAAGGGTGTGACTCAAAATTTTCTATAGGATCAAGATCGTGGCATATCTTGTATTTGCAACAACAAACACGAAGTGTACATGTGTGCACATACTCAACATGCAATAAATGCGGGTAAAAGAGAAAAAATGTATACCATCAACATCGGTTTATTCATTCCTTCCTTAGTGTTATGATATTGTTTTTTAGAATATGGAACTCTGTTTGCAAGACAATGCAACTCTCAATCATCATACGAGCAATAAAGTGAAAATTATTCAAAAATTCAAATGATTCATAAGCGTATCCTTTTTCTTTTTCAATCTTTCTCATTTCTTCTTCACATCTGAAAGCTATTAGAAAACAAACACACTATGTTGGTATCTTTGAGTAACAATAGATAATAACAAAGATATATCTGATAGCTAAATTAAGTATGAAAAATAGCACATCACTTTTGCAAAACACATAAAACACATTAAGTATGAAAATCTAAGTTTTAATCTCAACTTTTGACTTATAGCTTCTTGGTTGGAGGTATTACGCTTCACTGTGGGACATATATAGCATGATTTTGCAAATCTAGAACATGCAATAGGGTACATAGTACAATATATGCAATATGTTAGTTAAACACGAGAGGTAAATAGGATTATTATGGCATAATCTTGGTAAACTTGCACTAGATCTGGATATATCAAATATGTATCACATATGTATTTGACATTCATAGGATTCTCCATGTTTTCAAGTGTAGGAATCTAATTAGAAGTATATTGGCTTTCCATGGCATATTCCTCATCATAAGTTCACAATATGTATTTTTATGAATCAATGGTTCTTAAGATAAAAGACTAAATATCTTCATAAAATAATGTAGAGTTGATTTATTTAAGGTGGAGTTTTCACCATAAGATCATGGCATTTAATTCTTGTACACGATGGATCATATCATAAAAGTGAGATATTTGCAATGAAAGAAGGACATGTGTACATGTCGATGCGTGTCACTATGTATGTTGCGCAAATCAAAGGCGGTAAAAAACAAAATAAGTGAATTAGAAGGTAATTATGGTCAAATAGAAGTGAAAACTTATACCTCAAATTTATTCTCTCTTGTTCCTCCCTTATCCGCAATAAAGTCAAAACACTCTATCCTCTCTTTTGTATGTGCATGACAACGCATAACTATAGAATAAGCATACAAGCAACAAATGTGGAAAATCTTCAACAAGTCAAATGATACATAAGCGTCACAGTCTTTCTCTTTTTTTCTTAGCCTCATTCTCGGTTGAGTCGGTTCTAGCCAAAATCTATGATAGAAATTAATAATAATAAACAATTTTGTGTTTGCGTGCTTGTAGATGATACAAAAAAAGCAGAATCTGATGGCTATTATGGCTTAAATTGGTTTTAATTTACTTCTTAGTAATCATCCAACCACAGAATATAAGCGAAATAAATTATGTTAAAAGTATATATTATTGGGTTTTACGCATACGTATGCGATCTGAGATATATTTTAACTAACTTAGTAGTTTTGTGCGTGATCTACAAACAAGTATCACATATGCCTTTAAGATAATTTTCCACCCTTTTGATTGTCGATGTAAAGTCTTTAGATTGGATTAATCATTCACACAAGTTGATTGTCTTACACAATATATACTTTTAAGAGTGAATATGTCTATAAAAGTAAGTTTGTGGACACATTGACTTGGAAACTTATTAAAGTTAGAGTATCCAAACCAATGAAAAGAAGGGTAGGCTTTTAATTTGTGGTATCTAATGCTACGATATGCGGTATCTGCTGATCGATCTAGAAGCTTTGCTCAATTTAAATCGTGGAATCTTGAACCTAGAAAACATTCATTTTCCACAACTCAACAACCATATGTTCCAAAGCATCGGGTCAAAAGGATCATATTACGAACTTTCATCGTTTCACCAAAATAAAAATAATGAAAAGCTAGTGACCTCTTGAAAAATTGGAGAATAATAAGTGAGTTCTACTGCAACTCCTTGTTATGTAGGTTCTCTATGTTTCCACCTTCAACATGAGCTTTTATATTTTCGACCGGTTCTGTATGCATGACTCCTCAAGTCCAAAATCATCGTACAATTCAGCGACCAATAATAAAATAAAGATAGTCTTGAGAAGTCGATCCAATGCATCTCTAATACATGTCCTATATAAACTATTAAACTAAGTGAATAAAATTGAGAGTAGTAGTAGAGGGGGTGGAGGTACTTGGCCCCATCTAATAGGTCCAATTACTTACGTAGATGCTCTGTTAAATATAAGCCTCGGCTCATCTTTAAGTAAATGCCCCTTAATATGTCGGTTCCTTTAGTCTAGCAAATTAAGAACCACTGAAGTCTTGGTGCCATTTATTTTAGTCTAAAATTGAAAACCTTTTCTTTTGATTTATTTAGGCATAGCTCTTCCATATTACATGAGACTTATTAGATATACGCTCTCTTATTTGATTGTCCACATGTAAAGGGTTTTATATCAATATATAGAGCATGTAATCTATATGTATATATTCCTCCAAGTAGTCACCAAACTTTATTATAATGTTTCTCTAGTCGTTGTTTATTAAGTTTGAGACTTCAATTATGTCCATACTTTCATTAGCCTTTTTAGAATCTCAAGCGATAAATCCATAATCGCTCGAAGGTACTCTGTTTATCTTTTTTGATACAATATCTATTTTACTCTTTGGCTAATACTACGATAATTTAAGCAAAGCCAAGCAAAAACACAAACAAAGTATTCAAAAACTACCCAAGCACATCAATATTAACTCAATAATTTCACGGTGCCCAAGCACAAAACAAATACAGTGTATTCAATAACTATACATTAATTACAAATCGAACCCACACAAACAAAATAATTAGAAGAAATAAACCTAACACAAACTAAATAATTAGGAAGTAAAAATGCATCTAAATTAGTCAAAATTAACACTAGAAATTCAAAAGATATTATCAGCCTTTTTTACTGATTCAAGAAAAGTCCTTGAGGAGACCACCAAATCAAATGATTACATTGGGGGTGTGATTGATGTGAGAATCATTCAATTAGAGATACTTCCCGTGGTAAAACTTCAAAAGAAAATACGTATTAGGCATTAGCCTATCAAGTGTGAAATCGAGATTCGCGGAGGAAACTATGGTAAATTGAGAGCATGGGGAGGGAAAAGGAAGAGCTGAAGTGGTGTA
Source organism: Chrysanthemum lavandulifolium (assembly GCA_022545495.1). Taxonomy (NCBI): domain Eukaryota; kingdom Viridiplantae; phylum Streptophyta; class Magnoliopsida; order Asterales; family Asteraceae; genus Chrysanthemum; species Chrysanthemum lavandulifolium. The sequence continues at coordinate 81,627,607 of CM040240.1, forward strand.
ATTTTGATTTTAGGGGAAAAATAGGCGGCATTAGTTTTCGTGTTGAATATGGTTTTAGAAAAAATTGAATTAGATTTGCACTTTACATTTGGTAAAAAAATAGGAGTAGAGCTTTAAATTGTGATTTTACTATGTGTTACTAATAGTTTTAGCAAATATCTCATGATTTATAAATTTAAATGAATCACAATATTATATTATTATTATTATTATTATCATTATTTATTTTATTTTTATTTTATTATAAAACATCACTTTATTAAAATTTTATAAGATTTATAAAAAGTGGAGAAGTTGAGATACTTTTGAGCTCACTCCTATAGCTATAGAAAAGCTAATCATACTAAATGTATGAATAGCAACATGCACTAATATCTTAAGTCAAGAACTTTAGATCTGCTCTAGTAAGGTCATCGCATTCTTCTCAATTTCCTCAAAATAAGATAATGATAATGGGAGAAGATATGTATATTTAGCCTCATACTTGGCGTGTTTTAGATGAACATGCCATTGTTGAGAAATTTAAGACTAAGAACAACAAATAATGGACGGCTTAATCAGCGGGCTAAAGTCTCATCATCATCACCCCAAGTCTTGGCGTAAACTAATGGCATCCTGTTATAGCCAATACAAAAGCGAGTAACCATGGGATGAATCAAGTGGCATTCGGATTAGGTAGTTGTTGGGGCATTAATTGGGTGGCTAGAACTCTGAGTAGCGGACTCGAAGCTTGTTGTTAGGCCGGTGAAGCCGTCGAGATGCTTTAGTCGAGAGGTTGGGTTGAATAGTTAAGTCGAGAGTAGGAGATGGGTTGGTTATTTAGGTCGGGGTAGTAGGTGGCGTGGGTTGGTTATTTGGAAGGAGTATAGGTGGCAAATGGGTCGGTTAGGTCGGTTTGGGTCATGGGTCAAAAGCAGTCATAGGTGAAATGGGCCATGGGTCAAACAAGTCATATTATAGAAATGGGCTTAACGGGTTATGGGTCATTTGGGTTTGGGTTGGGTAGACCTACTATTCGTCCGTTTTATCGTTTTCATCCGTTTTATACGTTTCGTCCGTTTTACATGTTTTCGATCCGTTTTACGTTTCGTCCGTTTTGCCGTTTTTATGCGCTTTCATCCGTTTTAGACGTTTTTGCCCGTTTCACATTTCGTTTTTCACGTTTTCGTCCATTTTGCGTTTTAAATACATTTTAGACATTTTCATATGTTTTATGTTTTCATCCGTTTTACGTTTCGTCCATATTTTATGATTTTATGCGTTTTGCTTTTCGTTCATTTTACACATTTTCATTTGTTTTTACGTTTTCTTCCGTTTTTTGCGTTTGTCACGTTTTTCATAATTTCGTGTGTTTTACATTTTGTGCATTGTTTCCGTTTTCATCCGTTTATTCACGTTTCGTTTGTTTTACGTTTTGACCGTTTGTTTCACGTTTCGTTTTGTTTTACGTTTTTGTCCGTTTGTTTCACGTTTTGTCATTTTCATGTTTTCCTCCGTTTTGCATGTTTTCCCGCTTTTTTACGTTTTCGTCCGTTTGTTTCATGTTTCGTTCGTTTTTGCGTTTAATCTATTTTATCGTTTTCATTCATTTTACAAGTTTTAAATCATTTGTTTCACGTTTTTGTTCGTTTTGCGTTTTATTCGTTTTATACGCTTTCACTGTTTTAGACGTTTTCTTTCGTTTTAGGCGTTTTTGTCCATTTTCTTACGTTTTATCCGCTTTTATCACGTTTCATCCATCACACTTGTTTTATTGAGTCACAAAATGAAAGAAAAGGAAAAGTGTCATTGTGGGATTAGATCATGCGACGCCCCATTTGAGTGCTTTGCATTGGGAAGCGAAGTGATCAAAATTTAACTAAATATCGTTCTTAAACATAAAAATATAGAGAACCAATTATAAAGTAATTATTTGAATAACATAATTTGGATATCATTTTTTAAGTACTTATGATGGATTTTAACTTTTCTTTATTTTGAGTAAACTAATGGCATCTTGAATTTGAAACAAAAATATCTAGGTTTTTATATAATCGTTGTCTATCATAAAAATATGTAGAGACTAGTCCGTCAAAACAACCAGTGTCTTTGATTTTGTGCAAAGGCTGGTTTCTTATAATAGAACCGATTTTAGTGTGATTTGGAATAAAGAGACGGTTTATTTGAAAATGGTTTGTGTATTCCCATGCTCCTACTTTTAACCATAAAACTAGTTTTTAAACCGAGTTCTATTAAGAGGTGCCTATGGCCTTTTGTGTACAAGTATATATACCAACAATTCATTTTTTCAGAAAACATGTACAACAAGCCTCCGGTGGGTTTTGCAAAATTCGACCATTAGAAGTTTTTGAAGCTTGTAAAGTTGTAGAAGATCATCATGGCACCTAAGCAAGTAAGCATACTGATCAATTAACTTAATTAAGGTTTAATTAGAGCATTTGATTCGAATGCAAATTAGGTCACTAATTTGGGGTTTTTGATAGAATTCGAATTAAGTTGTAATTTTTAGAATTAAGTGGGTAATTGATATAGGAATGCATTGCAAAAAGAATTGTAGTGATTGATTCAATATGGAATGAGTATTTGATTATTGAATTTTCGGTTTAATTAGTTATGCCATTGAATCAAATTAAGTTGGAATTGATGATTCCTAGTTGGTAGATGATGCGTTTTAATGAATTTTAGATGCTTGTTGATTAGAAAAGTAATTGAAATTGAGGTTAAGATTGTTGAGTTTTAAGAAATGAATGTGAGATGATTGGAAGTCTTTGGAAGCGAATTAGAACAATTTGAGGATGTGGGAATCATTGATAATGTTAGAATGCGGTTTAGGAGTGAATTGGACTTGGAAAATCTAGTGGAAAATGGATTGGATTTTTTATTCGAGGAACCGATCCGGTTATGACGCAACGAGCGGTTGGATAGAGGCGGTGGAACGATCCGTTGCTCTCAGCCGTCCGGTTCCACTATCGATGTGGAATTTTCAAAATTTTGAAGTAGACCTTAGAGGCTATGGACCTTCCGTTTGTTCTAACACTCTTATATTAACTTATATTTATGATTTCTAGGAGAAATCTTGTAGGTTGTTCAAGTTCGGCTGAGTTCACTAAACCCGATTGTTGCCAGTATTACCAAAGGAGCGTAAGGAAGAAAGTCACGTATAGCTTGAAAGGTGAAGCAAATGAATACTTGAAGTTCAAAGATGTCACCAAAGAGGATAAACATGCTTTAGGAATGATTATCAAAGTTGCAAAATAGGACATGTTTGGTTCCAAGGGTGATTGATTGAAATTTGTTTCGCAGTATGAGTGTGAAAATGAGTTGCGTAATATGATGCGGATGTCTTATGTCTATCCGGTTGATAGGGATTTGTTTAATGATTTTTCATGGGAAGAGCATTTAGCATGAATAAAGAGGTTTATCGTGAATGGTGTATGGAGTTCTTTTCGCCATGTACTTTGAAAGAAAGGTCGATGTTCGAAACATCATGGAAGAAATTTATGTTTGGTTTAGGCTATGTGGGCGGATCACGCCTACACTTCTTTGGTTATTGTTGCTCTTGGCTTGTATGAACCACATGAGGTAAAGCATCGATTGTTTGAAGCACATTTTCGGGGCTTAGGAGGTTTGAAAAGAATACCTAGTGTTCCCTTCTTTGGAATCGGTGGGAGATCCTTCTTGTACTAGGAGAATCTTGCAACCATTAGGAATCCGTTGAGAAGTGCTTCACAAGTTTCTAGTAAATGGTGTTTCATAGAGTTAGAGCGGGACAAATTTCATAAGCCGGACTTGTGGGTTATGATGTTATTGGAGAAACTAAGGATGAAATGCGGCTTGGCTCATAAGTATTTGTCTAGGAGAGCCGGAATTAAAGGTAATAGCAAAATTTGAGGAGGCCATTTTGGGACAAGGTTGGCAAGGAATCTTGGGTATTACAATAGTAGTGAGTTGGCTAAGTGTGGAGGCCAAAGTTTTGTGGGATTTGGAATGCAAATGGTTTTGGAAATGCTTTGAATAAGAAGATGAAAACATTGGGGCATGGATTGAACCTTAACAACAACAACATCACATGAAGACGGATGTGCCAATGGGCAATATCTGGAGTGGGAAGCGTAAGCAGTACGTCAAGTAGTTTTGACTCGGGTTGGGAGAGTGGAACCAACATTTGAATGAAATTGAGTGTAGGGATGTTTGGAGAGACTCGATGATGTTGAGGAACAATTATATCAATGATTATTCAATGCCTATTTTTCAACACATGGCTCAAGAATCCAATTACGAGTTGCTACCCTAAAATCCACCCAATGTTCCACCATATCCTTTCCCCTACACTTATTATCCTGGACCCTATCCGTATCCATATCACGGATATGCACCATTTCCGACCACGCCTACTGCATATGGTAGATTACCCGAGGTTGGAGGATCAAGTTATGATGTTGGAGGATCTTCATCGAGTTGCAAAGAGAAGAAGAAGAGGAAGGTTTACACAATCTTTGATGAGGAAGATAATTATGAACCGAAAGTGATGATGAAGAAGGTGATGAGATGGTGAGGAGATGACGAATGATTGTGGATCATTCTTGATTTATGGTTTCAAAACAATGGTTATCTTCGTTGAACAATATTATCTCATCTCTTAACTATTTCTTTAGGATGATTATCATACTTTGTTTATTTTCATATTTTAGTAGCATTTGGATTGTTTGCTTGTTTTGTTTTGTGTATTGCGTATTTTGCGGTTTGTTTGCGGGATGGATGTGTGAGCTTATTGGTCAAATATTTGGAGTTGGATAACTCATGCTTGCTTATGACCCAATATGCGTGTACATATTCTATCCGTGGTATATTTTGACTATTTCTTTTCCCATTTTCTTTACTTTTAAGTTCATTTTTATTACATTGAGGACAATGCAAAACTTAAGTATAGGGAGGGAAGAAAATAGGAAAAATAATCGATTTAATTTTAGTTTTGGATTTAAGTAATTAGCGAAATCGCCTTGATTGTCTAAGTTGTTTTCACACTTTTGAGATATATTAAAAACAACTTGACTATTTCAATGGTAAAATGAGGTTTTAAAATTTTTGATTTGGACCAAATTACGGAGTAATTCATTATGGATTCGATAGCATTTTCTAGCGCATTAGCCTTTTTCCACTTAATTGTAGGGGTTCTTTTGTATAAAACACATCTTTTGTTTTATATTTGCTATGAGTGTGCCGATTGATGTTGATTCTAGAACTTGTACTTCTTATGCATTACGGTTAAAATCACTCTCGGTGATATTAAAATATGTTCAAGTGATAAGAGGCATCATAGGATTTAACGAAATGGCCTTCCATTTTACATCTAATGATTTTAGCTAACCATCGGTTAGTTAACCACCTTATATGGACCCATTTGTTAGTGCTCATTTTAGCACTAGATACCCTTAGTTACACCCTTGAGCCAATCTTTTCATTCTTGTTTAAATCAGGAAAAATACAAAATATTTTACACTTTAAACCTTAGCCAACCCATGTCATGTCTATTGGTTTGTTGCTAGTTGTTTGGAGGTTGGGTTGTTTTGATGATTATGAAGAAGCTACACTTTGTCTATAGTGTACCATTCTCCAACAAAGATGAAGGAGACGTCTTTCTCATTTGTATTTTTGGTGTATGCTTACACTAAGTGTGGGGAACTTGAAAAAATGGTTATAGCCCGATGAGCTATATGAAGAATGATTAGCCAATGAGCTAAATTGAGTTATATATGTTTGGAGATCGATATGAGTAGAGGAGGAGATATAATCATTTTGGGATTGTGGTTTGTATAATGGCTAGCAACATGGAGGTTTAGACTTGACTTTATTTTTCTTTTTAACACCATTTTCATAAACTATCCCATGCCTTATCCATACCTTTTATAAACCCGGTATGTATTATAACCCGAATAAAGCCCTCTTTGATGAATTTATTTTCTTTGTTTTGATACTTGTACAAGCTTATGGTAAGAAGCATTAATCATGACTAGGCATTGAGTGATTTACATATACCACGCCCAATATATGAGTGTTGAGTGAATTCTTAAAATCATTAAGTGAGGTGTTCTAGTTGTGTTATCTAAAGTGTTCGGTTCATTTAAAAGTTTTCACATATTAAAAGCAAATTAATGATTGTTTCTTTTGAAATGATTGTTAAATTTTGGAACCACGGTATCAAGACCATTGAAATCGATTTTGCAAATGTTAGACCTACTCGGTGAGAGTAGAATTTAAGTATAAAATTTGATAACGCTCAAAATGAACATGTTTTTAGTAGCATTATTGTTGGTTTTGTGTATGATAATAGGCTATACTTACTCATAGCTGTTGCAAAAGTGCAAAAGTTGCGTATGTGTATGTATGTGTATGTAGCCGGTATCACAAAAGATAAAGAAATGAAGTTTTCATGCGCGTTGGATAATTCCGAGGAAGGAAGGCGAGTTAAGGCTCTTGGACTCAATGACTAGGAAGCTAAAGATTTCTAAGTATCTACAACAAGTTAAGATCAAGTTTCGTCTTGGAAATCATCAACGAAAACAAAGGAAAAGGCGTAAATCAAGAAAAGTCGACAAAAGTCAAATCGAGTGCAGATGACGCCCAAACCGTTCGGTTCGACCCATAACCGATTCGGTTCAAAGTGAAGAAGGTGCAACCGATCGATTGTGTTGCAACCGATCCGGTTTGCATGAACTGGAGTTACAAAATTCGCATTTAATGTTGCCTTAACTCCCATAATCATTGGAGCGGATCATTTCTGATATTTACTTGAAGAAACGTTTTGCGATTAGTTATGTCTCTTTGGCTATATAATGAACCTAGAATTAGTAGTCTAGGTGTGACACAAAAACTAAAGTGTAATAGTTTACACCAAACTATTACCAACCATTTTATTCATCCCAAAAGTTTAGTTATCACCGTAAAGCGTCCGAGAGGTTGGAGACTCATTCATCCATAGTTTTGATCATTGAGTTATACGGTTAAGCTAGGTGATTGGGCGTGGTTGCTATAAGCCGAGAATTCTAGTTCTTGTAATCCCGGAGTTTAGGTATTCTATGAAACTTGTTATGGATTTCTATTCTTTTGAGTTATTAAATTACTTTGTTATTGTGTTTTGTTATAATTATCATGGAGTAGTTCTTGAATATACTTGTGTGTAAGGATGTAGGAAATCATACTAGTGTTCTCATATGGGATGCATGTATAAATGATCTTGTTTAAATAAGTTTGTTGGAAAAATACTAGTCTTGTTTGATTTGTCGAAAACATGTTTGAAAAAGGACGAGAAAGTTTCTCTTGTGTTTTATTCCAAAAGTTAAGTGACAAACTAGTATGGGGATATGGTGACAACCACCATGTTTACTTATTGAAACAAGACTAGAAACATTTTCATCAGAAAGGTCGAAATATTCATAGGACGAGTTTAATAAGAACATTTTACCAACAAATGGAGTTTCTAAAGGTTGCCTTAACTCCCATAATCATTGGAGGCGATCATTTCTGATATTTACTTGAGAGAACATTTTTGTCCGATTAGTTATGTCTCTTTGGCTATATAATGAACCTAGACTTAGTAGTCTAGGTGTGACACAAAACAAAGTGTAATAGTTTACACCAAAACTATTACCAACCATTTTATCCATCCCAAAAGTTTAGTTATCAATTGTAAAAGCGTCCGGGAGGTTGGAGAGACTCATTCTCATCCATAGTTTTGATCATTCGAGTTAAGCGGTTAAGCTAGGTGATTGGGCGTGTGGTTGCTATAAGCCGCGAATTCTAGTTCTTGTAATCCACGAAGTTTAGGTATTCTATGAAACTTGTTATGGATTTCTATTCTTTTGAGTTATTGGAATTACTTTGTTATTACTTGTGTTTTGTTATAATTATCATGGAGTAGTTCTTGAATATACTTGTGTGTAAGGATGTAGGAAATAATACTAGTGTTCTCATATGGGATGCATGTATAAATGATCTTGTTTAAATAAGTTTGATGGAAAAATACTAGTCTTGTTTGATGTGTCGGTAAAACATGTTTTAAGAAAAATGACCGAAAGGATTTCTCTTGTGTTATATTCCAAAAAGTTAAGTGACAAACTAGTATGGGGATATGGTGATTGACAACCACCATGTTTACTTATTGAAACAAGACTAGAAACATTTTCATCACGAAGGTCGAAAGATTCGTAGGAGCAGTTTAATAAGAACATTTTACAAACAAATGGAGTTTCTAAAGGATAATCATTAGGATAAGGACCGAAAGGATTACCTATATGTTATTGTTCTTAAAATGATTTTTACAAAACATAAACCATGGTTTGGAAATCATTTGCTTATGATTTGTGCATCGCATAAAGAGTTTACACCAAGCCTTCATGAACACTTACTATGATTGCCTATAGATTACACACAAGTATATATTTCTTTATATTGAAATTCACTAAAACCATCATTTTTGGAGAGAGCCTTGACAAAGCTTTCTTGTTACCAATCTTTTTAAACAATTTCAAAAGCAAAATCCCTTGGGACGATCTCGACTTACCCACCTTTGCTATCGCGAACGAGTATACTTGCTCGTATGTGTTTATAGTAAGAATCGGATAAATCGTGTTTATAAATTTTTAAAACTTGCACACGGTAAGCACATCTAGTTTTTGGCGCCGCTGCCGGGGATTTTGGATTTTTTAGTATTTGATTTTGTTTAGATTCTGTAAAATTGGTAAATTTAAAACTGAATTTCATCAGAAAAGAGAAGAGTAAAAAAAAAAGTTTTGGTTTAGAGGCTAACCGAATCGGTTGCGCGAGCAACCGAACCGGTTAGTGCTCTCGATAAAATTTTTATTTCTTGTCATTTCTGATTTTTATAGCTTGTCTTTTAGATTGTTATACTTTTCTTAATAATTTTTTAGATTTTTATATTTTATCATTTTTAGTTTTATTTACTTTTTAGTTAATTTTATCTTAATTACAGTTATTACTCAGTTAATTTTTAGTTTTTATGGGTTAATAGTTTTAATGAGTGGTTAAATAGATTAGTTAATATAGTTTTGATTAATTAAATTAATTAATATTTATAATTAATAAGAATAATGAGTAGCCATAATTAATTAAGAGTTTAAGTACAATTAATGGTTTTTAATAATTTAATTAACAGGTATTATTATTAAAAAAAAAAAAAAAAAAAAATGGAAAATTGATCCAACCGTTCGGTTGCAGCCCGCAACCGGATCCGGTTGGAAGTTTTGGTTGAGAAGTTTACCACCAACCGAATCGGTTGGTGAGCCAACCGATCCGGTTGGAGCTCTCGGTAAAAAAATTTATAGTTTTTCGATTTTGAGTTTTAGCTTGTGTTTTTGGTTTTGTTAAGTGTCTTTACTTGTTTAGTATATGTTTCTGTAGTTTGCTTTGGTTTTGACTAACTCTAACGCTAATGATTTGTATTTTTGTCTTTGGTTTTATTTTGTCTTGTTTAAATAGTTGTTATGGATAGTTTAAGCGAAATTTCTGAGTACCTACGTAACTTGGATGAGATGTTAAAAGACACCGGGAATTCGTTGGAGAAGATTGGGAATATTTTGGAAAAGAGTAAGAAGGGCTTGGCTATTGATTCGGATAGTATGGAAGAAGTGGGAAGAACAAGGTTCAACTTCCTAAGAAGGGTAGAGTTGTGGTATTCAAGCACCACTAAGGAGTATGATTCACCACTTATGAGGTTCGGTACACCTTGTAGTGTCGAAGGGTGAGTCGTGGGACCTCAACTAAACATGGCCTATGGTGAAAATTATATTGTGGAGAAAGTTCTTGATAAAATTGGCCACGTACGTTTGGATTACGAAGCTTACGGGAGGAGAATGGTTAAGAATCTCAAGGTTAACATTCATGGTCATATTTTTGAAGTAGATTTTGTTGTCTTGGAAGAAGGAAACGCTGATGATCCCAATGTTTGTTTTGCGCGTGATTTTCTTGTAACAACCAATGTCAAGTTGATTTTGCTTTGGGGGAGATGAGGATCAACATTACCGACTTGGAAAAGGAGAATGTGGAAGTCGTTAAGATGGGGAAGGCTAATAGAAAGAAAACCTCATCCAACAAATTAACTCCTACCACGTCCACCAATAAAAATAATGATTACACACCTTCACCACCCACTACACCAAACACCTTCAAACCTTTAACCCAAGACCAAAAAGAAGCAATCTTGGAAAACCTTGAACAAAAATTTCTTGAGCTTAATGAGAAAAAGCCAGTAATTGAGGTACTACAAGATTATGTTTTATACCGCAAGAAACTAGATGCGGTGATGTTAGCAAGAGCAAGATTGGAGGATAAAGATCTATCGGAGGAGGATAGAGATAGGATTTTGTTTAGGGGTATGCCACGTAAGGAGAAAGACAGGGAATTTTGTTTTGCCAATTAAGGTTAATGGGACCACACCAATGTATGCTTTGGCGGACAGGGTTCGAGCATCAATGTTATGCCCTATCCATTATTTAAGGCGTTGGGTCTTAGTAAGCCACAACCAAATCACTCAAAACTTACCATGGCGGATAACTCCCAAGCAAAGCGATGGGGAGGTGAAAACGAAGAGTTCAAATTGGTTATCAACCCTACTTGGTGATTTTCTAGTTCTAGACATTCCGATTGATAAGAGTCTACCTCTTACTAGGAAGACGTTCCTACGCACATGTGGTGCAATCATAGATATGGGTAGGGTGCGATGACAATCGATTACGGGATCTAAAACAAACCTATTATCCCAAACCAAGGGGACCAGTTGTGGAATTCATGGAAGATTTGGAATTGATGGTAGCGGACGATGACTTGACTTGTTCTGAAATCGGACGTGATGTCCATGGAAACCCGATGTATGAACCATTAGCTCCACCATACTTTGATATTGAGGATGAGATGGAACGAGCACTAGCGGTGGAAGCATTTTACAATCCATTAAAAAACATCCTTGTTTACAAGAAGCTAACCGATTTCTTAGGTTCTCTACCGGTTCAACTCAAAAATTTGGAATGGGGACCCAAGGGGTCAAGTGTTTACAAAAGAGAGGATGGAGACGGAGAATGGCACGTCAAATTTGATATACTATGCCCGGATGGGAGAAGATTTGTAAGGAAGTTCAAAATTTATGAAACACACCGTGAATTGACCGGGAAATTTCTAAGTGAGGACATCTTAAGGCATGAGTATTTTGAGGAGTAATAAGGAGAAGCAAGGCACCATAATAACAAGCAATTGTTTGCTTGATTTTCATCTTGTGATGAACTTTTAATTTTATGCAAGCAGACAAATTACCCTGCATCTTTTTTCTCTCTCCCGCATTTTTTTGTATAAGTATTTCAGATTTACGATGAAATTTCTGAAGATTGAGCCGCGACTTTTTATTTTTGTTTTCATTTCATTTTTATTTGCTCTTATTATTTTGAAGTTATTTAATTAATGCATTTTGAGTTTTTAGTTTAAGTTATGAGTATGATGATTTAGTTTTGAGATAGATGTTGTTGAAATTCCAAATGGTTGGATGAATGTTGTGCGCATCTTTAATCGGATTTTTGAGTAAATGATTGTTGCTTGGAAGGTAAAATGCCCGAGTAAAGTAAAAAAGGCAAAATTCTGCAAAAATGCAAACCGAAACGGTTGTATCCATAACTGATCCGGTTGGAACTACTACAAAAAATCTCACAGAAACTGGTCAAAATGGCCCATTAAGAGTGGTTTTGGAACCACTCTCTGAAGGGGGGTATCTCCATGATCGAAACATATAGAAACCGGTTAGGCAACCACTCTCTATTAAAAGCATCGACACCGGTTTTCTTCTTAAATCGGTCTCCATTATTGAGTGAACAAACATATTTTTATTGGACATTGACACCGGTTCTCCCACAACATGTCTTTATAGAAGCATCCAACCTATCTTTATATAGAGTAAAAAGATATGTTTTTATCTCAAAACCTGTCTTTTTTGTAGATCTATTTTATTAAAAAAAATCATTTCTAAATATTTTCAATTTATTAGAAATTTTATAATCTACAATTGACTCACAAAAATAAAGAAATGTAAATGCAGCAAATATATATAAAGTGTAAGCTTGTAGCTAAAAAATAACTTCATTAATAAGTATACAAGTCAAATTCGTTAGCTCGAAATGAAATGTATTGTATGTCTGTATGTTTACATTCAGCTTGTTTCATCAACAAACAGATTATTTAGATCCGGAAGGACAAACCTATCCTCCTCCAAATCTGGTAAAGAGGTACTAACCACCTCTGGTACCTAGGTCTCACCAGAAGAAACTGCTTTTTCAAGCACATGATATTCACTAGAAGAGACCTGCTGTACATGGGTTTCTCCAGAAGTGACCACCTCTTGTCCAGCAGAAGAGACCTCGAGTACCTGAGTATCTTGAGACATACAAACCACCTCCTGTCTTGATCCCTCGCCCTGAATCTGTGCTATAGTCTGAATTAAGATAGCGTATAAGCTACAGATTAGTCAATGGAAATCTTGTAGGTAAGTATAATGAAAGTAGCAACTATGTTATGAAAAATCATATCAATTTTATATAAATATCGTAAAGAAGTTTTCATTTTAAATTAATTTATCTTATATGTCTTGTGTCGTGTCCCATCTTAGAGCGCACTTTCTGAGTTAGCAACACACAAGATATGTGTAGGTGAAAGGGGTGTGACTCAAAATTTTCTATAGGATCAAGATCGTGGCATATACTGTATTTGCAACAACAAGCACGAAATTATGTACATGTGTGCACATACTCAAACATGCAATAAGTACGGGTAAAAAGAGAGGAAAATGTGTATACCATCAACATCAGTTTATTCTGTTCCTTCCTTAGTGTTATGATATTGTTTTTTAGAATATGGAACTCCTGTTTGCAAGACAATGCAACTCTACAATCATCATACGAGCAATAAAAGTGAAAATTATTCAAAAATTCAAATGATTCGCAAACGTATCCTTTTTCTTTTTCCAATCTTTCTCATTTCTTCTTCACATCTGGCAGAAAGCTATTAGAAAACAAACACACTATGTTGGTATCTTTGAGTAACAATAGATAATAACAAAAGATATATACAGTAGCTAAATTAAGTATGAAAAAATAGCCTGTCACTTTTTGCAAAACACATAAAACACATTAAGTATGAAAATCTAAGTTTTAACTGTCAACTTTTGACTTAGGTTATAGCTTCTTGGTTGGAGGTATTCTGCTCGGCTATGGGAACATATATAGCATGATTTTGCAAATCTAGAACATGCAATAGGGTACATAGTACAATATATGCAATATGTTAGTTAAACCTGAGAGGTAAATAGGATTATTATGGCATAATCTTGGTAAACTTGCACTAGATCTGGATATATCAAATATGTATCACATATGTATTTGACATTCATAGGATTCTCCATGTTTTTCAAGTGTAGGAATCTAATTAGAAGTATATTGGCTTTCCATGGCATATTCCTCATCATAAGTTCACAATATGTATTTTTTATGAATCAATGGTTCTTAAAGATAAAAGGACTAAATATCTTCATAAAATAATGTAGAGTTGATTTATTTAAGGTGGAGTTTTCACCATAAGATCATGGCATTTAATTCTTGTACACGATGGATCATATCATAAAAGTGAGATATTTGCAACCGAAAGAAGGACATGTGTACATGTCGATCTGTGTCACTATGTATGTGTGCGCAAATCAAAGACGGTAAAAAAACAAAATAAGTGAATTAGAAGGTAATTATGCCGTTCAAATAGAAGTGAAAGCACTTATACCTCCAAATTTATTCTCTCTTGTTCCTCCCTTATCCGCTTAATAAAGTCAAAACACTCTATCCTCTCTTGTATGTGTGCATGACAACGTACATAACTATAGAATAAGCATACAAGCAACAAATGTGGAAAATCTTCAACAAGTCAAATGATACGCAAACGTACCGTCTTTCTCTTTTTTTTCTTAGCCTCAGCCTCAGTTGAGTCAGTTCTAGCCAAAATCTATGATAGAAATTAATAATAATAAACAATTTTGTGTTTGCGTACTTGTAGATGATACAAAAAAACAGATACAGTGGCTATTATGGCTTAAAATTGGTTTTAATTTACTTCTTCGTAATCATCCAAACACAGAATATAAACGAAATAAATTATGTTAAAAGTATATATTATTGAGGTTTTACGCATACGTATGCGATGAGATATATTTTAGCTAACTTAGTAGTTTTGTGCGTGATCTACAAACAAGTATCACATATGCCTTTAAGATAATTTTCCACCCTTTTGATTGTCGATGTCTGAAGTCTTTAGATTGGATTAATCATTCACACAAGTTGATTGTCTTACACAATATATACTTTTAAGAGTGAATATGTCTATAAAAGTAAGTTTGTGGACACATTGACTTGGAAACTTGTTAAAGTTAGAGAGTATCCAAACCAATGAAAAAGAAGGGTAGGCTTTTAATTTGTGGTATCTAATGCTACAGCCATACATGCTGGTATCTACTGATCGTCCTAGAAGCTTTGCTCGAATTTAAATCGTGGGTACTGAACCTAGAAAACATTCATTTTCCACAACTCAACAACCATATGTTCCAAAGCATCGGGTCAAAAAGGATCATATTCAGCGAACTTTCATCGTTTCACCAAAATAAAAATAATGAAAAGCTAGTGACCTACTGAAAAAGAATTGGAGAATAATAAGTGAGTTCTACCTGCAACTCCTTGTTATGTAGGTTCTCTATGTTTCCACCTTCAACATGAGCTTTTATATTTTCAGCCGGTTCCTGTATGCATGACTCCTCAAGTCCAAAATCATCGTACAATTCCAAGCAGCCAATAATAAAATAAAAGATAGTCTTCAAGAAGTCGATCCAATGCATCTCTAATACATGTCCTATATAAACTATTAAACTAAGTGAATAAAATTGAGAGTAGTAGTAGAGAGGGGGGACTGGAGGGTACTTGGCCCCATCTAATAGGTCCAATTACTTACGTAGATGCTCTGTTAAATATAAGCCTCTGGCTCATCTTTAAGTAAATGCCCCCTTAATATGTCGGTTCCACTTTAGTCTAGCAAATTAAGAGAACCACTAAGAAGTGCTGGCTGCCATTTATTTTAGTCTAAAAAATTAAGAAAACCTTTTGCTGCAATTTATTTAGGCATAGCTCTTCCCACAACATTACATGAAGACTTATTAGATAAGCCACTCTTCTTATTTGATTGTCCACATGTAAAGGGTTTTATATCAATATATAGAGCATGTAATCTATATGTATATGTATTCCCTCCAAGTAGTCACCAAACTTTATTATAATGTTTCTCTAGTCAGCCGTTTTATTAAGGTCGAGACTTCAATTATGTCCATACTTTCATTAGCCTTTTTAGAATCTCAAACGATAAATCCATAATCGCTCAAAGAAGTACTCTGTTTATCTTTTTTTGATACAATATCTATTTTTACTCTTTGGCTAATACTCTGATAATTTAAGCAAAGCCAAGCACAAAAACACAAACAAAAGTATTCAAAAACTACCCAAGCACATCAATATTAACTCAATAATTTCACAGTACCCAAGCACAAAAACAAATACACGTGTATTCAATAACTATACATTAATTACAAATCGAACCCAACACAAACAAAATAATTAGAAGAAATAAACCTAACACAAACTAAATAATTAGGGGAAGTAAAAAATGCATCTAAATTAGTCAAAATTAACACTAGAAATTCAAAAGATATTATCTGCCTTTTTTACTGATTCAAGAAAAGTCCGCAGCGAGGAGACCACCAAATCAGCGCAGTTACATTGGGGGTGTGATTGATGTGAGAATCATTCAATTAGAGATACTTCCCGTGGTAAAACTTCAAAAGAAAATACGATTAGGCATTAGCCTATCAAGTGTGAAATCGAGATTCATGGAGAAACTATGGTAAATTGAGAGCATGGGGAGGGAAAAGGAAGAGCTGAAGTGGTGTAATTTTGATTTTAGGGGAAAAATAGGCGGCATTAGTTTTCGTGTTGAATATGGTTTTAGAAAAAATTGAATTAGATTTGCACTTTACATTTGGTAAAAAAAAATAGGGAGTAGAGCTTTAAATTGTGATTTTACTATGTGTTACTAATAGTTTTTAGCAAATATCTCATGATTTATAAATTTAAATGAATCACAATATTATATTATTGTTATTGTTATTATTATCATTATTTATTTTATTTTTTATTTTTATTATAAAACATCACTTTATTAAAATTTTATAAGATTTATAAAAAAACAGTGAGAAGTTGAGATACTTTTGAGCTCACACTCCTATAGCTATAGAAAAGCTAATCATACTAAATGTATGAATAGCAACACATGCACTAATATCTTAAGTCACGAAGAACTTTTAGATCTGCTCTAGTAAGGTCATCGCATTCTTCTCAATTTCCTCAAAATAAGATAATGATAATGGGAGAAGATATATGTATATTTAGCCTCATACTTGACGTGTTTTAGATGAACATGCCATTGTTGAGAAATTTAAGACTAAGAACAACACAAATAATGGACGGCTTAATCAACGGGCTAAAAGTCTCATCATCATCAACCCCAAGGTACTGGCGTAAACTAATGGCATCCTGTTATAGCCAATACAAAAGCGAGTAACCATGGGATGAATCGAAGTGGCATTCGGATTAGGTAGTTGTTGGGGCATTAATTGGGTGGCTAGAACTATACGAGTAGCGGACTCTGAAGCTTGTTGTTAGGCCGGTGAAGCCGAGTCAGATGCTTTAGTCGAGAGGTTGGGTTGAATAGTTAAGTCGAGAGTAGGAGATGGGTTGGTTATTTAGGTCAGGGGTAGTAGGTGGCGTGGGTTGGTTATTTGGCCAAGGAGTATAGGTGGCAAATGGGTCAGGTTGGGTCAGTTTGGGTCATGGGTCAAAACAGGTCATAGGTGAAATGGGCCATGGGTCAAACAAGTCATGTTATAGAAATGGGCTTAACGGGTTATGGGTCAGCTGGGTTTGGGTTGGGTAGACCTACTATTCGTCCGTTTTTATACGTTTTCATCCGTTTTTATACGTTTTCGTCCGTTTTTACATGTTTTCGTCCGTTTTACACGTTTTCGTCCGTTTTTGCACGTTTTTGTACGCTTTCATCCGTTTTAGACGTTTTTGCCCGTTTTACACATTTTCGTCCGTTTTTTCACGTTTTCGTCCATTTTTGCACGTTTTAAATGCATTTTAGACATTTTCATATGTTTTACATGTTTTCATCCGTTTTACACGTCGTCCATATTTTATGATTTTGTACGCTTTGCACCTTTTCGCTCATTTTACACATTTTCATTTGTTTTTACACGTTTTCGTCCGTTTTTTGCACGTTTTCGTACGTTTTTTCATAATTTCGTGTGTTTTTACACATTTTTGTGCATTTGTTTCACGTTTTCATCCGTTTATTCACGTTTTCGTTTGTTTTTACACGTTTTTGACCGTTTGTTTCACGTTTTCGTTTGTTTTTACACGTTTTTGTCCGTTTGTTTCACGTTTTCGTCTGTTTTTCATGTTTTCCTCCGTTTTTGCATGTTTTCATCAGTTTTTACACGTTTTCGTCCGTTTGTTTCATGTTTTCGTTCGTTTTTGCACGTTTTAATCTATTTTTATACGTTTTCATTCATTTTTACAAGTTTTCGTCTGTTTGTTTCACGTTTTTGTTCGTTTTTGCACGTTTTTATTCGTTTTTGTACGCTTTCACCTGTTTTTAGACGTTTTCTTTCGTTTTTAGACGTTTTCGTCCATTTTTCTTACGTTTTTATCCGCTTTTGTACGTTTTCATCCATCACACTTGTTTTATTAACGAGTCACACAAAATGAAAGAAAAGGAAAAGGAAAGTGTCATTGTGGGATTAGATCATGCGACGCCCCGCTGAATTTGAGTGCTTTTGCATTGGGGCAGAACGTGGAAGTATCAAAATTTAACTAAATATCGTTCTTAAACATAAAAATATAGAGAGAGAACCAATTATAAAAGTAATTATTTGAATAACATAATTTGGATATCTGTTTTTTTAAGTACTTATGATGGATTTTAACTTTTCTTTATTTTGAGTAAACTAATGGCATCTTGAATTTGAAACAAAAAATATACCGGTTTTTATGTAAACAATCGTTGTCTATCATAAAAATATGTAGAGACTAGTCCCGTCAAAACAACCAGTGTCTTTGATTTTGTGCAAAGACTGGTTTCTTATAATAGAACCAGTTTTAGTGTGATTTGGAATAAAGAGACCGGTTTATTTGAAAGAACTGGTTTGTATGTTCCCCATGCTCCCTACTTTTTAACCATAAAAACTAGTTTTTTTAAAACCAGTTTCTATTAAGAGGTGCCTATGGCCTTTTGTGTACAAGTATATATACCAACAATTCATTTTTTCCAGAAAAACACAGACACACACACTAAGCCTCCAGCTGGGTTTTGCAAAATTCGACCATTAGAAGTTTTTTGAAGCTTGTAAAAGTTGTAGAAGATCATCATGGCACCTAAGCAAGTAAGCATCTGCAATCAATTAACTTAATTAAGGTTTAATTAGAGCATTTGATTCGAATTGCAAATTAGGTCACTAATTTGGGGGTTTTTGATAGAATTCGAATTAAGTTGTAATTTTTTAGAATTAAGTGGGTAATTGATATAGGAATGCATTGCAAAAAGAATTGTAGTGATTGATTCAATATGGAATGAGTATTTGATTATTGAATTTTCGGATTTAATTAGGTTATGCCATTGAATCAAATTAAGTTGGAATTGATGATTCCTAGTTGGTAGATGATGCGTTTTTAATGAATTTTAGATGCCCCACTGTTGATTAGAAAAAGTAATTGAGAATTGAGGTTAAGATTGTTGAGTTTTAAGAAAGATGAATGTGAGATGATTGGAAGTCTTTGGAAACGAATTAGGAACAATTTGAGGATGTGGGAATCATTGATAATGTTAGAATGCAGTTTAGGAGTGAATTGGACTTGGAAAATCTAGTGGAAAATGGATTGGATTTTTTTTTCTGCAGGTCGAGGAACCGATCCGGTTGCGAAGCGCAACCGAACGGTTGGATAGAGGAAGCAGGTGGAACCGATCCGGTTGCTCCTCAACCGATCCGGTTCCACTATCTGATGTGGAATTTTTCAAAATTTTGAAGTAGACCTTAGAGGCTTCTATGGACCTTTCCGTTTGTTCTAACACTCTTATATTAACTTATATTTATGATTTCTACAGAGAAATCTTGTAGGTTGTTCAAGTTCGGCACAGGTTCTACTAAACCCGATTGTTGCCAAGTATTACCAAAGGAACGCAAGGAAGAAAGTCACGTATAGCTTGAAAGGCTGAAGCAAATGAATACTTGAAGTTCAAAGATGTCACCAAAGAGGATAAACATGCTTTCCGGGAATGATTATCAAAGTTGCAAAATAGGACATGTTTGGTTCCAAGGGTGATTGATTGAAATTTGTTTGCCGAGTATGAGTGTGAAAATGAGTTGCGTAATATGATGCGGATGTCTTATGTCTATCCGGTTGATGGGGATTTGTTTAATGATTTTTCATGGGAAAGAGCATTTAGCATGAATAAAGAGGTTTATCGTGAATGGTGTATGGAGTTCTTTTCGACCATGTACTTTGAAAGAAAGGTCAGTGTTCGAAACATCATGGAAGAAATTTATGTTTGGTTTAGGCTATGTTGGCAGGATCACGCCTACACTTTGCTAGATTTCGCTGTTGCTATTGGCTTGTATGAACCACATGAGGTAAAGCATCGATTGTTTGAAGCACATTTTTCGAGGCTTAGGAGGTTTGAAAAAGAATACCCTAGTGTTCCCGCTTACTGGAATCGAGTGGGAGATCCTTCTTGTACTAGGAGGAATGCTGCAACCATTAGGAATCCGTTGATGAGAGTGCTTCACAAGTTTCTAGTAAATGGGTTGTTTCATAGAGTTAGAAGCAGGGACAAATTTCATAAGCCGGACTTGTGGGTTATGATGTTATTGGAGGAAACTAAGGACGGAAATGCGGCTTGGCTCATAGCCGAGTATTTGTCTAGGAGAGCCCCGGGAATTAAAGGTAATAGCAAAATTTGAGGAGGCCATTTTGGGACAAGGTTGGCAAGGAATCTTGGGTATTACAATAGTAGTGAGTTGGCTAAGTGTGGAGAGCCAAAGTTTTGTGGGATTTGGAATGCAAATGGTTTTGGAAATGCTTTGAATAAGAAGATGAAAACATTGGGAGCATGGATTGAACCGCAACAACAACAACAACCATCACAGCAGCACGGAAATGTGCCAATGGGAAATATACCGATGGGAAGCGTACAAACAGGTACGTCAAGTAGTTTTGACTCAGGTTGGGGAGAGTGGAACCAACATTTGAATGAAATCGAGTGTAGGGATATTTGGAGAGACTCGATGATGTTGAGGAACAATTATATCAATGATTATTTAATGCCTATTTTTCAACACATGGCTCAAGAAGCCAATTACGAGTTGCCACCCTGCAATCCACCCAATGTTCCACCATATCCTTTCCCCTACACTTATTATCCTGGACCCTATCCGTATCCATATCCTGGATATGCACCATTTCCCGACCCTGTGCCTGCATATGGTAGATTACCCGAGGTTGGAGGATCAAGTTATGATGTTGGAGGATCTTCATCGGGCGTTGCAAAGGAGAAGAAGAAGAGGAAGGTTTACACAATCTTTGATGATGAAGATAATTATGAAACCGAAAGTGATGATGAAGAAGGTGATGAGATGAGTGAGGATGACAAATGATTGTGGATCATTCTTGATTTATGGTTTCAAAAACAATGGTTATCTTGTGTTGAATAATATTATCTCTATCTCTTAACTATTTCTTTAGGATGATTATCATACTTTGTTTATTTTTCATATTTTTAGTAGCATTTGGATTGCTTGTTTTGTTTTGTTTTGTGTATTGCCTATTTTGCAGTTTTATTTGCAGGATGGATGTGACGGAAGCTTATTATTGGTCAAATATTTGGAGTTGGATAACTCACATGCTTGCTTATGACCCAATATGCGTATTGCATATTCTATCCCGTGGTATATTTTGACTATTTCTTTTCCCATTTTCTTTACTTTTAAGTTCATTTTTATTACATTGAGGACAATGCAAAACTTAAGTATGGGGAGGGAAGAAAATAGGAAAAATGATACGATTTTTAATTTTTAGTTTATTTTTAGTTTTTGGTTTAAGTAATTAGCAGGAAATCGCCCTTGATTGTCTAAGTTGTTATCACACTTTATTGAGATATATTAAAAAACAACTTGACTATTTCAATGGTAAAATGAGGTTTTGAAATTTTTGATTTGGACCAAATTACGGAAGTAATTCATTATGGATTCGATAGCATTTTCTAGCACGCATTATAGCCTTTTTCCACTTAATTGTGAGGGTTCTTTTTGTATAAAACACATCTTTTGTTTTATATTTGCTATGAGTGTGCCGGTGATTGTGTTGATTCTAGAACTTGTACTTGTTATGCATTACGGTTAAAATCACTCTCGAGTGATATTAAAATATGTTCAAGTGATAAGAGGCATCATAGGATTTAACCCAAATGGCCTTCCATTTTACATCTAATGATTTTAGCTAACCACATCGGTTAGTTAACCACCTTATATGGACCCATTTGTTAGTGCTCATTTTTAGCACTAGATACCCTTAGTTAGACCCTTCGAGCCAATCTTTTCATTCTTGTTTAAATCCAGAAAAATACAAAAATATTTTACACTTTAAACCTTAGCCAACCCATGTCATGTCTATTGGTTTGTTGCTAGTTGTTTGGAGCGTTGGGTTGTTTTTGATGATTATGAAGAAGCTACACTTTATCTATAGTGTGTACCATTCTCCAACAAATATGAAGGAGACGTCTTTCTCATTTGTATTTTTTGTAGTGTATGCTTACACTAAGTGTGGGGGAACTTGAAAAAAAATGGTTATATGAAGAATATTGATTAGCCAATGAGCTAAATTGAGTTATATATGTTTGGAGATCGATATGAGTAGAGGAGGAAGATATAATCATTTTCGGGATTGTGGTTTGTATAATGGCTAGCAACATGGAGGTTTAGACTTGACTTTATTTTTCTTTTTAACACCATTTTCATAAACTATCCCATGCCTTATCCATACCTTTTATAAACCCGAAGCCTTAACGTTATAACCCGAATAAAGCCCTCTTTGATGAATTTATTTTCTTTGTTTTGATACTTGTACAAGCTTATGGTAAGAAGCATTAATCATGACTAGGCATTGAGTGATTTACATATACCCACCAATATATGAGTGTTGAGTGAATTCTTAAAATCATTCGTGAGGTATTCTAGTTGTGTTATCTAAAGTGTTTGGTTCATTTTAAAGTTTTCACATATTAAAAGCAAATTAATGATTGTTTCTTTTGAAATGATTGTTAAATTTTCGGAACCATGGTATCAAGACCATTGAAATAGATTTTGCAAATGTTAGACCTACTCGAGGGCGAGTAGAACTTAAGTATGGGGGAATTTGATAACGCTCAAAATGAACATGTTTTTAGTAGCGTTATTGTTGGTTTTGTGTATGATAATAGGCTATACTTACTCATAACTGTTGCAAAAGTGCAAAAGTTGCGTGTTGTGTATGTGTATGTGTATGTAGCCAGGTATCACAAAAGATAAAGAAATGAAGTTTTCATGCACGTTTGGATAATTCCCAAGGAAGGAAGGCGAGTTAAGAAGCTCTTGGACTCAATGACTAGGAAGCGCAAAGATTTCTAAGTATCTACAACAAGTTAAGATCAAGTTTCGTCTTGGAAATCATCAACGAAAACAAAGGAAAAGGCGTAAATCAAGAAAAGTCGACAAAAGTCAAATCTGAGGGTACGGACAGCACCCAACCGTTCGGTTGCAGCCCGCAACCGATTTGGTTCGTGAAGTGAAGAAGGTGCAACCGATCCGATTGTGTTGCAACCGATCCGGTTGCATGAACTGGAGTTACAAAATTCGCATTTAATGTTGCCTTAACTCCCCATAATCATTGGAGGCCGATCATTTCCTGATATTTACTTGAAGAGAACATTTTTGGCCAGTTAGTTATGTCTCTTTGGCTATATAATGAACCTAGAATTAGTAGTCTAGGTGTGACACAAAAACTAAAGTGTAATAGTTTACACCAAAACTATTACCAACCATTTTATTCATCCCAAAAGTTTAGTTATCACTGTAAAACGTCCAGGAGGTTGGAGAGACTCATTCTCATCCATAGTTTTGATCATTCGGAGTTATACGGTTAAGCTAGGTGATTGGAGGCGTGTGGTTGCTATAAGCCATGAATTCTAGTTCTTGTAATCCCAGAAGTTTAGGTATTCTATGAAACTTGTTATGGATTTCTATTCTTTTGAGTTATTGGAATTACTTTGTTATTACTTGTGTTTTGTTATAATTATCATGGAGTAGTTCTTGAATATACTTGTATGTAAGGATGTAGGAAATCATAATAGTGTTCTCATATGGGATGCATGTATAAATGATCTTGTTTAAATAAGTTTGTTGGAAAAATACTAGTCTTGTTTGATTTGTCGGTAAAACATGTTTTAAGAAAAAGGACCGAAAGGATTTCTCTTGTGTTTTATTCCAAAAAGTTAAGTGACAAACTAGTATGGGGATATGGTGATTGACAACCACCATGTTTACTTATTGAAACAAGACTAGAAACATTTTCATCACGAAAGGTCGAAATATTCATAGGAACGAGTTTAATAAGAACATTTTACCAACAAATGGAGTTTCTAAAGGATAATCATTAGGATAAGGACCGAAAGGATTACCTATATGTTATTGTTCTTAAAATGATTTTTACAAAACATAAACCATGGTTAGGAAATCATTTGCTTATGATTTGTGCATCGCATCAAGAGTTTACACCAAGCCTTTATGAACACTTACTATGATTGCCTATAGATTACACACAAGTATATATTTATTTATATTGAAATTCACTAAAACCATCATTTTTGGAGAGAGCCTTGACAAAGCTTTCTTGTGACCAATCTTTTAAAACAATTTCAAAAGCAAAATCCCTTGGGACGATATCGACTTACCCACCTTTGCTATCGCGAACGAGTATACTTTCTCGTATGTGTTTATAGTAATAATCGGATAAATCGTGTTTATAAATTTTTAAAACTTGCACACGGTAAGCACATCAAACCCTATGAATACAAAGGGTTCTTAAGGGATTCTCATAACATAAATTAAAACCTTAACTTTCTCTCCTCTCCCTTATCTTTTATTCGATCGACAGGCCAAGCCAAAACTAAGAGTCAAACCCTTGGTTCGATTCTCAAAGTCGACCAAATTAACTTTAGTCGACTTTCAGTCGAGCAAAACCTAATGGGGTTTAACCATTTGAATCGGTCGTGCTTGGACGTGCGATTAGATTAGGGTTTTACCCAAGACCGCCTAAATTGTGATGCCTAGTCCTACCTGTAGCACCAAAGGATACCCAAGTTCTTACTCTCCTAAATTGTGATGGGTTCGTATCCCTAGTCCTTAACACCCTTTCATGTGTTAAAACATACGTTATATAACTTTTAGAAGATATCGGGGTTTCGCAACTCGGTTTATTTTCCGTCAGTGATATTCCTTTAGAACCCTAATCATGGTCCTCGAGGATCATGCCTCTAGGATTCCTGTAACTAACAAATAAAGCCATTTGTTTAGATCATCGCTTGACATGGTGGAAGGTTCCATAAATCAAGTAAATGTAAGTTTTAGGACTTTGAAGATGGAGCTTAACACCCTTTCATGTGTTAAAACATACGTTATATAACTTTTTAGAAGATATGTGTACACGGGTTTTCGTTTGCAGTCGGGTTGACCGGCCAGAACCAGTGGTGAACTTCGTGTTTTGTCGGTTTTTTGACCGAACCCGATAACCGATAGTGTTATCGGGTCGGGTTAGGTTTTAAAAAAGGTTATCGGGTTACCACCCGATAAGACCCGATAATCAATTTTCATATTTTAAATACATTCGATTGGCCCGATCTAACTTAAACGTCTGGTTACCCAATGTAGATATCACATTAGGTTCAACTTCCTCTAATCTTCTTGATATCACCTCGTAAATTTAGCACATGTTTGCTCTTATATTGTAACTTCATCTTATATTGTTTTGAGATGATATTTTACATGATTGCTCGATCTTTTAGTTTACTAGGTACCCATCGAAAAAATTGCAAACAAACTTAGTCTTATGGTGTTACTTTAACTTTTCTAAAAGTAAACTATAATAATCAAAAGATTGAAGGCACATGTCGACAATCTACAACATAAATGATTTGATTTACATAGTTTTAAGTCTTATAGCAAGTACTAAACAATCTATTTATGTCTATGCAACAAGCAGCAGGATAATAGTTTTGATTTACTAAACAGTGGATGATATGATTATTTTAACCCGTGTTGACTCAACCCGACGTGAGTCGATCCCGATAACGGTTGATCACTTAAAAATTCAATTTGTGACAAACCGATAACCCCGATAACCCGACCCGATAACACCCTTAGTTGTGCATATCTACCTGAATCAGTATCTATTTTTTCCGTAGTTAGAGAATCGATTACAAAAAATGTCTTTGTGGTTTCTCATTTTTGCACCCTATACTACCCCAAACTTTAATTACAAAAAATGTCATTATTGTTAACACTTTCGAGAAAATAATGTCCTTTTCACAAAAAACTACGAAATGACTAATATAACTTCTTCTTCTTCCTTCTATCACCATATTTTGTTAAACTTATATTTTTTTTAAGTTTCACTAATGACACAAACCTAAACTAAGAACTCAAGCTTCTTTTCATCACCATCACCATGGTCATATTCTTACTCTAATAACTAGTTTCTTTCATTTGGTATCAAATCCAACAGTTTTCTAGAATACCCAGCTTTCATTTTCACATTTTTTGTAAAAACTATCAAGAAAACACTAAAAATCACCTAAAATGTTTTTTTAAACCCACCTGCAAAAATGAAAAAAAGAAACTAGTAGCTGTCTTGATAACCTGGATGCAAGGGTGACGGACTCTGTACATATGTTCAATGGAACCGTGAGGGTGGTGTCTTTGTAATCCTTGTACATGTTGTGGTAACTAGTCCTGGATTGGTACCTCAAAGGAGGTGGTGGCCCTCCCATAATTTTTTTTTATCTTAGTGTTTTTTTGTCAATTTTCATATGGTAAGAAAAATTAGTGGTCCTCTTACATCATTATAATTACACTCTGATGAAACTTTAATGGTAGAGCTCTTCTCACCACCTAAAACCCTGATGAAACTTGAAGCTCATTTTATCTTCTGGTCATCAACGCCGGTGTCGCATATTAGTCAAAAGTTAGCCGGAATGTTTGTTACACAACTTTCTTTATATTTATATGGTAACATTATAACAAGGACAAAGACATTGATGACAAATTGATGTTTAGAATTATGTTTTACATCACTGGAAGAATGACAATTATCTTTCGTCACATATTTTAAATCCACAAACAGAAGAGTAAAACTTCACAGCATAAAATCCAATTTAACGAAGAAATATGACCGTAACAATTGAAAAAGATAAATATATACTTACTCAATCAGGCACGTTTCGGTATTAGCATATGACGAAAAGAAGTTGTCTATTTTTTCCACTTCCTTTGTGACTTTTCTTCGTGGAAAGCAACATAGCAAAGATAAGAATATATCGAACACGTCTACAAACCAACATCTTTTAGTATGTGTACATTTAGGTCAATGTTGATACAAAAGTTGGGCGTTCCTTGTTTGAAACTCCCGCCTCGTGTCAATTAGTCTTGATTCTTGAGACCGCGACTAAGTAACAGAAAACACCGTTAGCTTATCGTGGGATTGTTTCTCACGATTATCCTCCGGCGTGAGAGTAAGAATCGGTTTAGGGTTAAAGGAGAGTTAGGGTTTGTCGATCGTACTTTAACGAGGATAGATTCCTTTATATACACACGGAATCCTTATTGGTTCGTGTTCCCAACCTTCGGCGTATCCCGCCTAAGTCGGTTGGAGAACGATTATCTCTAAAAATAGAAGATATCCGATATCGTATTCCATAAATAACTTTCGGATTGGGCCTTCGGGCCCAAACACTTATCGGCTTAGCCCAGTTTGTGCTGGGCTCGTTAGTATTGGACTTTAGTCGGGTGCGTGACCGGAATATAGACTATACGTCATCATGTCCTCCCAGTCTAGTATGCGCAGTGACTGACTGCGGATGCTAGACTAATAACTGCAGTCAATGAAAAACTGCGAAGCGTAGCAAAGAAGCCAAAAAGGTTCCCGCCTTGAAAGATATACATTGTATCTAGACATAGTATTTTAAAATGGACGCCTCGTAAATCGGGGGAAGGTAACTGTGGCAAGGTCACATCAAAGGATCAGAGCCACATATTAAAGATAGTGGGATCCACGTGTCGCTCATCGCGTGGGTAAGAAAACTTATATAAACACCTTCACCCTTTTACGGTGATTACCACTGTAAAAACATTTCTACCATTAACAAAGCTTCAAACTTTTCCAGCAAGAAAACCGTAATATTCTACAGGTAACCGCGCGTGCGCGTATAAAAACGATACAATGATGAAGGTGTTATCTGACTTCACATCCGAAACAACCGAGGGCGAACTTCTAGAGTTTACCTCGGATTACTTTATTCCGCTTGACGTGCATCCACTTGTCCCGAATGCGCGAGCATCGATTGCGAACTTCCCCGAAGGGAAAGTAGGGGTATACACGCGTTTTTTCGAATTCGCGAATCAACGTGTGCCCATATCCCTATTTCTGTGCGACGTCTTAAATTATTACAGTCTGCACCTATCCCAGCTGCACTGTATCGGTGCGGCTAAAATCACCAACTTTGAGGTTAACTGCCGTTTACTAGCGATTAACCCCACTATCCATCTATTCCGCGCGTTTTATCACACGACGTGGTCACACGGGTGGGTATCCTTTGCTAAGCGCGCTGGTAGGCTTCAGTGTTATACTGAAAAACTAGACGCGCTTAGAAATTGGAGGGAGTCATTTTTCTGGGTAGATGACTCGTGCTTCCCATGGCGTTATAATTTCTACACCCAGGGTTCATTGCCGAAGGATGAGTGCCCCTTCCTGGACTATATAGTGCGGAGGATGCGGAACTGATAAACGCCAACCACATCCCCATTAGTTCCTATCCTGAGGAATTTTTGGTACATATGGGCATTAGTCGTAACTACTTTGGTATGCCGGATGAGATACCAATCTTCTTAGGCGCTAATGGCCAGGGTGGGTGCTCGTCCTTGCGCATCCCTTTTTTAGTTAATGTAAGAGCTTTCTTTTCCTTTTGCACATTATGTAACATCTTTATTTGTTGGCTTCTGTTGCACAGAGATGGATCTTTTCAAAGTGGTGCAGCTGGCAAGGCCACGCCAGGTCGACGTGGGAGTGCGCGCACTGAGGGAAGGAGAAGAACCGATTCTAGAGGCCACTAAAGGGCGCACTCTGGAAATGAATGTGGGAGAGGAGGGGACCAGTTCATCAGTTGCGTTAGAGGCGATCCCCCTCCAAAGTGTTCCGATCCCCAGGGCTCCTTCTCCACCTCCGCAAATGAATGTGGCCGGAGGCGCAGAAGAAGAAGAGGAGGAGGAAGAAAGCACTAAGTTGAAGCGCAAAAGAGCGCCTGGTGGTGATGGCGCAGGGCCCTCCAGGAAGAAGCGTCCTGTCGTTTTGGATGTGGAGTCATCCTCAGATGACGTCTCCACCCCCATCGCCTGATGTGACTCTGTCTCCGTAAGTTTGTTATCCTCTTTTACTATTATTATTATTATTATTATTTTTGTTTCGCACTCCCTGTTATGTAGGTAACCATTAATCTCTTTCTATTTGCATGCAGTGTGGAGCATACTGGGGATTCGCCTCCACGGGTTAGTCCTGTTGTCGAATCTTCTGGGCCCAAGAGCCAAGGTGCTGAAATGGAGCGCGACCAGGATTATCCCATAAGTCTTATCATGGAAGGATTGACTTTAGCGCGCCATCGTACTGATAATGCAGAAGCGCAACCGGACTATTTTTTGAAGCCCGATGACTCGCAGCTTCAAGTGCCTGTTTTTGCTCGCCCCCGGGACATTCTAAACCCCTTTGCTTTAGAGAAAGAGATACCCTTGAAGGAAGTGTTGGAAGCGCACGCTACCAGACTTGCTAAAAAAGAAGGTATTACCGGTAAAGCGATTTTGTGCGGGGTTGGTGCAGCTCATCTCCCAAGGTCTGACGGGGTGCCAGTGAGTGTTGCCACTGTGTCGCGTCAAGACTCAGACTTGTTGAAGAGGCTAAGCGAGATTGGAGATGCTACAAGCCACGTGGGGACTTCATCACTTGAGCGGTCTAGGAGTATCTAGATAGGATTCTGTGTTTATAGACATCCTTTTGTAATAACATGTAGTCATTAATAAAAATCTCCTTTTGTTAAGTGCGTGTTAATATTATTACAACTTTGTAATGTGTGTACTTATCTGTTTGTCTTTGCGTAAAAGACGTGTTCGTTGTTTAAGGATCAAATTTGTACACAAGCGCAAATAATATGAGGAATTCATATGTATGAAGATCATAACATAATTTCTAAGTGATTGTATCATAGTCGTGTATGATATGATATGCAGCGTACTGTAATTATCATATTAAAGGAATCAAGTGTCTTGGTTCCGGAGTTGTTAAACGTGCACCATATGCGTTGTTGCGCACCCGTCGTGGGATGCGTACAGAACTTATTCCAACGTCTTGAGAACAAGGTGTTTAACAAGGATGCATGATCCAATGTTGATGGGTTTGCAACCCTCTTACTCAACGAGTTGTTTAGTAGGTTAACTCATCCGTTTACCATCGTGGGTTATTAAGTGCATGCACGCCATGTAGGCAAAAGATCAAAAATGTTAAGACATAAAGTATATGGAAATAACAAATTGAAATGTGTCGTGGAGTTAGCTAGAAACCGCGACGTTTTATTAATACTTGCAAGTTGTTACGAAAGAAAATAAATAAGACATATGCCTAAGTAAAACAAAAGTAAATACACGGATATTTAATGGGAACTTCACTAAAGTGCTGGAGTGTCCGTGCGCTGGGCCGTAGCCATTCCTATAGGTAACACCTTTTAAGGTTGCAGATGTTCCATGTGCGTGGTAATTCGTGACCATCCATGTCTCGTAGCTTGTACGCTTTGTTCCTAATGCTTGGTGACCTCATAGGGTCCTTCCCACTTTGGTCCAAGTTTGCCCGTGTCTTCTGCGTGGCTTGCATCATTGGCGCGTAAACGAAATCACCGGTCCGAATGAAACACTTCGTACTTTAGCATCATAGTATCCCTTCATCTTTGACTTTGATCTTGCTTGGCAGTATAGCTGCTCACGCCTTTCTTCCAAAGAAGTCTAAGTCGATCGCCACTCGTCGTCATTGGTAGCTACATTGATTTCAAGAAGGCGAATAGTTGACATCCCAATTTCGGCTGGTATGACGGCCTCAGTCCCATAGACTAGAGAAAAAGGAGTGTCCCCTGTGCTGTTTTTGATTGAAGTGCGGTGCGCCCAAAGAACATGCGATAGTTCTTCCACCCACCTTCCTTTGTGCTTGTCCAGGCGTGCCTTAATTCCTTCACCCAGGCTCCGATTTGCCCGCTCTACTAAGCCGTTGGTTTGTGGGTGTTTAATCGATGCGGTCGTCAGTGATTTTAACTTCTCACACTAGTCCTTGAACGGGTTGTCGCAGAATTGTTTCCCGTTATCCGAGATGATTTCCCAAGGTAGACCGAAGCAGCATACAATATTTTCCCATACAAAGCGTTTCACCTGGTTGCCAGTGATTGTTACCACTGCCTTTGCTTCGATCCACTTGGTGAAGTAGTCAATGGCGACTACGAGGAATTTTAATCCTCCCGCCGCAACAGGAAAGGACTGCGATGTCAATACCCCAGTAGAATGGCCATGGTGCCGTAATTGGTGTTAGCTCTGTTGTGGTTGGCGTGGAAAGGGTCTGTACTTGGCGCCGCTGCAGCTTATTAAGTCCCGCATCGCGGTGCATGGTGGGCCAATAGTATCCCGACTTTAAAGTGCGCGCCACCACGGATCGTGGTCCTGAATGCATCTTGCATGAACCTTCGTGAATTTCCCAGACATAATTTGCTTGTAGGGGCCAACACAATGGAGCCATGGTTGTAGGAAGGAGCGTCGATATAGTATGTTGTCCCGGTTCAAACCTCTCGGTCAGCGCCGTATCCTTCGACTTCCTTCGCTCTTGGGGTAATACTCCTTGCTTATGAATTCCACTATCGGTGTCATCCACGTAGGGCCGCCTTCCTCTATTATCGTGGATATTTCCATCTCGAGATGGATTTGTTTTTAACGCTTCCACCAAAGACTTGTTTTGACAGTGTGCAAAGCTTGTCGATGCAATCTTGCTTAGTGCATCGCCTTTCGATTTTCCCTCTAGGGACCCGCTTGATAGTAAACATGTCAAAGTCTTGGATTAGTGCCTTGGTCTTGTCGAGATACTAAATCATGTTTTCCTCTTTAGCCACGTACTCGCCCAACACGTGGTTGGCTACTAGCCGGGAGTCTACATTCGCCCAAGTTACGTACACCCATTCGAAATGCTGTCGTAGTCCGCGATTAGGGCTTCATACTACGCCTCATTGTTTGTTGTTGTGAATTTAAAACGCAGCGCGTAAGTGAATTCCATTCCTTCCGGTTGTGAGAATGAGGCCCGCTCGACCCATCAATGCATGAAGATGCATCCATAAACAAGATCCATGGATCTTGTAGTTCCTCCTGCGTGGTGCGGTGCATCATCGATTCGCTTTTCGATGATGAAATCGGCTAGTATCGCCCTTTTCTGCGGTTAGGTGGTCAGAGGAAATGTTGTGCTCACCTAGCAACACACTCCACTTCGTAGTCGCCCGATGCGTCGGTTTGGAGATGATTTGCTTGATTGGTTGGTCCGTGATTATCGCTATCGGGTGCGCTTGAAGTACTGCGACAAATGTTTGGCGGCGAACACTAATGCCAAGACCAACTTTTCCATTGCGCTATAATTCATCTCCGTCTTTTGAGCGCTTTGCTTACAAAATAAACGGTGTTTGTCTTGAATTCCTATCCGTCAAGAATAATGCGCCATCGCTCCTCGGGTTGCGGATCGGTACATAATAAACTCTTCCCACAGTCGGGTGCTACAAGTGTGGGAGCGTTGCGGTGTTGTTTAAGCTGTTTGAAGGCTTCTTCCGCCTCCGTGGTCCAAATAAAATCTCCCTTTTTATACACTTCTTAAGCATCTTGAAGAGAGGTAGTGATCTGTCTGCGACTTGGATAAGAATCATTAGGCCACCCAATTTCCATTGAGAGATTGGACTTCCTTCAATGTGCACGATGAAGGAAGTTCGATGACACATTTAGTTTTTCTCGACATAGTTTGATGCCATCGGGTTCTATCGGTATCCGAGAAACATGCCTTCAGAGCGCCAAAAGTGCACTTTTGGGATTCAACTTCATGTTGATCTCTTTGAGTCTTCTAAATGTTTCCTCAATGTCGCGCACCAACTCATCCTCGTGATGACTTTTTATGACCGTGTCGCCGACGTAAACCTCCAAGTTGCGCCCCCTTGCTTTTCAAATGCATTATCTACTAACCGCTGATAGGTGGCGCCTGCGTTCTTTAAGCCGAAGGGCATTTTGGTATAGCAGTAGACGCCTTGGCTTGTATGAAAGGCCGTTTTTTCCTCGTCCTCTTTAGCCATCTGGATTTGGTGGTATCCTTTGTATGCATCGAGGAAGCACTTGAGTGGGTATCCACACAAAGATTCTATCTTCCAGTCTATTTCCGGTAGTGGGTAGCAGTCTTGTGGACATGCCTTGTTGAGGTCTGTGAAGTCCACGCACATTCGCCACCATCATCACTATTCTTGACCATTATTGGGTTAGAAAGCCGGTCATGGTAGTAGACTTCTCGCATGATTCCCGCCTCCACTAGCTTGTGTACCTCGCCAGATTCCTTGCGCGCTCCTCGGAGCCCGGCCGCTTCTTCGGCGTGACAGTGAGTATCCTTGTCGGATTCTCACCTTATGTTCTGTGATTGAACGTGGTACCCCGGCCATGTGCTTTGGCTCCCATGCAAAGACGTCCAAGTTCTTTTGCAAGAGTGCGCACACAGCTGCTTTGCCGTTGTCCGACAGCGATCCTCCGTCTTGCATGTAATCGTGTTACATTCTCTATGTGGTATGGTGGTGTTGTAGAGAGTAACAATACCACCTTCCACTAGGAATTTAAGCATCTCGTGTCTTTGTAGATGGTATCGCGCAATGGTCGATATCCCCGGTCGTCCGATAATGCCATTGTATGGCGAGGGAGATTTGATCACCATAAAATTCATCCAGGCTGTTGTGTAGTGGTAGTTATTACCCACTCTGACTAGTAGTCATAATTGCCCCATAGGCCATATCTTTTCGCCTGTGAAGCCGGTCGGTATTGCCGTGACCGGGCTCAACTAACTGCGCATCTCCGGGCGCAGTCGCTTGAAGCAGTGTTCGTACATGATATCTGCAGACGCTCCACCATCAACATACATGCGGTGGATGTCGTGACCCCCCGCATTAATTTTGATGATGAGCGGTTCTACCACTGCGTTATGCGTAGTTAAGGTAGGGAAAGTGATTGCACTTCCGTGGGAAAACTTCGGCCGACCTTCGCTCGGTTACTCACCGCCATGATATATCATGTAAATGGTTCCGACTTTATCTTTGGTTCCTTCCTTCTTATTCCCGCCTTTTGTCTATCTTTCCTTCTTGACTTCCGATCTACCTCCTTGATGTTCTTGACCAAATGGTCCAATACCCACCTCCTACCTCCTCCGGGTGACTAGTTTGTCGATGATACTTGTCGTTGTCCCGCCCACCCCGGCCGCGATAACTCTGGACACATTCATTAGTAGTAGCTTTTCTTGCTATCATTGCGGCCCTCCTTGGACGAAGGACCGTGTGCGTTTCATGAGTTCATCAAAGTCTTGTCATTCAACCTTTTAATGAGTTTTGAATTCATGAACCACGAGATTTTTAGCACTTCGGGACATGCTTTAACTTGTATGCATTCGTCTTTGAAGAGCTCCATATAAGCGCTTGTAGATTCCCTTGGCGCTGTTTGACCTGGCGAGTTCAACGGGTTCTTAGCACACTTCTTCCATTGAGTAAAGTTTAGGCGGGCGCCTTTCTCAACTCTTCAAAACCATTGATGCTTCTACGTGGAAGCTTCTTGAACCGCTTCGCGATTTCCTACTAGTGTAGAATTGAACATGTGGCACCATACATGTTGTGGCCAGTTTTCAATTGTAGCGGCTGATTCAAAAATTTTAGGTGATCATCAGGATCACTTGTTCCGTCATAGGTTTTTACATTGGCGGGCATGCGCCTCCTTTTTTCTCTCTGATAAATCAGCGATGCGCCGAGTGAACGCATCCACTTTTGACGGCGCCACGGGAGGATATATCTTCATCCTCCGGTTACTATATTTGTTTCGGACTTCCGGTGTCGGTTCGCTATCCTCGTTGTCCGAGGAGTTACGAGAGGACAAACTTTCCTTTTTCGACGTTTGCGCCGACTGTCCTCAGAATTTGCACTTGAAGGACTTTCACTTGGGGAGTGTCGTCGTCCAAGTCTGTCCTGAACTCTGCGGCTACCAAGCCTGGCGTGGACATTGGTACGCCATTCATCTTCCTCGCTTCCTTCAAGATGCTGCGAGTTAGATGTCTCATCATCCTCAATTCTCCTCCCAATTCTATTAAACACCGGGGTCGCCACTATCCCTTCGCGCTTCTCCTTCCGATGGCGGCGGTGGGGACGTTTTAATACTCGAGTCGAAATTGAGTCGAGCATGCGGGCTTCGACTCGACCTCTTTTTGCTTCCTCTTGCATGAGGGCGCCAAGGTTTCGTAATTTTGAGATACTGAAATCTCCGGTCGAGTTCGGTGCAACTCCTTCCGAGTGAGGGTGTCTTCTTCTACTACCGGCCCTTGTTTCATCGGTGCATCCGGTGCCTTCGAGGGCGGTTTCTAATCTTGATTGAAGGGAGTAGCAAAAGCGCGCGTTGCGGATCTCCCTGCCTTGGTGGTGGTGGTAGTCGCTGGGTTGTCCCCGGCGTTGTTCCATCGTGGGGAAGACTAGGTGCAGGCCTAACCCTTGATTTTTAGCGACCTTGGTTGTCCCAGGTGCGCTTGGAAGTCGATCCGATGTGCAACTTCTTTCCTTTAAGGTCTGTTTGCGATCGCTGATTTCCGTGTTTCGTCATTCTAGTTCTTAGTTCTTAGTGATTGGTCCCACGGATGGCGCCACTTGTTGATACAAAAGTTGGGCGTTCCTTGTTTGGGGCTCCGGCTCTCGTATCAATTGAGCCTTGATTCTTGAGACCTGCGCACTAAGTAACAGAAAACACCGTTAGGCTTATCGTGGGATTGTTTCCCACGATTATCCTCCGGCGTGAGAGTAAGAATCGATTTAGGGTTAAAGGAGAGTTAGGGTTTGTAGATCATACCTTTAACGAGGGATAGGATTCCCTTTATATACACACGAAATCCTTATTGGTTCCGTGTTCCCCAACCTTCGGCGTATCCCGCCTAAGTCGGTTGGGGAATGATTATCTCCAAAAATAGAAGATATCCGATATCGTATTCCATAAATAACTTTCGGATTGGGCCTTCGTGGGCCCAAACACTTATCGGCTTAGCCCAGTTCGTGCTGGGCTCGTTAGTATTGGACCTTAGTCGGGCGCGTGACCCGAATATAGACTATACGTCATCAGTCAATGTAGATGAAATTAATAGGTTTATTTAGTTCTAATAGTTCTTATGTGTTTAATGCATTCCATCTGTTTGCCTACAAAAGGCAAATGGAATGCATTATCTAATCACTTTCTTCACCTCCCCTTCTCTAATTTCTTTGTAATTTTCAATAAATCGACCTTAACTCATCATGTAGCTACATCATAGAGCCAATATGTTACATTATACATTATCTCAAACAAAACAAGGAATAGAAAATATGTTCACTAATAGAGTGAGGTTCTTAAACTTCAAAGGTGAGATATGGCACTCGTGTACTTAAGGGTTGCAAACTTGGGTCCTTTGAAAATGGTCAATGACCTGCATTTTGCAAGGGGAAACCATTATAACATGCTGATCTGGATTCGATCAAAGCCAAAGCATTACAAATGGACAATGTTAACCACACTAGTGTAGTTACGAGTCTTTACGACCAACGCATGAGAATCAATGTAAATAATAATTAATAATATTAAATGTAATATTTAATTATTTATTACAAATTAAATATTAATGATAGTTAATATTTAACGAGTTTTGACTATCGATCGTTAAATGTCAACGGGATATGAAGAAAAGTTAACAAGCCAAGAGAAGCTTTTAGGAACCCTCTTTTGGGCTTGCTTTTGGCCGAAACTATAGAATCCCACATCGAAACTATTGTAATCTTGACATCTACCATAAGGCTATAAATACATCCCCATGTATTCATCCTTTGGTACACTAGATTTCAATAGAAGGCAAAACTTCTTCTTTCTTCCCTCTTGTTCTTAGGTCAACGAGTAAAACCCCATGTAAGGGATTTGCGAGTGACCTTGAGCATAACAAAGGTGTTTGGTTAATCTATTGTGATCAAGAACCTAGCTTTTCTCATTGATTCGCTACTAATACGTGTGTACAAGAACGAAGGGCCAATGCACTTGTGTTGGTAACTTGGGTATTCGATTTTTAGTGTAGTCGAATGTATTAAACCCTAATTTATTAGGGTTTAGGGTTTCTTGGTACTTGATCTTAATTTGGGGTTTTTTATAAACCCTAATTGCATTGATTCGCAAAAGGTACGCATATACTTTTAATTCGGTTAATTAATTTACAAGTATTATTCTTATTACTTCCGCTGCATGCTTTGATGATGTTTACTTGTTTTCTATAATTGTTATGATTAGTAAAACCCAACAGTGGCATCACGAGCCGTTAATATGTTGTAATTAATTACCGAAACACATAAAATTGAATCTTTATGATTTTTACATGCTTTTATTGGTTTCTAGGGTTTTAAAAATTGAAACCCTAATTTTTTTAAATTTGGGTCGATTACCCTTAATTGATTTAATTAGGTTTTATTTTTTGTAAAACTTGTAGAAACCCTAGGATTGCATGTATATTTTATGTGGTTTTAATGAATAATTGTTATGTGCCATGTATTATGCGTATCTTGGGATTATAATTGTTATGAGGAATCCATAGTGGAACATGCATGTTTTGCCATGGATTATTGTTATATTACTTGTTAAGTGATATACCCATGTTTATTAGTTTGATAATTATTGAATTGGGGAAGACCTCAATATATCTAATAAAAATTTGTTATGTGCTAATTGGTATATTATTGACTTTGGCTTACGCAATCGACTTGTCGATGCATGTGGCTCACTTACCTTGTAGGTGAAAGCCCTAGTTGATGTATGCATTATTTTACGCCTAGAATTGTTTATTAGCTTTTATCGAAATAATTATGCATGTGGCTAATTGTTTTACATATGTTAAATTGTTAAGTTATATGTATATATTATTTGAGTTTGTTTAATTTTTATTAAAGTGCCTTTTTGTTTATATTGTATGACATGTTAGTAAGCAAAAAGGGTTTTTATGAATAGAAAATTAAATAGACTAAATAATGGCGAAATTTGATTTGTTTTCTAAGTATTAAATCTTGAACTTTTAATCGATTGATGCGACTGTACTAAATGGTTAGAACGGCTCACCCACTAGAACAAACTCAAAAGGGGGTTCAAAGAAGTGCGCACAGTCACACCGAAAGGATGTCTAAGGTTATGCTTGGTAACACCGGTCCTCTGCCTCCCCGTATGCTCGATTGGAGCTACCTAGTATAACTATTCTATGTACGAAGCATCTTAGTGCAAAGTTGTAAGTTTCTCAACGCATCGATTAAAACTTTGTAGAATTTAATCTTAGCAATTTAAAACTATGAGTAAGGTTTTGAAAATTTTATGTTATGAAGATGTATGCATGCTTCTTCATACATAAGTTTTGATTACACATCAAAATTGTACCCTTTAAAATTTAAGTTTATGCCATCTAATGATATGAAACACTTGAAGTTGTAATTTAGTTATGTGAGACCTTGAGCTAGATTACGATAACAAGGTGAATCTTTATGTTGTGTGAGACCTCGGCTTAAATAATTTGCGCTTTCTAAATTAGACAACTTAATTAAGTTAGTTAGTGAGACCTATAACTTAAGGCATAAGATGGGATAAAACATGCTTACATTTTGCATAATTGTTTGGCAAAATTGTAAATCCCATATTTTCTAGGAATTGAAAACTTGTTTGTCAATTATTGTTCTTCGACAATTACCTATTCTATACTTTCATCACTAGCAGATCAACTGATGTGGTGAAACTATGATAATGAGGGTCCTAGATTCAAGGAAAATTCTATGGTTAATATGAATATTGACCAAGGGTATTTTATTTTCTTGAAAGATTTAATTATCGAAAATACTAAAATTGAATTTTGTTAATTCTTTTGATTGTATTAATGCAACATTAAACCGTAAACGTGGTTTGGGCTTTGGTAAATTGATCTAGTTCTGTTTTCAAACAAATGTTTGATCAAGAAAAATTTACTAAAAGACAAACATAAACTCTTTTCCATGGAAGAAGAGTGAGACTCAATCCTATTCCTTTTCATGATTGAGAAAGGTATGATAGGAACATTAGAATTGTCTAAATTCTAATATATAACTCATAGCAAACTTTAATAGTTAAGAAAATTGCATACCTTGTTTTCCATAAGAGATTTCATTACCCTCTGTTGGTGATTGAATTCTTATATGACATTTTGGTCAACTAGAAAACATGTTTGACATTTTACGAGTTATTAAATTAGAAGCTAGACTAATTACCGCAAAATTGGTAAATGACAAACTAGTATAGTTTATCTAGTTGTTTTGCTTTGACCAATTAAAAGTGCTACACACCATTGTGGGGATAGTAGACCTATTAAGGAAGAAATTGCATGCTCAATTTTCAAGTTAATAGCATTGATGGATGATCCATCAACTACAGAGTAGAATACACTCTTTTAGTACCTAAGTAGTTGTTACGAATTGTCTTTAAAAGGGGTAACAACGTAATAGGACGCTATTTTCACTGGTCAATGAAACACTTACAATGTTGTCAAATCCAGTGGGAGTATGGTGTATTACTGAATAAGACATTATTGTAACGTTGTCTAATTTAGTGGGAGTTACAAGATTTATTATCTTGGTAGTAACTCAGATTATTTCTAGATTTTCTTGAAATAATACATTACGTTCAAAAATGTAGACATTCATATTCTCAAGGATAGTCATGAACGTTTCCTTGATAATTAAGTGCTCCTACATCTACTTGTAATGCTTATATATCTATGACACTATCATATTGCTCACATAAACAAACGAATGTCATGGTGTTTATCTACTATATGATGTTGTTCTATGCACAAGTGGGAGAAGTATTTATTGTGTGCAAAGGAACAACACATACAAATATGATTAATGGATTCTCTTGATCGTGAGGTAAGAGATTAGCATTCTAATAAGATTGTCTTGTTTAGAACATATGTCAAGATTATAACATACACTACTTTTATATGTTATGTCATTCAAATTATAGAAACACTTGAAGTTACATTTTAGGTTAAGTGAGATCTTGGCTAGATTGTAATCTCAAGGTAAATCTCCACTTGTTGTGAGATCGGGCGTGGATGCTTTTGCAGTTTCTTAAGTTGGACACTTCTTGGAATGACATAAATAAATAAAGTAATACTATCTTAAATATTT
The DNA here is from genome assembly GCA_022545495.1 of Chrysanthemum lavandulifolium. Taxonomy (NCBI): domain Eukaryota; kingdom Viridiplantae; phylum Streptophyta; class Magnoliopsida; order Asterales; family Asteraceae; genus Chrysanthemum; species Chrysanthemum lavandulifolium. The sequence continues at coordinate 81,667,639 of CM040240.1, forward strand.
ATGTATTTTTAGAATGACATAAATAGATAGAGTAGTATATTAACTTGAAAATTAATTAATTGAAACCATGGCGTGGTGTTCATAATAACTTTAAATTATACATGGTTATGTGTTTCTGTATAAACTCACAAACATGAAGTCTTTTAAAGACTTATAATATAAAGTAAGATATTATAACTGTTATGTCTTTTGACTTGGTCAAAGAATACTTTTGTTATAAAACATGCAATTGGCTTGAATATTCTATTATACCATTAAGTTGACTTAGTTGGTAAATAGGTAGACCAAAAGGAATAAGTTTATCTTAGATATTGTTAGATTGTCTTACAATATTAATTCTAATGAAATAATGTATGTATATGGTAATGTCAGTTAGAAGAATCAAACTTTTGTCATATTATTTGATTCAAGATAACAATATCCTCTTTCTTCCAAAAGTTATCAAGGTTAGAAATTGGGTATTGATTGGATATACTTAATAAAACTTAAAACTTAGAAGATTAATAAGACACCATTTTAGTATGGAATGTGATGAATCACATTGAGTCTTATATTGAAGTTCTGATTTGTTAAAACTACTTATGGAGTAGGTTATTAACGAACAAGAATTACGAACTGTTAATGTGATTTGTAATATCTCAAAAGAAAACAATTTAGTGTTATTCTAATTGCTAAAGTATTTATAGATAGTCTTTAATTACAAAAGCAAGTGGGAGTTTTGTTTAGATCTTGAAGAGATTAAATTACAAAACACATAATCTTCTAAAACACACTAGTGAATAACATGATGAGGCTAAACATGTAAATGATAGACCTCAAGATGGTGGAATTCTCATTCATAGATCCGCAAGGATATCTCAGATATTTGATATGATGAGAAATATGAATTACAGGATCATGGTAAACCTGTTAATCATAATGATATATTACCTAATATTGAATTGTGGTAAATTATTCATACTATGAATGTTAAGATGTTGTCCATAAAGATAATCAACTTTGGAAACTTGGTTTATCTTAATAAAGATGAGTTTCTTCAAAGAGAAGGAAAACCCTAGTGGTTTAAATCTTTGTGTAGAAATCATATGGACAATATTGTACATGTGTTTAATGCATGACTTGTGACAAGATTATTAATCACACTTAAGCAATTAACTGTGATTGAATATTCTTTCCTAGACACATTAAATATATAAAGATGATAATTGTCATACTTATTTTCATTGATATGAAAAATGACAATGGAATATTAAAACTCTTTCTTGTGTGATTGCTTTTGCGAGGACGATAAGTAATACAAAGGAGTTTTATGAATTCACATAATCTTTGAAAATGTACAAACTGCAAGAATCCATGAATGGATATATGCATGCATCTAGGAGATTATTCTTATGTTTAACTATTAAATCCAAGTTTTGGTTTAAAATTAAAATAAGATAATTTCTAAGTATTCCTGAAAGCTAGTGGGAGTATTATGTTTATTTTCTTTAAATCTTATATGTTGTGGGTAGTAACATTCCATCTAAAACTAAATGTTAAGCTCTAGTTAGGAATGGAACTTCACTTGCAAGATTTAGAAAATTAGACATACAACCTTGAAGTATATCTAAACATGTGTGGTAAATAAATGAGTCTAATAGAACATGATATATCATTTGAAAAATAGATATGTAGAACATGAATGAAATCTCTGTTTGACACAAGGATTTTTCATGTACATCATGTTATTGTTGTATCATGCTTGAAAGGCAAGATGATTTGACAACATTGATATCTAATGAAGTTATTAGATAACTAGTGTAATGAATATTCTAATAGAATATGTTTGATTCTAGAATTACATTCCTCTGCCTGGAATTGCTCTCAAAATTTTATAGATGAGCAATACAACAATTGTTGCGTAATTGTCATAACTAACAAACTTGAAAGTTTCAAGGCATCAAACATTACATGTAGATATTGAAGTTTACGAAATTTTAAAGAGCATATTGTTGTTTGTATACAATGATGCTGGTTTAATTGAGATGACACTCAATACTAGTCATGGTAGGATTTCATCCTTGTAAATAGCCATGTGAACTAGTTGTGCTCAACTAAGAGCATAGTTGCATTATACAATAAAGAATAAGAATACTTTAAACTTTAAAATGTTTGAAAGTTTGATTGTCATAAATTGGTGGTTGAGGATGTCACACACTTTATGAAAAATTATGTGGCGATATCAAGATATTTTGAATGCACACATACAAGAACTTCACTAGTTGAATTCTTGAAATAAGTATTCTCAAAATTCCAATAGATCAAAGTTAGTTGAAATTATGCCTTGTCAACAAGTATGATTGTCATTACTTGAGACATAATTCATTAACCAGTATTATCATGCATTGATCTATTTAGTATTTGGATAAGGGATGTTATGAACAAATATTATTTAAATGAAATAAAATATTGGTTATGTTTATTTTTCATTTTCTTAATATTATATCCTATATTTGCATGTTTAATCCGTGAATAACTTATGTTATTCTAAAAGTCCGTTGTCGATCAATGATGTGGGAATGTCATTGAATTAAGACAAATCTGAGTTTTGGTAGAATATACTTAAAGTATATTGATGCGTGGGACATGCCAAATTCACATGATATTCAATGAATTGAATATAGGACAGATCCCAACTTAACATGATTGTACTTTATGGATCCTTGTCATTAAGTAAATCATGTATATTTATCCTCAGACTTGAGATACCGGATAATCATATGAATGTAGCACACTTGTGTAAAATAGTCTAACGCTATCCGTAAAAGGTGGTTATAAGGGCTATTTTCGAAGTGTTGCAAAGTTCATGAGTTTTGCTTGTAGTCAAGAGAATTTGCTCATTTGAATTTGTTTCAAAGCATAATCTTGTTTGGGCCCTCGTAGGATTGGCAAGATGTTTGTAAGGCCTTACCCAAGATCTATCCGAATACGTTCGATGATTTGGTAATCTTGTTCAATCAGATATAACGAGAAACAAAAATATTAACTTGTGAAATGACTTGATCCATATTCACAGTTAATGAAGTATTAGAAGTAAAAGGATAAGTATAATGATGAATCATTAAAATGGTTTTTCGAGGGAAACCACACTCGATTCGATCTGGGGGCATTGGCGTGTTAAGTTAGACTAAACCAATGTCATTACTATATTAAGTAATATCCAAGTGGGAGCTGAAAGGTTTATGGATAATTATTAATATACGTATGACCGGATTCGAACTCGAGACTTCGGGATTGCACACATTACTTATGAGAATTGATGTTAAAATAATTAATATATAAATGTTATTATTATTAATTATTTGTCACGAAATAAATACTTAACGATAGTTAATATTTAACGAGTTTTGACTATCGATCGTTAAATGTCAACGAGATATGAAGAAAAGTTAACAAGCCAAGAGAAGGTTTTAGGAACCCTCTTTTGGGCTTGTTTTTGGCCGAAACTATAGAATCCTAATCGGAAACTATAGTAATCTTGACATCTACCATAAGGCTATAAATACATCCCCATGTATTCATCCTTTGGTACACTAGATTTCAATAGAAGGCCAAACTTCTTCTTTCTTCCCTCTTGTTCTTAGGTCGACAAGTAAAACCCCATGTAAGGGATTTGCGAGTGACCTTGAGCATAACAAAGGTGTTTGGTTAATCTATTGTGATCAAGAACCTAGCTTTTCTCATTGATTCGCTACTAATACGTGTGTACAAGAACGAAGGGCCAATGCACTTGTGTTGGTAACTTGGGTGTTCGATTTTTAGTGTAGTCGAATGTATTAAACCCTAATTTATTAGGGTTTAAGGTTTCTTGGTACTTGATCTTAATTTGGGGTTTTCATAAACCCTAATTGCATTGATTCGCAAAAGGTACGCATATACTTTTAATTCGGTTAATTAATTTACAAGTATTATTCCTATTACTTCCGCTGCATGCTTTGATGATGTTTACTTGTTTTCTATAATTGTTATGATTAGTAAAACCCAACGGTATATAAGATGGCTTTCACTACTCACTTTGGTTGCGTAATTCCATTTGGCTTAACTAACAACGTTTCAGGTTTTTAATGAATGATATTTTTGGTCTGATGGTTTTTAACAATATACTAGTGCATATAAAAGTAAAATGTAGTATCATCTAAATTTCTTCTTGACGTCTTGTATGTAGTAGTTCAAGAAGTTGTATGGAAAGCTGAGTGTGGTTTTCGTCAATATAAGAGCTCTAGGAGCTCTAGGTGTCGTGGCATAGCAAAACTCCTCGTTTAGAGTTCACGGGATGCCACATCATTTTAACAAACCCCCTCATACAACCCTCCTTTTATCACAACTAACCTCAACTAACTCATTTAGGTCCCTCAACTTACACTTTCTTTCTTGCTTTTTTTTCTTTTTTTTTCACATTTCCAAATAAACTAAATTCATTTCATTAAAAATAAAAATACATTACTACATATTAAAATATGGAAATAACGATCTAGAAATAAAAACGATAAGGAATGAAAATGATACGGAAATAAAAACGGTACGAGAAAAAATACAATACATATTAATAATACGAAACTTATGTATTTTACTCTTCGCGTTGATATTTCTTCATGATTTCTTCTTGTCTTCTGCGGATGATCATGGCTTTGGCCAGTGTGGTCTGGTCGGGATCAATCATGAGAAACTTCATCTCCTCTATCTCTAAGGTCTTCAATTCCTTATGTCTCCTCGCCTCATACACGACTATTTGAACATCGGTTTTTTGCGAATATTTTTATGATAATTGTCCCGAAAAAGAACTCGTTTGACTCCCCCGGGAGCTCTCCCCAGCGCTCGACGTATCTGTCGACTTTTGTTTATTTGAAGCTCAACTTTTTTTGGCGCCGTTGGGACGAAGTCGTTTGTCAGTGCCGAATATATCCTCGAAACATGAAATGTCAATCGATTCCTCGGCATCCCATTTGGGGTAATTTCTCAAAACCTCCCAAACGTGAACATACAAGAAGCTTCTCGAACCAAAGCGTTGGTCAAAATTGGTCTTTGCATTCTTGAGATGATCAGCGTTATTTTCATTGCTTCTACGCTGCAAATGTTTGTAAACAGCGTTGAATTTTGACAATCACCATTCATCCTTGTCCATTTATTCGTGAGCAAATTTTTAGTACGATTTTGGTCGGCAGTCTGATCATTGAACATCACCAAAATCTAGTTCCAAAATAAATCATTGTCACGATCATTTCGATATCTTTGTCTTGAGAAACTTTTACCCAAAGTTCCGCATGAAACTTTTCTTCTTCCTTGGTCCAACGAGTATTCACATGCGTACCTAGTTCCTCTATTCCGTCTTTATCGCCCGCATCCAAATTCATGAATTTTTTTGATTTTTTAGCCATCTTTTTTTTCCTCGCGATTTGGGCGGTTCATGGGGTTTTAGTACTTTGAATTGTGAACATGATGGTTGTGATTCAAAGTTTTATTATGGTTGAGATTGTAGAAAGGTTGCATTTTGTGACGGGTTAAAAAATTGTGGTGCCGGAAATCGTTGTTGTGAGTAATTTGAGAATCCTTGCAACACATATTGTTGATTAAGGTAAATTGCCTCGGGAGTCAATTGCGTACCATATGTAGGAATTTGTGGCGACATGGAGTTAGAGTTTTGTGACGATGGGGTAGACGGGTTTAAAGAATTCATGAACTAAATTTGGGGATAATTGTTGGAAAATTAAGTGCACTTGAGGGAATCAGATCACACCTGGTAATGGGTTTGGAGGTATAGAGTGTACACCCATTAGGTACCTGGTCACCCTGACTTAGGTATTGGTAAAAAGAATTCATGTCGTTGATGGTTTTAGAGGGCTTACTCATCAGTGAGTAACACTTTGATGGATCCATCAGGCTGATGATTATTCATCAGGGAGTCATCTCATTTAGAGATGTATATTGATAAGTATACTCAGGGAATTGTCTCATCAGGGAGTTCATTTCTTCAGTGAACCACTGATTGAGCACACTCAGGGAGTAACTTTATCAGGGGCTAGACTGAATTCATACTTGACTTGTAACAGCTTTGACCTATTCAAGTGGAAATTATAAGTGCATTATGACCACGTTCAATTGATCATGTAACCACTGATACCTACATTTATGGAAGCTAATTATGTGGTGATTAATGGGTCGTTAATCACTCATAAATCCATTGACTAGGTTTGAGTAATCTCTACTATAAATAGAGATCAACACAACTTCATGAAAAGACACAGAAAACATAAACACTTGGATGTGCAAGGGTTATTTATCTGTGCCTAGTTCAATAACATACATTTGGTCTTATCCCAAGTAATTATTCGAGATACCCAAGCATTAGGGTCGAATAGTTTACTTTGGAAAGTGATTACACGATTCCAAGTGATATCCGGTAACCTGTATTGGTATTGTATGATATTGATTATCTTCACCCTGTTCTGGGGTTAACAAAACTAACACACATGTGCTTTATAGCAATGTTTTAAAACCGGGTTGACCCGTGTGGTTCAACTGGTTGATCCGAGAACCGGATCGGAGACCGGTCCGGATGTGACCGGGTTTTTGCTTGTTTAAGAACCGGATAGAACTGCCGGTTTTTTGTTAACCCAAGTTAACCTGGTTTGATAAACCAGTCCAGGACATGACTTTTTATTGAATAATCTAACACTAGTTAATGTCATGTTTTGAATTTCACATATTTTGTTTTATATTATATTTGACACGAGTTAATGTTCTTGTTTCCACTTAGAATCACCCTTGGCTTCTCAAATATGTTTTGCAAACCTTATCAGTACAACTCATTCTGCAAGCTAATCCATGGTTAGATTTGAAGATGTTGTAACCTTCTCTTTAACACTTCATTGTGTAAAATAATTAAACGATTGTTTGGCGTAAAGTGGGTGTGACGACTTTTTATGTTACATACAAACACCTCAATATTCAAAGTACTTTTTTTGTAATATACTATGTTTCTTAACAAGAAATACTTGCGATCGATTAGTTAGTTTATACGTTATCCTCTCTAATTATACACATTATGAATTCATATTTTGATTGTTATTGGAATGTAAGAATAAAATCAGATAAATAATGAGACTATGCAATACTACGTATTAAATATAGAAAAAAAATATGCATAAGTATAGAACCGATTCGATCTGGTGGTCAACCGGTTGGACAGGTGACCCGATGAACCGGCGACTAAACCGCGTCAATAAAAAAACAAGTTTTAAAACATTGCTTTATAGTACCTTATAGTTGGCAAATTGCAAGTTTTTCTATTCTGCTCGTAGAAATAAACCAAATAACAAGTAGCATATTGGTATATAGTTTTGTACATTGATGAACCAAAATGATGTTAATTGATCACCATTAGTAGGGATCAAATTAATAAATCAATAGATGCCTAAACTAGTTGTTACGATGATTGAACTTGTATCAAGATAACCAATCATTTGATAGATTTAGACAGTAGAGATTTGTGAATTTTGATGGACAATTTTGAAGAGATGGCTTAAATTTTTGAAAGTGAAAAACTAAATGGGCAAAAGTCATGTGAGACAAATGGATAAAAATATAAGAAAAACAGATAAAAAATGTATAAAAGTAGACGAAAATGGATAAAAACGTAAGAAAACATGTAAAATTGGACGAAAACTAATAAAAATGTATGTAAGCGTAAGAAAACGTGTAAAAAGACGAAAACGTGTAAAAACGTATGTAAACGTATAAAAGAAATGAAAACGTATAAAAACAAATAATATGTATGAAAAATAAGAGAAAAGTGGACGAAAACGTATATAAACGTAAGAAACGTAAGAAAACGTATAAAACAGACGTAAACGTATAAAATCGGATGAAAAAGTATAAAACGTAAAAAAACGTATAAAATGTATAAAACTGATAAAAAAAATAACAAACGGATAACAAACGTAAGAAAAACGGACGAAAATGTATAAAAAAATGGCGAAAATGAATAAAAACGTAAGAAAATGGATGAAAACGTATAAAAACGGATGAGATTATATAAAAACGGATGAAAACGAATAAAAATGTAAGATAAACGAAGGAAAACGCATAAAAACGGAAAAAACGGATAAAAATGTAAGAAAAACGAATGAAAACCTATAAAAACGTAAATCGGTTAAGAGATGTGTGGTGGTGATAACGGAGGACTAACGATGCAAATATTTTGGGTATATTACCGATATTTGTAAATTTAGAAAAGTACATTGGTAAGATTAGTCTATAACCCAAACTAAAAATACAAAATAACCGGCTAACCCGCTGACTTGGCAGTATTTTGTACTTGGTAACCGGCTATAGCCGGTCATTTTTGATAAAGTTGATGGTATTTGAAAAGAATATAAAGTTTAGTTGGTGATAATGATACCCATATTTGAAACTTTTAGAAAATACATCGGTAATATAAGCATTTAACCTTAAAAGTAACGATTATAAATCATGTGGTTTGTTTTTTAGGGCTAGGGTATTATTTAAATTAAATTGACAATTGTAGGGTACTATAAAGTATCTTTGACGCTTTGGAGCAGTAAGAGCATAAGGTGTCTTAACACAAGGTTAAAGCTTCACGTCAGCGTCATATCAGCTTTAACCTTAAATAAAATAAAAAACACGTTTTATCATAACTCAATCTTAACTCAATTTTAACTCAACTATTTTCAAATTCAAACCCTAAACTAAAACTAATACTTCATTTAATAAAAAATATAACATTTAAAACACGAATTACATTTAACATTAATGTGAAAACACGAATTACATGAAACATTAAAGTGAAAACATGAAATACATAGTACGATTAATACAAATTGCAATACAATAATGAAAATAAAACTACAAATTAAGAAAATGAATCATCTGAGTTATAACCCTCCTCACTCGAAGAAGACCTAAACTCGCCATCATAATACTTTGCTTTCATAATGTCAAACCAGTCATGCCTAAGACGTTCCGCATCCCTAGCTTCATGCTCTATACGAGCAGCTTCCTCTTGTTCCTCGTTTTCTCGTATCTCTCTCAGTATTGCCTCATCCTGCTCAAGTTCTCGGAGATATTCCTCAGTAAATTTAAACGGATTGTTTTGGTGGTCAACCGGTGGAGTGTTAACCGGTGGAGCATTTACCGGTTCATTTTCCGGTTAGCATACCAGAAAGATATGTTCTGGTGGAGTGTGATAAACTTCATCTTCTGGTGGAAAGATATCTTCGGGCACTTGTTGTGGACTCTGGAATTTTTGGGAGAAGTCTATGCAAGACATTGTTGAGAATCTGTGTGTGAGTTGTGTGTATGAGTTGTGTGCGATAAACAACTCCGGTGGAGTTGTATATATAGGTAGCTTTGAATTTGAATTTGAATTATTTGCACAAGTTTGAATTATGTCAATTTCCAATCATGAAATAAAAATTCATACTAGGTCAGAAATGGTATGGTAACATATGCGAAAACCTATTATTAGTATTATTATTTAAGTTGGATAACAATATATTATGGGAATGAAAGCATCTTATTTTCGCTTTACTAACATGTATAAGCGCAATTACAAAGATTATCCTCGCAATGGCCAATGCCATCGCGATGTACAGATTTACATTCGTCAAAGCAGGTTTGCCATTCACAATCAGGACCAAGCCGCCAATAATCTTTGCAGTTGTGATCCGCAAACACGATTTTGGTGCCTAAACAATATAATAAATAACATCAACTAATGAATAATTAAAACCAGAAGAGAAAGCCATGCAGATAAGTTTATACTATGATATAATAAATAGATTACCTGCAATTGAGATTATGAGCACAAGAGCAACAAGTAGTTTCACATATGTCATAGTATGAAACTTCTGAATATATATTACTAGCTAGTATCTGATGGAACTATATCTACCAAATTGTTGAAGGATTACGAATCTATATGGAACGATTTGACGAGCACATGATGTAGATGTTCTTGCCATTAAATGAATTTCATTAAAGTTTCATTGAATACATATGGTTGATAATTTTTAACCATTGTAGATGTTCTTGCCATTAAATGAATTTCATTAAAGTTTCATTGGATACATATGGTTGATAACCTGAAAACTATGCAAATTTATACTGTAATACCAATAAAGCATATTTGTCTTTTCCTTTTAAATTTTTTAAAGATTTCAATAAATAGTTTTTAAAAATTACAAATTAAAAATCTATATTTATAATTATTTCATGCATATATGATTTGCTATTTCTTCCTGCTTTTAATATTTATAAAACTTAAATAACTTAGGATAAACACATACTAATGGGCAAAGTACCCGATCAGATATAGTAAAGCCTTAGGTAAATCCGAGTATCGTCCCAAGAGAGCTGTGACCTTAAAAGAACTAAGATGATTAGAAATGATATTGATAATATATGGGTATGACAAAGTTGATATAATCCATTGATACGCTATTATTCTACTTACACAGACACCATAAATTTAGGGTAAAGAGATAGATAAACGAAGCTTAATAAAGAATACAACTATGCATTGATTCTCGATATGAAGATTTAGTATAGTGGTTAATTATCACCAGACTCCTTTGGTCGATTAGTCATGGCCTATGGTTCTTAGATTCCTCACCAAGATGAGCAGGTCACCCGGGATCATTCGGCAACCTAATAGCAGTCATTAAGCACAAAATCTACTAGATCTAGACGGTGCGAACCCGGTCGTTAGGAACTTAGATTCCCCCTAACCTCTTAAATACCTCCACTTGATAAGTGATCATTTTGGTCAGTTCGCACACGAAGAGTGGCTGTAGTATGGCCAATTCCTCCCATACTTCGCTATCTATCAGACTGGGGTCAGTTGGTCATATCTCCCAACCCTTTAGATACTACCAAGCTTATAATACTACCACGGCTAGCGATCTATGAAAAGACTAGCAAATGTCTATAAAGAATGATAGAGAATAACAATAACATAAATGCAAACTTCAATTAATGATATGAATTCATAGTATAAGTTCTAGAAAAATATAAAAAGAATTCAAACTCGAATACAATGGAAATCGTAGACGAGGACTTCGTTATTCAGTACTCCTAAACCATGCTTCTTCTTCTGTGTTTTGATCTCCCCAAACCCTAGAAGGTTTGGGAAAGGAGAGATGGCTAAAACTGGTGAAACCATCGACTATTTATAGGCTCCGAACTAGTTACGGCGTAAACTTATTAGGTAGTTACGTCGTAACTTCTTTCAATATTTTGTGCTTATCCATGGTTACGGCGTAACCTTAGCTGGGGTTACGCCGTAGCTTCTGTAAATCCAGTGTATTTCATCATTACAACGTAGCCTAAGCTGAGGGCAATGCCGTGGTTTTTGTCAATTTGGTGCTTATCAGTAGTTATGGCGTAACCTGAGCTGAATATTACGCCGTAGGCTTCGTAATCTTTAGTTGCGTCGTAACTTCATCACTTGGTTACGCCGTAGTTAAGAGACAATCGGTATCAACAGGGCTTGAAAACGTCCAATTGCTGCTTCCTTACATAGAATAGGTCCTGAAATGGAATAATAAGGAATAAGGATGTTTTCACTAGTATATTACTCAAAATATGATGATATAGGGGGAAATTAACGCTTAGAAAATTAGGACTATTTGATGTTATCAAATATCCCCCCACTTAAACTCTACTTGCTCTCAAGTAGACCAATTTAGACTGCTAGAATAAATAAGAGCCGAACACCTCACGAAATGGGAACGAAAACACTCTCTCACTCTCATCCTAATCTAAGTGTTAATTTCAGGGTGATCACTCAATTGCATAGACATAGTAAGTATTCTATCATAAGCTTGGCAATTACACACAACTCCACCACTAGAGCTAAGGTTAAGACAAATTTTAGAAAGAAATGTTGGGTTGAAGTGATTCAAAGGCTTAGGTGTGTTGTCATTACTAACGTGTCACGGCGAAGTGGACAAAATCAATGATACATGACAAAATCCATGGCCAAGAAATCAAGGATTGCTCGCTGCATCACCTAGACACGCTTCACGACAAAAAGGGTAAGGATAGGCATGGGATATTTTAATGGGTGAAAAGGAAAAAGAAAACAAATAGTCTTACCTTAAAACCGTGTTGCCATCATCCCACCGATAATTCAAGGTTCATCTTCATATGGTCAAAATCACCGGAATCCACCACTATTTATTCTTGAACTATTCTTCCAACCTTCGAATGTGATGCCAATTTCTTCATATATTGCTTATAATTCATCACACAGATAACAACATTTTTTTTACATTAATGCATCCTCCCACTTGAACTGAGCATAAGGCGATAACTTGGGGTCTTTGATGATCTTTAGTGAGATGTAGATGATGAGGTACACTTCTAGGAACTTTATTTTGAACCTCAAACTAGGGTGAACAATGACTTCAAGGTAAAAAGGTAAGACTATACGGTAGGCTAAGGTGTAAGGGTGTAACGAAAATAAGGGTTAGAAAATGAAAGGATAGGCTCAAAAAGGGTGTAACTAGGGGTATCTTGCACTAAAGGTGAATGCAACAAAAATGGTTAACACGGAGGTCAAAAAGCCAATGCGACTGATCGATAAACGCACACAAGTGAACATGTTAGCCTCGCTAAAGTGAAGTCATTACGGGAATTACATTAGTTTCTTTTTTTACTCATTTACAAGGACTAGTTTAGTCATTTGTGCTAAGTTAGGCTTGTCCTAGTATAAATACACTTCCTAGTCCCAACTAGGAGGGTAGGAAGTTCATATTTTGAAAACAAGTGTGTGTGGTTTCTTCTTCTTCTCTCTAGAAACACACACATCTTCCCTTTTCTTCAATCTAAATAATACCATGTCTTATTCATTCTTTGAGCTTCCCCGACCCCCCGAACCACATGAATCATATGTTTTAACGGTCCTACAATTGGTATAACGAGCCAGGTTGTTGTTTTTATCGATTTGTGTGGTTTCGATTATGTGTTTAAACTGTTTTTCACCAATATTTTTTGTCTCGAAATTTTTTTTTCCAATTTTTGTGTTAACAGTTTAGACATATGCTTGTATCATTTTGGTCAAAAAGGTCAACACTTTTTATTAGTAGTTTCAAGGTTCTGTTTCTTGTCCAAGATTCAGGTTCTTGGTAACATATATTTTTGTGACTTATTTTTGTACCAAACTCGTGACAATTTTTGTGGTCAACTGGTCGTCAACGTGGTCAAATGGGTAATATTGGAAGCGTTTTCTGCAAATATATCTGGGTTTCTTTATGCTGAACGGAAACATGGTCGAAAAACTCACCGGAAAAATGGTCAAAGGGTCAAAACCCTAAACTTACGCATAAGGAGCATCTACAGAGGTATTTACGCATAACTGTGAAGTTATGCATAAGAAAAGTTACGCGTATGTTTTACGCATAAGCCTAGGATTACGCGTAAGAATGGGTTTACGCATAAGAAAAGCGTGTTCGCTGTGAAGTTCACGATAAGGACCAAGACATGTTTTTCGCATAAGGTTTTGCAAAGTTTGAGTAAGAACCGAAAAGTTACGTAAACTTGGTGAACCTTGACCACGACCAAAACCATATACCAACTCACAATTGACTTGGTCTCAAAACATCATAAGTCCATTTCATCAAAAATCGGATCGTGATGTTCAACGAAGCTTCTACTTGCCAAAAACCAATCAACTCATACCCTATAACCAACACAATCACTATCCCTTCACCTCCATAAACTCACTCTCAACCACTTTACACGGTTCAAAAGAAAAAAATGAAAATCTCGATTTGCTCTTTCGTGCTTGTAAAAGAAACATCAAACCATTAAAGGTTCACGAAAAAATCATCATCGACTCTTATTATTGAAGCTTAGCTTCATTTGAATATCCAACACAAAGATAGGTTTATAACAACTATGTTATACCTTTTTCTTTAGCTCGTTCAAAGACCAAAATCAACAATAAAATCTTGTAAAGCAAACCTACCTTAGACCCTCATGGATCTTGAAGACGTATGAAAACTTAAGGACTCAGATTGTGTTGATTGATATTGATTCGGATTGGTGTCTTGATTGATGATTTTCGTTGAGATGAGATGCAGTTTTTTGAGATAAGATCTATTTTGTTGAAGATAGTGTTAGGTGAGAGAGATAAGAGAGAGGCGTGAATAATCAGAAGTGTGTTTAGGTTAATGTGAAGTGAGATATATTAGGGTTAATATATCTTATACCGATTATGACTAATCTGATTGGATTTGGGCCTCAGTAATGGACCAGGTATATGATGGTTAATACATACGGATGGGCTATTCTGGACAAATCGTGTATGCGCTGGACTTGCAATGGAAACTGTTATCCGAATTTTTGGTTTCATTAATTTTGGATACATTTAACTATATTGATAATGAGTGGTATTTTGGTTCACGAAAATTTCACGAGGATACACGTTCACGGCGAAAGTTTTTCAATGATATCAAATGTGACCACGAAGATGATCCTTTATTATTTATTTGGGTTTGACGTGAAGTTTGACGGATGAATTTACTTATTTCGTCTTCTTTCTTTCTTCCCTTCCGCGAAGATGACTTGTGTGGGCAAATATATTGAGTGTGATGAAGACTTGCTATCTAGTTACTTTTGTGATTCTTTCTCTCTTAACCCACAAAGTAGCTATCACTTTCGGTGTCTCACGTGGTGAGGATCGTCAAGAGGTTTTGTACAATGGGTACACCGTTCTTTTCACAAGGATAGTACAAGCTTAAGTAACCGATCGGGAGATTTTACTTCATTCTCAAGTTCGTCATATTGGGTTATCCTCACATGTGGTTACTACAAACTGCCGTTGAATTTTTGATACCGGGGGTTGAAATGAGTTAGACAATTTCAAATGGTATTGTTCATCGACATCTTCTCACGGGCTGGTATGATTCATGATAGAATGCTTCCAGCTAATGCTCATGTACACAACTGTATGCTGATTCCGATAAATCGTAACAATCAGGGGAGAGAAATGTGTACATTATGGGCTGATTTGATATATGAAAGATAACTGGAATGCATTTGGTGAGGTGAAGATGTTGATATCTTATTCCCCCGAATGGACAATCTTGAAGAAGAACGAGTAGACAGTCTTTCTACATTTTCCATTGCGTGTTAGAAGACTAAAGACGGTTCTAATTTAATTATCAAAGACTTCTTGAATTCGTGAAATTCATCGAAAGGTTGTTAGTTTGGGGAGAGCACTAATTAGGGAGAGCAAAAGGTCGATTTAATCCTAATTAGATTTGCTCATATTGTTCTTCCGCAGTAAAGAGATGGCAATGAGAAGATTCATGAAGTTTGAAGACTATGAAGACACTCTTAGAGCTGCTGTGCTTATCTTTTGTATTTAATTTTGCTTGTACGGAACATTGTAAGCAACTCCCGTATGACATCACTTGGGGAGAGATTGTTAGCCTCGCTAAAGTGAAGTCATTACGGGAATTGCATTAGTTTCTTCTTTTACTCATTTACAAGGACTAGTTTAGTCATTTGTGCTAAGTTAGGCTTGTCCTAGTATAAATACACCTCCTAGTCCTAACTAGGAGGGTAGGAAGTTCATATTTTGTAAAGAAGTGTGTGTGGTTTCTTCTTCTTCTCTCTAGAAACACACACACATCTTCCCTTTTCTTCAATCTAAATAATACCATGTCTTATTCATTCTTTGAGCTTCCCCGACCCCCCGAACCACATGAATCATATGTTTTAACGGTCCTACAGAACACATATGGGCTATTTGGGTTTAATCCTAAAACATTTACTTTTTCAAATCGCCTTTTCCAAATGCACCAAGCTAACTTGATACACTACTCGTCTATGGTCTCGAAGTGATGTAAAAGCCAAGTTCTAAAGTTTACAATACTATCGGCACACTCAATATATGGTAGATTTGGGTAAAATGGGGGAAACGGAAAGGCTAAATCTTACCAATGGCAATAAGGGTTATAGTGTGCTCGGCTTTATATGGTTCTAGATTGGTTAAAAATATGACAAAAAATTTTCAAATAGGCGAAATTTTTGAAACAACTCGAAAATTAGGGCAAGTAAGCTAAGTAATCATACACTTCATTTCTATTCCTATCCCCCCACTTGAAGTGTACAAAGTCCCATTTGTACGAAGAAAAAGTAAAAATAAAATAGAAATGAAAAATAATCAAGAAAGAAATAAACTCCCCTCTCGAATGCTAGCCCAAGATGTCTCACAAAAGGTTGAAGGTGGGTCATGGGGTGGCTAATGCACAACATTTTAGGGAATAGCCTTAAATATTTTTGTTGCGTCAAAATTTCCTACTGCAGCAGGGGTTACGGCGTAACTGGTCCTAATGTTACGCCGTAACTGCATCACATAACCAAAAACCTGCACAGAATATATGGAAAATTTTGTACCCGACGGGTACAATAGATGATAGATCATAAAAATATCCAAATAGTTAAGTTATTATAGACATAAGTATCAAATTGTTTTAAATTGTTTCATCAAGAAGGGAAATCAATCGTCCCTGGGAAGATCATGATCCATGGAGTGGAACTGGGTGAGATCAAATGGGGTGCTCGTGGTGCTGCCAGGAGTGGGCTCAGCCTGCATGAATGCCACTCCTGCTTGGACGCCGATATCGGGGATGTCGGCTTGGTACACATACTCCGGACCTTGCCACCTAGGGTGGCTCAAGTGCATGTTTTGAAGCATCTGGCAAGTTCGATCCGCACTCCAATGAAAGAAATCCTGTTGGAGCTGCTGCACCTGATTCATGGTACCTGCAAAACCCTCAAACTGGTTACTAAGACCATAAAGACCCACTTTGAGGCTTTCAATCTCCTTGTTGAAATGGGTCAACATTCCCTCGATCCTCTCATCAATCATCTATAACATTTCCCCTACATTCACATGTGCCCTTCTTCGTCCCCTAGGCACCTGCTCCTCGGCCTCCTCTTCAGCTTCTCCACCAGCACCATTAGCTTCCCCGACTTCTATCCTCGGGGCAGTCCTAGCTAGCTCAATCACTCTATATATGTCCTGGGTGCAAATCCCGAACTCGATTAGCTTAGCTAGACCTATCAAGCTAGTCTCCCTACCACAGGACACCCGAGCCAAAGCTGCACCGGTCATAAGATCATAACTCCTAGCCAACCTTCCAATGAAATGAGCCCCCTGCAAAGGACTCCTAGAGGAAAACCCCTTAGCACCAACATCTATAAACCTCGCCAAATAGAAGGGAACATCAATGTGGTTCCCCCCTTCCATGCCCTGCATAAGGTATAGATCATCCATTGTCATTTTTTCTTTGGCGGAGTGTCTTGCTCGAGTAGAGCAAGCAAGTAGGCGGTGCACCAGTCGACGAATGGGGTCCCTCACCATCACGTAGGATGGTGGCTATCCATGACAACAATCTGGTTGAAATAAGCTGCAAGGTCTTGAGTTTCATCCCTTCTTCTCCAACAAGTGTGATAGAACCGACGAAAAGCTTCAGATTCCATTTCCTCCTCAGTGTACAAACCCATCCTCACAGTAAATTGCCTAAGAGTCAAACTTCATCTCACGCCTCCAAGTTGGAAAAACATTGACTCCTCATCATCATCCACAATATCAATACGAAACTCCACATTAGCAAGGAATTCCCTAACGTACTCCGGAATGACCGGCTCCGTGATCCTGAATAGCCTTAACCATGCATTGCACGTGAACTCCCATGCATTACACGTGAACTTAATTTTGCAAAACTTCCTCAACTTCCTACTAGCTTTCCCGTTTGCCAAACTACCAAATGCTTCAAAATCAAGTGCTTCAGGTTGACTTATATCCTTCCTCCTTAATTTCTTAAACTCTTCAACGCACAATTGCCTAATCCCAACATCATTGATTTCCAGAAACCTAAACCAAATTGTGGGGTTGTTTGGTCCTGAAAATAAGACAAATAACAGTAAGTACATACCTTACTGATGTAAAGCTACGGCGTAACCATCATAAGAGTTACGCCGTAATTAAATAATATCAGAGGTTACGGCGTAGTTTAATGAAACAGCTACGCCGTAATCACAGACTTGAATGGTTACGACGTAACTTACCCCCCAGTTACGTCGTAACTTCCCTAGAAACTCAGCACCTTAGATGGTCCAATAAAGCAATAGATTACGCCGGAACCATCAATTTTTTCCAAGTGGTAAAAAGTTATTATAAAATTTTAACCTATTAGTGATGAGGGACCGCGCCTAACCCACTAGGTTTGTGTTTGACCCAAAACCCTATTTAAATTAAGTCAAAACACCCAAATCCACCCATAATGATAGGACACGAATCAAAATAATATAGGGAAATCATCATAATCATCAATTAATCAAACCAATACCAATAATATACTCAAATTGGCAAGACCCTAAAATATTAAAATATAAACCCTAATTGAAATAATTGACATAAACAAATAAAAAAGAGTAGTGATAGATCTTACCAACCATGGAGAATGATCAGATGAAGAGATCTTGATAGAAAAATTTTTGGGAGAAAAATTTACTGTTTGGGTAGGCGGTGAAAGTTTATATGTAAAACATAGTTTTTAATCCGTATAAGGTTTTATACCGCCAGTAAGTTACGGCGTAATTCAATTAATAGTTACGCCGTAACAAATATTTTCAGAATATTAAATGGTTGTGAAGGGGTTATGTCGTAATCCTAATAGGGGTTACGCCGTAATTAAATTTAATTAAAGATTTAATTTTTATAGTTATGATTATATAGTGGTTACGTCGTAATTCTAAAAAGATGTTACGTCGTAACTAAATAGTCAAAAGATTTTATAATAATTATTAATTAGTTGAAATATGGTTACGTCGTAACACACGAAAAGAGTTACGCCGTAACTAATAGCATCAGAGGATAAATTTTGTATAATTGCAATAAGAGAGATTTAGAAACGTACCTTATAGAAGCGCTCAAATCTCTCAATGAGGTGGATATGATATACCTTAGATCTTCCATTAACTGCTTCCCGGCAGCGGCGCCAAAAAGCTGATGTGCTATTTCATCTTGCTTTTAATATTTATAAAACTTAGATAACTTAGGATAGACACATACTAACGGGCAGAGTACCCGATAAGATATAGTAAAGCCTTAGGTAAATCCAAGTATCATCCCAAAAGAGTTGTGACCTTGAAAGAACTAAGATGATTAGAAATGATATTGATAATATATGGGTATGACAAAGTTGATATAATCCATGGATATGCTATTATTCTACTTACACATACACCAGAAATTTAGGGTAAAGAGATAGATAAACGAAGCTTAATAAAGAATACAACTATGCATTGATTCTCGATACGAAGATTCAATATAGTGGTTAGTTATCACCAGACTCCTTTGGTCGATTCGTCATGGCCTATGGTTCTTAGATTCCTCACCAAGATGAGCAGGTCACCCGGGATCATTCGGCAACTTAATAGCAGTCATTAAGCACCAAATCTACTAGATCTAGACGGTGGGAACCCGACCGTTAGGAACTTAGATTCCCCCTAACCTCTTAAATACCTCCACTTTATAGGTGATCATTTGGTCAGTTCGCACACGAAGAGTGGTTGTACTATGGCCAATTCCTCCCATACTTCGCTATCTATCAGACTTAGGTCAGTTGGTCATATTCTCAAGCCCTTTAGATACTACCAAGCTTATAACACTACCAAGGCTAGCGATCTATGAAAAGACTAGTAAATGTCTATAAAGAATGATAGAGAATAACAATAACAAAAATGCAAACTTCAATTAATGATATGAATTCATAGTATAAGTTCTAGAAAAATATAAAAAGAATTCAAACTCGAATACAATGGAAATCGTGAGCGAGGACTTCTTTATTCAAGACTCTAAACCATGCTTCTTCTTTGTGTTTGATCTCCCCAACCCTAGAAGGTTTGGGAAAGGAGAGATGCCTAAAACGGGTGAAACCATCGACTATATATAGGCTCGAACTAGTTACTGGCGTAACCTTATTAGGTAGTTACGTCGTAACTTCTTTCAATCTTTGTGCTTATCCATGGTTACGGCGTAACCTTAGCCGGGTTACGCCGTAGCTTCAATAAATCCATGTATTTCATCATTACTGGTAGCCGGTGAGGCTACGCCGTGGTCTTTGTCAATTTGGTGCTTATCAGTAGTTACGGCGTAACCTGAGCTGAGGGTTACGCCGTATCCTTCGTAATCTTTAGTTGCGTCGTAACTTCATCACTTGGTTACACCGTAGTTAAGAGACAATCGGTATCAATAGGGCTTGAAAACGTCCAATTGCTGCTTCCTTACATAGAATAGGTCCTGAAATAGAATAATAAGGAATAAGGATGTTTTCACTAGTATATTACTCAAAATGTGATGATATAGGCGAAAATTAACGCTTAGAAAATCAGGACTATTTGATGTTATCAATATATACATCAATTCAATACATATAATTAAAATTAATTTTAAAACATCTCATCAATTAAAAGTTCAATTGTATTACCACATGGTACAATATAAGAAAGCTATTAATCTAATTATATCTATTTTTTAGCAAATACAACTAATTAAGCTATATCTGCAGTCAATTTATGAATCACTACTTATATATACTACATTATAAAGCATTTGGGATAATCCTAACATGGAAGTCTTAAAATATTAAGACTACACACATCGTTATTATGTCAAAATTTAAAAAGTATAGCTATAATAGCATTTGTTACAACTCTTTAAAACACTTTTTGTAGACACGTTTTTTTTTAATTCAAAAAAAAAAGTAGAATGTAATTTAATATAATAAAAAAACGTCTATATTTATAATTACATAATAAATGTTATTTTTAAAACACCCAAAATATGAAAAATACTTGTTATTATATATATTGTACAAACTAATAAAACATACAGAGCTTCATATAGTTTATATGCAAACAAGTTAATAGGACACATGGTTTTAAATCAATATAAAGTCGTTCGAAAAAGATACTAAATCAATAGAGTTTCAAAATGCATACTAAATTACAATGATCAAAAAATATTATTAAATCTTAAGAGTGCCTTGAGAACCAACATCCATACACCTTTTAGAATTATTAGATAAAACTTACTGTAAAAAACAAAAGACTTGGTTTATAAAAATCGAACGATTTTTTCAAAGCAAAGGATGCAAGGGTGGAAAGTGCTAAATGTTGATTTATATGATTCTACACATTTTACACAAATATATACTACATTATAAAGTATTTGAGACATTCTCAAAATGAAATTCTTAATTTTATTAAGACTACACACTTACTTATTATGACAAATTTTAACAAGTATAGCTATAATAGAATTGGTTACAACTCTTTAAAGCACTTTCTGTAGACAAGTTTTTTTTAAAAGAATAACTAAAAAAGTACAATGTAATTTAATATAAGAAAATGAACGTCTATAATTATAACTACGTAATAAATGTTATTTTTAAACACCCCTAATATGAAAAATACTTGTTACTACAGATATTCTACAAACAAATAAAACATACAAAGCTTCATATCATTACTTATATATGAGGCTAAGTATGAGTTGCACTTGATGTTTTGAAGGTTGTACAATGAGGTGAAAATGATGACTAATCATGATTATTTCCACCTCAATTCCATGTGTATATTTTAATGACATCTCAATGCTACTTGGCACAAACATTCCATGACATTTTTATGAAATATCCGGAATTTAAATAAAACATTTTGAGGTAGATTCGAACCCTGGTTTCTACATCCACAAACAACACTCCAACCACTGGACCAACTATGTTTTTGTGATTGACATTGGAAAACAAATATGTCAGGGACAAAGATTTCACATTATACAAAATAGACTACCCTACTAAATCGCTCCTGATCAATTACTCTTCAATGCCTATTTAAATCTCTTCCATATTTATCTTCATTATTAGAGCATCCTGATTTGATTTTCAAATTCTATACCGATAATCACGATTGGTTTTATACAAACAAATTTATCCTAAAACAAACCTAATAAATGATTCACAGAACCTTAAATGGTGCTCTAGATCATTCAAAAAAAAACCTATGGCGATCCAACATTTTATTCATAAATACATAATCTTGAATCATCATATCTCAACATTTGATTGATAAATCGATTGTCATTCATCATTTGATCATAATTTAAATAGGTCCCTTTGATTATAAGTTTAATTGTCTTTTATTATGATGTATTTTCATTTGTTTTTTAGGTTTACAGGTTTTATGATCGTGCTAAATCTACGAGCCCAATTTCTCAAAAAAATAGATCGATCTGGGAACCAGGTTTGTAAGTTCATCGTTTAAAAAAATTGATTGATTTGTCTGATTGAATACGACTCCGAAAACATTGTTACTCAAATTTTTAATGTTCAATCCTTGTTAAAGTCCATTCCTTTTTTATATACTCAATTGATTATAATTAATGATATTAATTTAGGCACATCATATGTTTGATGAAACAAATATGAAGCTCACAATTGTTTTTTTCTTACAATTTATAGCGATCTTTATTAACGTGTCTCTTTTAAGGATCAATTAAATTTTTTTTTCCTAATTTTGATTTATTCAATTGATTTATGTTTGATTCCAGTTACGATGGGTTTGATGCATTCGTAAAGTGTTCGATGAGTTGCATCAAATAAAAGCTATTGTAATATAGGAAGTTTTTTTCTTCTGTTTATGATGTTAATTTTTGATATTTCTTTACTTTTCTATATCAAGTTTAATGATTTTTTTCTTACATGTTGCAATTATGCCTCCATCTCATCTAAAGTTGGAGCTCTCATCAGTATTGGAAGTTATTACTCTACGGGCACATATGTCATGTAGAATAATAGGTATGCTTCTACCATATATTCATTTTAGGAATACAAAATACTTATAAGTGTCGCTCAATTCTTTAAACATGAGTAGGGACACACATGTGGAGAACATGTCAATATGATGCATTACATTTGTATAAAGTTTGTTTGTATATACTAACTAAATATGTGATTATGATTTCAGGTTCGTGCTGCTTATATCAATGGTTGGAGTTATTATTGTTTTCTTATTTAAAGTAACATGTGATGGAGTAAAAAACTTAGCTAACTCATGATTAGAGCACGGGTTTGTGTCACAGGGCTCACATCTCAATTTTGGAAGGTTAGTGAATTTGTACATAATCCGTTATAGTTTACTACTTAAACTCCCACATAAGTTTATGCTACTTATATTTCACCTTTTTAGATCAAGAAGAGACTTTTCTCATTATCTAGATGAAGTAGAAGTAGCCTTCCACCAGTGGCAGAGGATTTTCCATGGGATCTCCCTGATCCAATTACAAGGAAGCTGAATTATATGAAAACGACTTACCCTAGAATAGTGCAATACCTTTTTCCTTTCCACTAAAGTTTAATTTTAAAAATCTTGCAATATCTCAACACCCAGTTGTTTTGATTATCTTCAGATTAGAT
This sequence comes from Chrysanthemum lavandulifolium, assembly GCA_022545495.1. Lineage (NCBI taxonomy): Eukaryota > Viridiplantae > Streptophyta > Magnoliopsida > Asterales > Asteraceae > Chrysanthemum > Chrysanthemum lavandulifolium. The sequence continues at coordinate 81,691,191 of CM040240.1, forward strand.
GGTGGAAACAGGACCTACACAAACCCAAAAGTTCCCAACATCCGATCAACCATTGGAGCACTTAAATGATTCCATCCACATGTAATAATATGCTATCTTTTCTTTTAATTTTTGTAATCAATCAATGGTTTGTTTTTATTTTGTACTTAATATTAAATACTTGGACTTTGAACTTATAGGAAACTAAAGTCATATTTTGATACACCAGGATCTGCTCAAACCTGTAAACCTAACCAACTTGCATAGGGATTGGACAGAAAAGGGATGCATTTCTATTTTATCAGACCTTGTATGTTTCACTATAAATCTTATGTTATTACTTATATATTTTAAATCAATTTAGTGCTAATACTAAGATTATGGAACCTGTAGTTTTGGCAACTCGTGATTTTATAAAGGTAGAACAGAAGAAACCTCATGGGAATATTCTTATTTCAAGAAGTAGAAATACGTGACACGTAGAGAGCTTTATAAATTTTGTGCAGGTAGTTCATTTACATTATAAATAGTTAAGTCATTTATGAGTGTTCTTTTATTTTGTTTGCTGATTTACCACATCATTGAATCAAGTAGTACACCAACATCCAGAAAGAGCAATGGAGAACACTGACATATGAGGTGTAGGAGTTTTTAGGTAAGTTAATAGTTTAGTAGCATCAAGTCATCATCAACTTAACCATTGTTTAGTAGCATCAAGTCATCATTATTAATTGGATTATCATTATTATGAGTCGGGATTGTTCAGCCCTGATGATGTTGAACATGTATTGTTTGAAGCCGTAATTAGGAGTATAGTTAATCTCTAACATGGCAAATAGGCACAATGAATTTATAGCTAACTGAAAACATGTCTTATGGGTCTAAAAATTGTTACTTATGTAATAATACTTTAATTTTAAATAAAAATCTAGTTCCTGACAAGAACCTATTTTGGTACCATTGGGCTTAATGGCTTATTTGAAATTAAATATGTTTTACCTATTGATGACATTTTTAACTTTATACGCATGAGCTGGAATCCGAGAGATTCATTTCTTTCCATTCAACCCTATTGACAAGAGGATTGATGATTATGGCAGCTGGCATAAAACAAGCAAAGGTGCTCCAGAATACTCCGCATTGTAAATTTGTAATGCTTCTTGAGAGGTAATAACTTCAACATCATATAACCATTGTTTTGTATGTTTTATTTACTTATTGACATAGTCAAGAACTTTACCAGGTAAAAACACTTTCATTTACTTATTGACATATTGTTGTTGATTTTTCTTTGGTTCTTATAAGTTTTTATCTAGATTTTAGTTAGTATGTTTAATTTTTGATTATTAGTTTGAAGACCAGATGATTTAAAAAGGAGATCAAAATCACACAAAATATAAATGTGTGACTTATAATAGGATTTAGAGATTAGGTTATCAAGATTTGTTATTTTAAGTTTGATCACCTGCTCTTTTGAAAATTCACTATAAAACGTAATCATTTTATTTGTTGCAAGATTGTGTTGCAACAAGATGGTACTGGGCATCAACTATGCAGGTGCTATTACTATACAGGCCATTAACTATAGCATTCATTTAATGTTCGATCACAATGATCTTGAGATAAGCTTGCAAGAACTTTATTAGATTAATTTCCTAATTTTTGACATATCTGAAATCTATGTCCTAATTTTCCACATAGATGAATGAACCCATTGCTCCTCATCCAGTATCATTTCAATTTTGGGAAATTCTTATTCTACTATTCAAGTAGCTATTAATCTTATTAAAAAAAAATTGAATGCCTTTCGATGCGTTAACCCATGTTCGTTGCTTCTTTTCAGCCTAACTTGATATACTATTTTGTAGATTCTTGAGTGATGCCAACTTAAAGACGTTGTATCTGCCAAAACCTGGTAATCTTCATTCTATAGGTACTTAAAAAATTTCTTTACTGTTATTAATACTGTTATTATTAATTAACAAATATAAAGATGTGATATTTTCACTTATATGTTTCGGGATATTCATTTTTAGTTGCTAATAATGGCCATAACTGCAGTATCGGACAAAGACAACTTCTTTGTTTGGGAAGATGTTGTTAAAGCACGTCAAGCTATTGTTCATGGATATGCTTCTTTTTTTTTAAGCTTTAACCATACTCTGGGTAGATTTCACAGATTAGATTTTCTTAGAAGCATGCTTTAACGCCCTGTTAATATTTGTGCCAGTCCTGGCAGCTCGGTTTTATTTACTAGCACTTAAATATAAGCCCTTTAGCCCACAAAAGTAGCATGGGAATGAAGAGAAAATGAGGCTCTCATCAGATCTTACTTAAGCTGAATGTTAAAGAGTAATTACAAAATTACGAAAGACTTTAATTACAAAAAAGAACAATAAAATTTGTGCACATTGATTCACTGAATGATCTGAACCCAATGAAGGAAAAAACATGAAAACGAAGCATATAGATTTGGCTTTGTTGGACAAGTACATACTTTTAGATTAGTTCCAAATAGTACATCTGGTGAAAATTAGTTAAATACATTACTTAACGACTAGAAAATAAGTACTACACAAACTAACTTAGAAACAATTTTGACCCATTTATATATAAATGGCTCGACTTCGGATTTCTTTTATATTAGGTCAATCTGATCAGCTCAAAAAATTAGCCAACAAGAAGTATAGTATATCTTTAAGTCCTTAAACCACGGAAAAAAAACAAAGGATGTTTGGTGAGTTTTTATACTTTTTGTTAATCTAATATTTCACATATTGAATGTGGTAATGTGATATAAGCAATCTTATTTGATAATGTGAAAACAAATAAGATGCAGTTATCGCCACCCCCATTTATAGAAACTGCATGAGAAATCTTTGAACTTTCAGGAATCTCAACTTGTTTACCCGTAACAAGTGTTCTCAACGATGCACCAAGTGACAAACATTTAGAAAGTAACAAGTATTACCAAAGATGCCATGCATTTAGACAGTATATATTGAATAATCAAAATGTATGCTGCATATTTTACTCGAATCTTATGCAAGAAAAGCGTCCAAGAAGAAAGAATCGGGTACATGCAAAAACTCAGTTTTTAAAGTAAGTAATTCAGGTTTTTTTTATCTACACCTAGCCAATATATAAATCAGCAGTAGCACAAAGGTTTTTCAAAACTTTGTTATGTAGATATGTTGAAAAAACTTGAAAGTGAGCAGTTTACACAATAGGTAAAGGAGCTTCTGTTGTTGGACTTACAACAGCTGTGCAAAAGGATTCAATCACATGAGAATGGACACTTGAAGGAGGCTCTCGTGCTAGCTCATAAGGGGATATTCCTTAGAGATGAATTCGATAAAATGAATGATCAAGATAGAAAATTTTGTTTGATGAATTTGTAGGAGGCTCTCGTGCTAGCTCATAACTGGAATCATGTGTGATCGAAAGGGTAAACTTCTCTTTATTATATCAACCTAAAACTATCATGTATCTCAATCTATATCCCCATGGTTACACGAGTTATATATTAAACTCTGTTGATCCCAATTCACCTTGTAAATATAGATCTTTGATAGCTTTTGTAAAAGAAACTGTTTGATCCTATAGGTATTACACATAATATAACACTTATATAATAAGAAGAACACAATGAATTCACAATCAAGAGCTTAAATATTATTAGAATAATAATACGAGTGATCTTGATATCACTAGGATTTACAACCTTGAAGCCACCTTAAACTTATATCTAAAACAAATGACGTAGCATCTCCTTTTATATGTTAAGGAGTCCTGCGAGGTTACAATTACTTCCTATACAATCGTATCTTTTTATACTTATCTAATACTACATAATTGGAAGTACATTAGTCTTCAACAGACTAAGACTCCAGCAGTAGCTAAACATAACTAGTAGTAGATACATATACTCTGGAAGTACATTAGTCTTCAGCAGTAGAAACTTTGCTCTAGCAGTAGTTTCCCTAAGTCTAGCAGCAGTTACCACTTAGTGTATTCTCATGATTCTTTCGAGCACCACCTAACAGTAGGTAGAATACACCAGCAGCAGTTTCAGTAACACCAGCAGTAGATAACACTTAGACCATATCTTCAATAACTCTATAAGCAGCTAATTCTCCCAAAAGCATTAGTATCCAAAAAACCCAACAATCCTCCCCTAAACTTTATATTTGCTCCTCAAATCATCAAGTTTCCTTTCAGCATAAATAACCACTAGGAGGATCCTTCCAAACACACTACTTCTGAGGATAGAGAACCTTTTCATACTTTCTTATTAACTTTTAAGCTTAATCATCAGTAAAGAAATGTCCTTGAGTTCTAAGCATCTTGGGACCAAGCATCTGTCTTATAACATCTTTGTTGGCTATAAGTTGAGGATAGTCTTTCTCCACCAGCATGTATATCACTAAACCATGAGCAAGCAGAGCATGCACACGACAAATTTGGTATAAATCCCATCTCTGAATTGTGTTGTTTCTTAACTGTAACCACTCCTGATCCTCATGAGTTGGCTCCAACATAACCTTCAGATAATTCCAAATAACTGCATCATAGACCATATTAGGATAAGGACTATGCTTTTCCTTAAATATCCTCCAGATAGCTACAAAATCCTCCCTATCCAAATGCTGAACCATCTAACTGAACCAGATAAATCTTTGAATCTGATCATTGGCTCTCTTGACATCCTAGTATGACTCACTCACATTTCTGACCCCTGAAGTAACATCAACAACAAGATGTTTGACTCCCAAAGGAGTTTCATTAACTATCTTAGGTCCAGAGTACTTAGTCACAACTTTAAATTCATGCACTCTTTCTCTATCCTTTGGATCAATTTCCTTATCATCCTGCTTATCAACTTTCTCACTAGTATCTAGTCCTTCTTGTTTTGTGTCACACTGCTCATAAGCTTTGGACTTGTCTGTTTTTCTATTCTTTCTTCCTTTGGTCATTCTCCTAAACCCAGTTATCTTAACACCAATAGTAGAGCTCTCCTGTTGGACCTCATCCTTCACTTTTTGCTCCACTTCATGCTCCTTTTCCACATGTTTCACTTCAGTATCCATAGGTATGAAGTTGTCTATTTCACTTTTGCAGACTCATACATTTTTTGAATTTCATCATCAGTGAAAGGCTTTAACTGTACCAACTTCCAACCCTTCATGTTCTTCAAGTAGTGGCATTGAAAGTGTCTTCTTTGTTCGACAGTTGGTGGTTTGAGCATCTTTTTCTTCAACCTTTCAGCAGCATATTGTTTTCTTTTCTTATCCATGAACTCCTTTAGCCACTGAGTTCTTTCCTCAATTGTGTAATTTTCCTCATCTTCTTCTTTGAGAATTCTATTCAGTTCACAATCAGCATCACCCTTAACCCTTTCTTCATCCCACTTGGCCAACAAATCCAAAGTATTTTCCTCATTTTCCTTTGCAATTCTTTGTTTCTACAAAACTTGTTCATTTTCTGAAGCAAACTTGGCTTGTAGTTCAGCAGCCACTTTTTCATCATGTGCAACTATCTTCTCTCTTGGCCATAATTCAATTGGTATCTCAGCAAATGGATCAGGCTCTACATAAAATCCCTTGAATTTTCCCTCAAACCTATGTTGAGAAGAAGTTGCGTTTGTTGTGGTAACTGGTTCTTTGAAGACCACTTCTTTAGTTGGTGGTTTTGGTGCTTGTGGGATAGGTTGAGGTTGAGTGGGTGTAAATGGTGTAGCAAAAGATTCTTTGACCACAGGCTTTGATTTCTTCAAGTCCATATTGCCTTCGCCATTGTTGTATCATCTTCTGTGATATCAGTTGGGGCGTGATCGCCATTTAACCCGAGCGGTCACGATGCAAGAGATCCAGTGACCTTTTCAACTGTACTAGCAGCAGGTTCCATAAGCCCAGAAGTAGTTTCCTCCCCTGCAGCAGTACTTTGCCCTGTTACTTTCTCTATTTCAACTACTTGATCCTACTTCTTTTCCACACTTACATCTACATTCATCTCATCCAAACCAATACCCGCACCATCAAATCTTCCATCGATATTATTCTAAGCCTCCCTGAAGTTGTGACATTGTCATTCCTTCCTTGTTTGGGAGCATCCTCTCCCAAACTTGTCTCTTCAAAAGAGCTAACCCTAAATGCAGTTCCAGCCTGTTTCTGTAACACCCCCAAAATATCGCAGCGAAAGATTGTGTCATTGGGGTGCTACTTCATAATACAAAGTACAAGTTATAGAAACGACCTCTAAATGAGACGTTTTGAAAAGTTACCATTCGATTAATGAAATCAGAGTTACAAACAATGAGGTCCCAAAGTATAATATATAAATGTTTACAAAATGTTTCGAATGGTATATGATAAAAGTGTAAGTCTCCAAAATATGTCGTGCGACTCTAAGTTCCATGCAACAGCTATCGCCTTATGACCTGAGATAAACATGCTAAAAAGTGTCAACACAATGGTTGGTGAGTTCATAGAGTTTGTTTAACGTGTAAAGCCTTGAAAGAATGTTTTCACAGCAAAGGCATTGTAAATCCACTCAGTTCCAAGTTCCGTCCATACAAAACTTGCAACCTGTGTGTTCACAACCCACTGCCAAAATATAGTTTGCACAATACACCGGATTATATTCACCCAAGGTCATGAATCGGGTACCATGGGCGGGGCATCTTCCCAAATAGTACTATATTAATCCCATGGTCATGAATCGGGTACCATGGGCGGGGCATACCCCGACTTATAGTACTATCAATATTTCTCCGACAACATAGAGTATTACGTGCGTTTGTAAATACAATTCATGTATTTAAGCGAGTTAAGTATTTCCAAGCATGTAAAACGAAATCAAGTATAACGTAATCAAGTATAATGCAACCAAGTATAATGCGATCAAGTATAATGCAATCAATAATGCAATCAAGTATAATGTTTTGAGTATTTGTAAAAGTAAAAGAAATAGTTGAGCATGTATCTCCCCAAAGAGTTTGTAAAACAAGTATTAAAAGAGTAGGGCTATGACTCACCTTAATAAATGTGATATCCAATGTATAACGAATCGATGGATAAGCCGAGAAACCTCTACGCGCAACCTAGAATATGTGTTGTGTCTTAGGTTCTAAAATAACGATGTGAATGTATAAACATGCCTTATATAGTTATTACATCAATTATACTTGGATACTTAACATTTGTGAAGTCGTATAAGTGTTTACGTTTCGTTTATTTAAGTTTTCCCCGTCTATATCTACCCGTTATTTCTAAACCGTAATTGATCACGACTCGGTTTTTATGTCCTCGGAAAGGTAATTGAATGTACTAAACAGATTAGTGGGCCCTACTGCCCCAGAAATTATTTAACTAACGTGAAATTACCAATTTACCCTTGGATGTACTAGTTATTTCAATCAATGAAAGAACCTGTCTCACGGTTTTGGTCATAAGTCGAGTTCTACAACTCCGTTTAATGCACGGCCAGCGGCCACGTTCAAGTTAGGGTGTTAGCTACAACTTTTATTCTTTGACCAACAGTTGGTTATATGCAAGTTTTATGAGCTTTACTCGTTCCAAATCTGTTACTCAGATTTGGACACGTTTAGCCGTTTTGGTTCTAGTTTATTCATCGGGATGAGTTACGGCACGAGCCACCCGGAAAAATGACCACAAGACATAGATCTATAATCCTATGTTATTACCTAAAATTTTTAGTCCACGAATTTTACCCAGTAATTACGTTTACAGCCCCTGTCCAGTTTCTGTTTTGCAAAACTAGTCCTTTTGACGATTTCTAGTGGTTTAGTCCATTTATCCAAGCACAATCAACCATAATAAGCATATAAAACATATTAAATACATGAAATACTAGTATTCACAGTAATCAAATGACAACATAAGAGTTTGCTTACAATCCTTGTGATGAAACAAATCAAGAACCATTAATCAAGATCACTAAACCTATGTTTGTAACACCAAACCCTAGCTTCCAAATCTTTTCACCACCTTGCAAACCCTTTATAACACTTGCTAATCTTTGTAAAAACTTCCTAACCTCAGCCCCTAATACTCTTGAGTAGCTCCTTATCCAACCATGGAATCATCAAATAAACTTTAGATTCATGTAGAGAATAACTAGGCCTTGAACTTTGGTATGTAATTCGTAACTTGAAGATCAAAGGATCATGGTCTTGTGAATTAATGGTGGTTCATTTTTGGGAGCTCAAGGAGGAATGAAATGAATGTGTTCTAGTCATTGAATGTGTTTAAATAGCAAGGATGAGGAGGTGCAAAAGTTGGATTCTAAGACTTAAGTCTTAAAGGCTAAGTAAACCTTACACATGTTAAAGCTTCCTATGTAAGCTTCATATCTTAACTTAGTCATCAATATAAAACGCCCCATGTGGCTTAAATTTCGTTCAAGGCCTATCTAGAATGACTAGATATGAGTTGCTTGGTATTATCTTGTTTACGGAGTGAGTTTTGGTCCCGTGTCGCTAACTCTAAGTCGTAAAGTCACGAAACTTAAAACCGGGTATACTAAAAATATGAAACTTGTAAATATGTTAAAACTTGTTAATATACTCCATATAAGCATATTAAATGAGTGATAAGTTCTATCGGGTTTCTTAAACGCTAAAACTAGAAGCGCGGGTCTAAAATCATGAAATCGCATAAAACGCATAAACCGGAAAACGTAAATTCCAAAACTTATGAAAATGTCACGGAAGGTGAAAAACTTATATTTCTCTTGTTTGTAATGTTTTCGGACATATCGGGATGCCTAAAGGTCGTTTAAACCTAAACGTAAATCTCAGACACGGTTTCGTGAAATTTGCAGAAGTGACCCGATTAGTGTCAAATTATCGGATTATTACTAAAATAGGTTAACTTACAAGAATATGAAATAAAAAAATTTTGGTGATGAATAGTAAAAATGAATAGTAATGGTGAATAGTAAAAATGAATAGTGACCCGAAAATGCGAATTGTTACAGTCTCTACCCCTTAAGGGAACTTCGTCCCGAAGTTCTGTTGATGTTAACTACTTATAGTGTGTCTAAGAAAAGTGTGGTCTCTAAAACAGTGGGGTTCTCTCTTATTCAACAGGAATAGTGTATGGGTTACGTTGTAATACACCCATAATGTGGTTAGGGAATCGTATCGGATGCAAATAAGCCCACTTATTTATAATTCATTACTTACATAAAGAAGCGTCCAAATTTATGTAATTAATGGGTTATAAACATATGGTTCGGTGGTTTATAACTTTTTATTTGAATAAAGAGGCGTCCCAATCCATTCAAATAAGGAGATTATAAATCATCATACTTAAGATTTTCCGACACAAAACTCGCTTGAGAATAATAAGATAACCAAGTCATCAATCCCTAAAGCTAAGTAATAATATTATTTAACTCAAATCTCATGTCTCATCAAACAAGAACTGTAACAAGATCAAGTTAAATAATTAGTTATTACGAGCTCCATATTTTCAATGACTCGATTAAATTATGTGGTTTCCTTATTATTACTAAAGTCATATCATCCAACAACGTGGATCTAAGCAAACAACTAACAAGAAGCATATGCGCATGCGAAGTGTGTGTAAGGCAATCATAGTGGAGAGTCTTAACGGATAAAGCAATTATAGTCTAGGCTCTTAAATGCAACCTAGTTCTCTATAACCAATGCTCGATACCAATCATAACACCCCAAAATATCGCAATGGAAGATTGTGTCATTGGGGTGCTACTTCATAATACAAAGTACAAGTTATAGAAACGACCTCTAAATGAGACGTTTTGAAAAGTTACCATTCGATTAATGAAATCGAGTTACAAACAATGAGGTCCCAAAGTATAATATATAAATGTTTACAAAATGTTTGAATGGTATATGATAAAAGTGTAAGTCTCCAAAATATGTCGTGCGACTCTAAGTTCCATGCAATAGCTATCGCCTTATGACCTGAGATAAACATGCTAAAAAGTGTCAACACAATGGTTGGTGAGTTCATAGAGTTTGTTTAACGTGTAAAGCCTTGAAAGAATGTTTTCATAGCAAAGGCATTGTAAATCCACTCAGTTCCAAGTTCCGTCCATACAAAACTTGCAACTGTGTGTTCACAACCCATCGCCAAAATATAGTTTGCACAATACACGGATTATATTCACCCAAGGTCATGAATCGGGTACCATGGGCGGGGCATCTTCCCAAATAGTACTATATTAATCCCATGGTCATGAATCGGGTACCATGGGCGGGGCATATACCCGACTTATAGTACTATCAATATCTCTCGACAACATAGAGTATTATGATCGTTTGTAAATACAATTCATGTATTTAAGCGAGTTAAGTATTTCCAAGCATGTAAAACGAAATCAAGTATAACGTAATCAAGTATAATGCAACCAAGTATAATGCGATCAAGTATAATGCAATCACGTATAATGCAATCAAGTATAATGTTTTGAGTATTTGTAAAAGTAAAAGAAATAGTTGAGCATGTATCTCCCCAAAGAGTTTGTAAAACAAGTATTAAAAGAGTAGGGCTATGACTCACCTTAATAAATGTGATATCCAATGTATAACGAATCGATGGATAAGCCGAGAAACCTCTACGCAACCTAGAATATGTGTTGTGTCTTAGGTTCTAAAATAACGATGTGAATGTATAAACATGCCTTATATAGTTATTACATCAATTATACTTGGATACTTAACATTTGTGAAGTCGTATAAGTGTTTACGTTTCGTTTATTTAAGTTTTCCCGTCTATATCTACCCGTTATTTCTAAACCGTAATTGATCACGACTCGGTTTTTATGTCCTCGGAAAGGTAATTGAATGTACTAAACAGATTAGTGGGCCCTACTGCCCCAGAAATTATTTAACTAACGTGAAATTACCAATTTACCCTTGGATGTACTAGTTATTTCAATCAGCAGCAAACCGTCTCACGGTTTTTGGTCATAAGTCGAGTTCTACAACTCCGTTTAATGAACAGCCAACGGCCACGTTCAAGTTAGGGTGTTAGCTACAAATTTTATTATTTGACCAACAGTTGGTTATATGCAAGTTTTATGAGCTTTACTCGTTCCAAATCATTACTCGATTTGGACACGTTAGCCATTTTGGCTCTAGTTTATTCATCGGGATGAGTTACGCACGAGCCACCGGAAAAATGACCACAAGACATAGATCTATAATCCTATGTTATTACCTAAATTTCTCAGTCCACGAATTTTACCCAAGAATTACGTTTACAGCCCTGTCCGGTTTGCTTTTGCAAAACTAGTCCTTTTGACGATTTCTAGTGGTTTAGTCCATTTATCCAAGCACAATCAACCATAATAAGCATATAAAACATATTAAATACATGAAATACTAGTATTCACAGTAATCAAATGACAACATAAGAGTTTGCTTACAATCCTTGTGATGAAACAAATCAAGAACCATTAATCAAGATCACTAAACCTATGTTTGTAACACCAAACCCTAGCTTCCAAATCTTTTCACCACCTTGCAAACCCTTTATAACACTTGCTAATCTTTGTAAAACTTCCTAACCTCAGCCCCTAATACTCTTGAGTAGCTCCTTATCCAACCATGGAATCATCAAATAAACTTTAGATTCATGTAGAGAATAACTAGGCCTTGAACTTTGGTATGTAATTCGTAACTTGAAGATCAAAGGATCATGGTCTTGTGAATTAATGGTGGTTCGTTTTTGGGAGCTCAAGGAGGAATGAAATGAATGTGTTCTAGTCATTGAATGTGTTTAAATAGCAAGGATGAGGAGGTGCAAAGTTGGATTCTAAGACTTAAGTCTTAAAGGCTAAGTAAACCTTACACATGTTAAAGCTTCCTATGTAAGCTTCATATCTTAACTTAGTCATCAATATAAACGCCCCATGTGGCTTAAATTTCGTTCAAGGCCTATCTAGAATGACTAGATATGAGTTGCTTGGTATTATCTTGTTTACGGAGTGAGTTTTGGTCCCGGTAATCGCTAACTCTAAGTCGTAAAGTCACGAAACTTAAAACCGGGTATACTAAAAATATGAAACTTGTAAATATGTTAAAACTTGTTAATATACTCCATATAAGCATATTAAATGAGTGATAAGTTCTATCGGGTTTCTTAAACGCTGCTAAAACTAGAAACGCGGGTCTAAAATCATAAATCGCATAAAACATAAAAGCTGAAAACGTAAAATTCCAAAACTTATGAAAATGTCACGGAAGGTGAAAAATTATATTTCTCTTGTTTGTAATGTTTTCGGACATACGGGATGCCTAAAGGTCGTTTAAACCTAAACGTAAATCTCGACACGGTTTCGTGAAATTTGCGTGTGACCGATTAGTGTCAAATTATCGGATTATTACTAAAATAGGTTAACTTACAAGAATATGAAATAAAAAAATTTTGGTGATGAATAGTAAAAATGAATAGTAACAGTGAATAGTAAAAATGAATAGTGACCCGAAAATGCGAATTGTTACAGTTTCAACCTCCTGTACTTAGCTGTTCTTGACCTCTGTATGCCCTCCAAATATCTAACCTTTGATTTCAACTTCTTTATCTCTACATCCTGAGAAGCTGTAAGCTAATGGAGGCCAAGAACATCTTGTGACAATTTTGTACATAGAGCCGTCAATTCCTGTAAAATTTCATTACTATCCTCACCATTTCGGCTTGTTTTTCCTAGCCCGAGAGGTGGATCACAAGAGTTGTCATGGTGTATGATACGTAGGGTTCGGGGTCGAGAAAACCTCTTTTTCTACGAGCAAGGCTTTTCAACCCTCTAGGCAGTGAACCTAATTGTTGTAGTGTAGTATGGGGTAAGCCTCGAGGATTGATTTCATTCTCTAGCAGAATAGGAATGCTAGAAAGAGATTTATGACGAGAAGGTGGGGTTGAGGATGATTCTCTTTATTATTTTTTATGTTTTTTAGAAAGCAAGGAAAAAATCTCGGGGTATATGATTAGGGGGTGTTACTTCTACCGATTTCACTACTTTACTAATTATCTAATTTAACTAATCAACCTATGGATAGTTTATGCTAATTGAGGTGTGCTCGTATGATGATTAAAAATATATTCACTTAGATATTATTACTCCCTAGTTATCTTTTATTGTTCGGTTGAATTTTCACTTCCTTTATCTTAATGCGTTGTATTCCTATTAGTCATAGGGGGTGCCTATTCCCTATCTCTACGAATTGTAACTCTCTTATAGAATACACGGGATCGGGAAGTGCAATACTATCTCCCAGAATACCCTATTGTCATAAAGCACAACTCACAAAACAAACACAACGATGGCCTAGGTGCACTCCTATGGCTTCTACCAATTAAGAGAAGAGACAACCTAACAACAATCAATAACTAGGTTTCATAGATCTAAGTAAACACACAAGTAGTTTACCTAGACATGTTAAACAAGCAAGCATACACACAATCAATTGAACATGGGTAGACATAATGATAAATTGGATAAACAAACTTATCTTGATGTGTAAAATAGGGTATGGGACCCTAGAATACTGTCCAAGTCGGACTACAACTGAGTTAGGGTTTGCTCTCCAAAATTCTACCTCCTTAAAATACAGAAAAATCGAATTCTATATATAGATTTACAAGCACGACGGCGTCACCTTTTGCTAGTGATGCAGTCAAGTCACCGTCATCAGTGTTTCGTTTGGGCCAAGTCATCTGTTAATACAAATAAACCGTAAAAACGTTTATTAATATTGTTGGAATCACTCCTAAACTATATTTCAAGTGTTAGTAATCAATATATAATAGGTTGCTTAATTAGGCTTTTATGTTTGTATTAATGGCAAGGATTATGTAGAGAGCCCATAAGCCTTGGCCCAAGTCCAATAAGGAAGGAAGGGAACTTGTAGTGTTGCCCTAGTCCCTTCCCCTATAAATACCTTTGTAAACCTTCTTTTGAAGGTTGGTTGTTCACTTCATAATTCCTACGCCTAAACATTTCCTATTTCTATACGTGTGTATTGTATGTGTGTTCAACCGATCACTTCTTTCCTTATTTCTTACATATTGATGCGTGTGTTACATTATGGTGACCTAAAAGTGGTATCAATCGCCATCTAGTTGGGTGAAACACTTTTGTTTTTGAAGTTTTATCTCATACGCGTGGTTTTTGAACATACACTTTCATACGCTTAAAAGCTCAACTTTTTACACTTAAAAACTCAAGATTCTTGTGGTTCAAGTTTTATTTAGTGTTAAAGTTTCAGTTTTTAGCAAAAGTTTCAAACTTTACGTGTGTAGATTAGATTTTGAGCTTGATTTTGTTCGTGTACTACTTTCTACGCGTAAGGGTGTTATTGGTTTTGAATCATCAAGTTTCAAACTTTATTGTTATTTTGGTGATATTGAAGCTATTTCATCATTAAAATCAGGTTTCAAAACACTTTTGAGCATAAAATCAACTTTGGTGCATTTTTGGTACTTTCTACTCGTAACAAAACCCTAGTTTTACTCGTAAGCACAAAGTCTACGCATAAGCAGCACTTTACGCATAAGCATTTCATCACTTGATCTTCAGAGTTGTTGGTTTACTCAGTGTTTTCTTGCTTGGATAAGCCTAAAAACACTTCGAATTTGGATATCTTTTACACTGGTATAAGTGTAAAGGATTTTTGGGTAAAACCCTATTTTTACGCCTAAGCTTAATTCTTACGCGTAGAATCTTCTTTGCCTAAGCATTTCCTATGCCTAAGCTTGTCTTACGCCTAAGGAAATATTACGCATAAGGATTCTACTTCTAAGTCGTTGGTTTACGCCTAAGCTAAGTTTTTCTCAAGTCTACGCGTAAGCTAACACTACGCGTATGCCATTGTCTACGCGTAAGTTGGGTATTACGCGTAAGGTTATTTCTACGCCTAAGCTGGTTTCTACGCATAAGGTTACTTCATCAACAAACTCTACGTTTCATTCGACTACAAAGATCCATCTTCAACACAAGTTTCAAGATGTCTCAACCACCATACTCTAGCTACTTTCCTCATGAGTATCCTCAACAACAACAACAACAGTTCTATCAACAATATCCTCCACCATCTCCACAACAATTGCAACAATTTCAACAATTTCCTCAAGGAGCAAATCCTCTTCCACCACAAATGGTTCCACCAAACCCTCGTCAACAAGTACAACATTATACCTACTTTCAAAATTAGTATCCCGCCAAGTATGCTATGAATGTTACAACACCAAAGGAACCCTCTTGGTTTGCAAAGATGTGTGAAGCTTTAAGTAGCCAACAATCCATTCATGAAGTTGGATCCCTTGACAGACGTCGAATGCTCACTCTCAGAAACTACGATCAATGGGGGATAAGGTTCTTTAGGTTTTGTGATCTAAAGAAGCCACATGGTATGTTTTTGAAGATGGTCATCCTTGAAGGTCCTTTTCAGATGCCTACTCTCACTGTACCCGGAGATCCGAATGCTAATTCACCAAGAGATGATGTTACCAATGTTGTCGGTCTTGATCAACTTCTTCACTTAGAAGCCGATGAAATTGCAATGCAATATATCCTCTTGCGATTACCAAATCCGATACTTCATAGTGTTGATGCTCAAAAGACTGCTAAAGCAATGTGGGAGCACATTCATCTTCTAATGGAAGGCACTGAACTCAATCAAGAAGATTTGGAATCCAAAATCTACTTAGCATATGAACACTTCATGATTGAACCAGGGGAGACATTAGAGTCATATCATCATCAGTTCTTAGACATCATCAATGACTTGGATAAACATAATATCATTATGCCAAGGATTGCAATCAACACAAAGTTCCTGAGCTGTCTTGGTCCTGATTGGGATTAGTATGTTACATTCATCCGTCAAGCAAAGAATCTTCATCAAGCTACTTACGGATTGTTGTACGATTATTTGAAGCACCATCAGAAGGAAGTTGACAAAGAAAGAATCATCCGTGGAGTTCCTGCTTCGCCTTCACTCCCGGATAATCAAACTCTTGCTTTGTGGGCTCAAGCATGTTATCCTCAATTTCCAACCTTGCCAACTGTCTTCATAAATCCACCACAACCAACTGCTCACATCACACCATATGATCCATCATAGCAACAATCACAAGAAACTCAATTGGTTCCATACAACAACAATAACGATCAAGCACTTTACAGTGAATCAAATGAGGATGCAGAAGCCTTTGATGCATTGAATCAAGGATTTGTTATGATTGCAAGAGCCTTCCGACGCTTTGCTAACAAATCCAACAATCGCATTCGCACCTCATCAAATACAAGGAATCAAGCTGTTGTTAAAAATGGAAGGGTTGAGGTTCAGAATCGTAGAAATGGTCGTCGATGAATAGTGGTCAAGGATTTCATGTTAATGGAAGGAATAACATGGGTGCTCAACAACAACGGGTTCAAGTGGTTGATTAGGGAAATTCTCAGACTGGGGTTAATGGTCTCCGATGCTATAACTGCAATGAGAAAGGTCATCTGGCTAATGCATGCCCAAATCCGAGGACAAGAGGCAATGCTTATCACAAAGAAGCTTTACTCTTGGCTCTCAAGGATGAAGCTGGTGGAACTCTTACCAACAAGGAACAGAGCTTCATGGCTAATGCAGATTCTGATGATGATATGGAGGACTTGCAGGCTGATGCAGTTGTGATGTTAATGGCAAACATGCAAGAGCTCCACATAAGTGACACAGCCCAGTGTATGACACGACGGCTTGTCTCTGTACCGGATCAAAACATACTCATTAATGATCGATATCTCCGCCAACATCCGCATCCGACAAGGCTCAGAGTGTTCAACATGAATCTTCTACATCTCATTCCGATGATAATCAAATGGATCCCGTAGTTATATTTGACGATCAAGATGACCTTATGGTTAATATTGATAATCAAGTTGACTCCGTGGTCATATTTGAGGATCTAAATAATGATCATGTTGAGATTCAGGTTGAACAAGATGAACCTTTGTCTAATCCAGATCTTGAGCTTATGACCAACTTAATTAAGACCACCCAATCTCAACTGGAAAAGTGCAATGACATCAATAAGAAATTGCAAGATAAAATTGCACGGTTGACTAAGGATAATGAATGCTATAAGTTCCAACTAAACATTTTTCAAACTAAAGAGAAACGTGAAAAAGGTTTTGAAGCCGCATTTGCTAAATCTTACCAAAATGAAAAATCTTTGGAAAAATAGATCTGTGATCTAGTTGCATCCAAGAATGCTTTGTTGTCTTAAATAGAACAATTGAAATATGATCATAAACAACAATTTAACGCTCTCACTTCGGAAACTCAAAAGACAAGTATGAGTTGTTAACTTGTCAAAACAGCCATGTGAGTACAAAAAGCATTCGAGGAAACAAATAGATGACTATCTTGCGGAAATTGTCAACTTACAAAACAAAATCAAAGAGTTTCGAAATATTGTTTACAAACATGGTGAGTCAATCACAACAATTCAAAATTTTTCCTTTAAACCAAATCCTGATAGATATGGACCAATTCTTGCTGATTAGAGACCACGTTTTTCACATAGAGCATTCAAACGAAATCCTCAAGTTTACATTGCAGAACATAGAATTGATGACTCCATTATGAGTGTCGTTGAATATAATCGTATGGAGGAATAAGATGCTGAAGACGAGAGTCGGTCAAAAATGGAAAATGTTGTTTATTGCAAACCATTTAACTATTCAAAAGCCATAACTTTCGTCACACAACAGGATAATTCTAACATACCTTGGGTTATCACGCCTACTCCTGAGTCCTCTTCTAATGACGGTCCCAAACCCAACGTTGCACAAATTAATGGTCCTTTACCTTCTTTTAGTCAAATAAAGCCATTAGCTGAACGATGTCAGGTTCTAAAATACTTTGACACTTTCATGTCCGACATCAAACTTTTGGAACATGCAATTGAAGTAAATTCTGAAATAAAAGCTGAACATTTTCAATCGCCATTTGCGCGACAACAAAGTGATATTTTTTCAGAAAGGGCTTTTACCACATGTTCGAAATTTAAAAATGTGTGCAATATTTTGGGAACGGGAACTCCAGAAGGAGATTGGGATTATGAAAACAGTTTTCGAGAAAACAGAAACATCGATTTCAAATACTAAACGTAAAAAGAAAATGTTAAGAAATCATGTTGACCGACTCTTGGAAGATGTTATCTGTCTTGATACCGAAATGTTGTGTTACTACATTCATTGCATATGCATTTGATTATATCATTGTCGATTCTGTTGATTACATTGACAAAATTGAGAATACCGATAATGTGTCACAAATCAAGTCTTTAAAATTGAAAATGAGCGATTGTTAAATGAGCTTTCCAATGCAAAACGTCGTCTTCAATGGTGTCAAAAGATTGTCAAAATCGTGAACTTGCTTTGTAAAACAAGATCAACCAAATATGTTCAAAATCTCTTGATCCAAAAATAGAACAACTGGATGATGAAAACGTGTCTTTAAAGTGTCAAATTTCAAAATATGAACAAGAAATTGCCAAAGTCAAAACTAAATATGGTGTCATATTTGATTTACTCAAAAAGACTCATGCTCAAGCGTCAAAAGATATTGATGATCATCTTGCATATACCAAAGAAGTTTTACGAAATAATGGAAACACTCACTCTGAAAATCAAGATTTGTTACACACTATCCATGACTTAAAAGCGGAGTTGGTGAAACATAAACAAGATAGGATTAGTAACACACATGTACTTGCCCCAGGATTGCTTAAAATTGACACTAGAATGCCTAATGACAAACCACAAGATACTAATGTGCTTTCTTCCACTGAAACAGGAATAGTTGCCTCTTTTCCCAACGTTAGCACTTCACAACTTAAGAGCTAATCCAGGAAGAATAGGAAGTTGCAACGTAAGAGAAGAAAAATAAAGACCTCTGAAGTAGAAGAACACCTTAGGACTTTGAATAAAACTCATGTTGCACCCACTTTAGACATTGCGTTAGCCAAATGTAATAGCCAAAGTGAAGTAACGAATGCTGAACCTTTAAGTACTTTGAATGTTTTGTTTGAAGCATCTTGTGTTGGTTGTCGTAAAAGCATGTTTTCTGGTTGTCATAATAAATGTGTTGCTAATGCTATATTATCTCATACGCGGAACAATAGAAAACATAATACCTCTAGGCCCACTAATGCTTCTAAGTCTGTGCTAGGTAAACCACCTACTAATGTTTCTGCTACGACCATCGATGTACCCATAGAACCCACTTCACCTCCTAGGAAGAGAATATCACCTAGTGCATTCACTAAGACCAAAGCTAAGACTAGTTGGACTTGGCAGAGATGGTTACAGAACATACCAGGCTTTAAATAGATTCCCAATATCATTAACATGTGTGTATATAATGTAACGTAATGAAACCTCTAACTCTTGAGTTCCACCTCTACTTCTATTCCACAGTGTCGTCATGTAATGCAGTGATCTGATCATCCTCTAGATTGTTGATAGCGGATGTTCCTGACACATGACAGGAAATCCCAAACTATTATCAAACTTTGTTTCAAAGTTCATTGGCACTGTCAGGTTCGGGAATGATCACTTCACAGCTATCATGGGCTACGGAGATTACATCAATGGGAACATGTAAATTAGCAGAGTTTATTATGTGGAAGGTCTCGGTCACAATCTCTTTTCTGTCGGTCAATTTTGTGATGGAGATTTGGAAGTTGCTTTTAGGGAGAAAACATGTTTCATTCGTGATCTACAAAGAAACGATCTTATATCTGGAAACCGCACATCAAGTCTTTACACAATCTCAATGCAAGACATGATTGCTTCTTCTCCCATCTGTCTACTTTCTATGGCAACATCGACAAAATCCTGGCTATTGCACCATCGTCTTTCACGCTTAAACTTTCAAACCATAACCAATCTTGCACGTTACAAACTTGTTGAAGGTCTCCCAAGATTTCGGTATTCTAAAGATCATCTATGCTCAGCTTGTGAACAAGGGAAAAGCACTCGTGCTCACTTTCCTTCAAAGGTGGAACACTGACTCCCGCATGTGCTTCATCTTCTTCACATGGATTTGTGTGGCCGATAAATGTGTAGACGATTAATTGAAAACGCTACATTTTGGTAATTTTCGATGACTACTCAAGATGGACTTGGGTTTATTTTATTCAAGTAAAGATCAATCTCCACAGATGATCGTCACCTTTCTCACGAAAATTCAAGTTCAACTCCAAACACAATCGATTGATCGTAATGCATAAAGGAACTGAATTTGTGAATCAAACTCTTCGTGAATACTATGAGAAAGTGGGAATTGAGCATCAAAATCAATTGCACGAACACCGAACAAAAGGAGTTGTTGAAAGACAAACCGTACGTTAGTGGAAGCTGCAAGAACGATGTTGATAAATGCAAACTTCAGACACTTATGGGTGAAGCCATGTTCATCAGATGCTACACTCGAAACCGTTCTATGATCACTAAACGCCACAACAAAACACCTTATGAGGTTATCCATAACCGCAAACCGAATCTCAAACACTTTCATGTATTTGATTCTCTTTGTTACCTGAATAATGATCGTGATGACTTTGGAAAGCTCAAGGCTAAAGCTGACATAGAAGTCTTCGTTGGATACTGTGAAAATTCTAAAGGATACCGGATCTGGAATTGTCGTACAAGGGAGATTATGGAAACGATTCATGCCAATTTCGATGAGCTTACTGAGATGGCTTCTGAGCAAAATAGCTTGGAACCCGGACATAACCGTCTAAACTTCCCCTAAACCCCATCATCAGCTGAACCAAGCCTACGATTCTCATCGTCAAATGGAACAACTATTTGCTCCTCTGAGTGATGATATTGATCAACGTGCTCCAATGTATCAAATGTTTCATTGCTCAACTTGATAATACTCAATCCTCGATACACGAAACAACAACAAGGTTGCATAAGCACCTCTAATTGATTCTACAACAACAAATTTAACAAACCCATCTAATGACGCCGAACCGGTGATGATCTTCGAATCATTATGTACCTACACCGTAGATTATGATCCAAATGTTCTTCAATCCTTTTGCTAATGAACCACCTCGATTTTGTGAATCATCTACAAGCCATTTGAATCATAGGAATTAGAAATTCCGTGTATTAAAGAGTCGGTCACCTCAAGTATATGTAATCGTTAGAAAGCTCGTAGTCGTAGTTATTTTAAGCTAAGTAGTATTTAGTTAAGTAACACCGTGGAGGACGGACGGTCTTTACCCACCGTATGCCCGATCCACACCCGTTGTGTGGCGTTTTATGTAAGACTATAAATACTCTCTACCTCCCAAGGTAGAGAGTTGGAGCTCATAATAATATCTTTCACTTTCTCTCACTAAGTTCCCTAAACCTCTAACTTTCTCTCTCTAGAATTCCACTTATACGCCCACTTTGTGTTATGGTTTGATGTGTATGTAAAATCCAATATATTACAATTGGTATCAAGAGCCAGGGTTAGATCATATCTTGCACATCTTTGGATTTCTAGTGGTTTTTAGGTGGTTTTTGAGTTTAAAAAAAAAGTTTAGTGGTTTGTGCATCATTTGGTTGATTTCTTGTGTTCTTTTCTGTTTAGAATCATCACAAGTGTTTAGGTTTTCATTTGGTAAGCTTGAATCATCTTGGTTGGGTTGTTTTTGGATTGAAAAGTGATGTTTGTGAAGTTTTCTTGCTAGCGACTTGACCTCACGATTACTTTTCTTGCTAGCGACTTGCTTTACATTTTTGTAGCGAGTTGCGGTTTGTGGAGTTAGCGACTTAAACTTAGAGACTACAAGTAGTGGATTCTCCACTACGGGTAGCGACTTGTGTTAGCGACTTGGGAAGTAGCGAGTTGCTATTTAGCGACTTGATTCTTTAGCGACTTGTATCTTAGCTTAATTGTCGCTAAAATTTTGCTAGCGACTAGAGGCTTAGCGAGTTGCTATTTAGCGACTTGTCCTTTGTTTAGCGACTTGGGACTTTAGCGACTTGGTGGAATAGCGAATTAGTAGTTAGCGACTTGGTGCATAATTTTCTAGCGACTTGGGTGATTTTTACGGTTTTCTCTTGATTTAGTAAAATCCGTGAAAGAATCTATTTCCGGTTTAATCATAGAGTTATAAAATCCCGCTTAATTTGTCATCATGTCTACCAACGCTTTCTACAATCATCTCCACTGCTTCCGAGGATGTTCAAGCACCGGTTCGGATACTCGCCCACCCATGCTTGATGTAATCGACTATGACTCTTGGGCTCAACGAATCGATTGTACTGCCTTGGAAAGGAAAATGGCGTCAACATTCTCAAATCCATTGATGAAGGACCTTACCGAGTTGAGACTACTAGAGATGTACTTGATATCATCAAGATGGAACTCGATTTACGGAATGGATGCACTAAAGATGTATGATGAGCTTGATGATAAGGAGAAAAGAGATTCGATGTCGATATCCGAGCTTCTAACATTATATCGCAAGGTCTACCAAAGGACATCTACAAGCTTATCAATCACAACACCGAGGCAAAAGTCAGATGGGATAATGTCAAGATGCTTCTTTCGTGTTCGAGCTAACTATGGAAGATCGAGAATCACAACTTGTATGATGAATTTGAGCACTTCAAGATGAAACCGATGAGAGTGTCTATGAGTACTATGTGAGGTTCCACAAACTTGTGAATGACATGAGAAATATTAAGATGACAATGCCGAACATTCAATTGAACTCAAAGTTTGTGAACAATATGAATCCGAATGGCACAAGTTCGTCACTTCGTGAAGCTTACCAAAGGTTTGAAGAATACTAACTATGAGCAACTCTATGCCTTCCTTCTTCAAAATGAGAGACATGCCATGTTTGAAAAGAGGATTCTTGATCGCTCAAAGCTCGGGAGAAACAAGCTCAACGATTGATTCAACCGCTTTTTACACAAACATCGGGATTACCACCAAAGCTTCACAAGTCATACCCACGGGTAATGGTAATCACAAACTCATTCCCGATCCAAGATTCAAGCAACCGATGCTAATGCACACATGGAACATTTCATCAATCAACTAGCACTCATGGTTAAAGAGAACATGACACTTTCACCTCACACTAACAAACTTCACACCAACAATGAGATCGAACCCAATCTTCACAATCATGCTTTGATCGAGATGGGAAAATTATGGTGCAACCAGCTCAAGAAAGACGAGATGATCAAAGAAAGGGTGGAGCAGTGGAGGTTATGGTGCTAATCGTAATCGAGGAAGGAATGGAAATCAAGGTCAAGCTAAGCCGATCAAATGCTATAACCGTGGTGGTGAGGACACATTGCAAGGAACCGCACATCTCCAAAACGTCCACGTAATGCCGATTACTTCAGAGATAAGATGTCGCTTGTACAAGCTCGTGATAATGGTGCCGCTTTGGATGAAGAGGAGTTGTTGTTTCTTCGAGGGCAATGCCAAGACCTATGATGCGATGTGGATGAGCAACCAATTCAGAGATAGGTCACAATCATCATAATGCCTTTCAAGTCACCGATTGTGATGCATACGACTCGATGTGGATGATGGACCCACCGCACACACAATTTTTATGGCTAGCATTTCTCCAATGGTTTCTCCCAAGGTCTCATCTTCACCACAAGTGGCCCATCCAAAGACAAACTCATCTCGTAGGTATTAAAACTATACGATGATGCTTGATGTGCAAAAGATGCATGACAAAGTACAATCAATCAAACTATTGAATCAAATATTGAAAATATGGATAGTATCAATGTTGTCCCATATGATCAATATGTGAAACAAAGTGAAAGTGAAGTTGTACCAAGTGATGCATCTCCTGCATCAATAATGATTATGTTTTGATGAATTCACCGCATGTGCCTCGATGATTCTCGTAGTTTCGAACTAAATGCCTATAAAGAACGTGTTGCTATTTATGAACAACGCAAAATTTGAGTTGACCACTCGTGAGCGTGAAATGGATGACCAAGTGCGCATAATCATTAGAAAAAGTAATTTTAGAGAAGAAGTATTAAAACAAGAGTTAAATTCCTTGCAAGAAAAGCTTTCTAAAACCGCTAAACAAAAACAAGAACTTCAAGAAAATGTGAAAATGCTTAAGCAAGAATTTAATGCAAAGGAATCAAAACTCTTGAAAGATTTTTCTAATCAAAACTTTGAAAACAAACTTGAAAACAAGTTGTACATACAAGGAACACCATTCAGATCGCTCACATGATCACTAAGCATAGAGTTCTAAGCGATAAGCATAGTGTTCCCATTATAGATAAACCCAACCCCGAGTACGGAAGATAGCAAAAGCAACTCAAAGTGTGATCTATGATGGCAATGAGATTCTTAAACCTAGACAAAACCTAGTTGCTTTGAGTGCACAGAGGAAGATAAGAAATTAGATGAAATCACTAGGAGAAGATGAATAAGAAACTAAAGGATCCTAAATGCAAAGAGAAGAAAGTAATTATCACTCCCCATGACTACAAAAAGGAGAATTGATCTCCTTGAACATGTTTAAGCCTCAAACATTGTTGACTCCCGAACAAGTGTTCGGAAAATGGACTTAGATAAGCGTAAAGCGGAAAATATTGTTGAAACAAACCCTCCCTTAGGAAAATGCCTAAAGCAACCGTGTATCCTCCCAATACACCAATGCATCTAGTTCCTAGAACTATTGCCACTAAAAGCAAGACCTTAATCACCAATACGTTATCTTTCAACTATTTGTTGATTTTGAGAAAACTTGCAAGAAAAGAATCACACCCACTGGAATTACTGAAGGGAAAAGGGGTTTTGAACAAACAAAAGAATGTTATCTAACTGAAGTCATGCCTTTCTTTAAACAACTAAAAGACCATTTTGAAAGTCTTAAAAAGGGAATGAATTTAGACATTAAAGAAATGGAAAAGGAATTTGATGCAATGATAGTTGAGGTTAGTGATTATGAGCGTGCACTAAAATATAATGAGATTGAGAGGAAGAACTTGCATACATTGAATGAGACTCTTATTACTGAATGTGTTGCTCAAGATATGTTTTTCACTGCTACAAATTGTTCCATTAACGCTTCTCAATTTCATGAATTATCTGTTGCTCGAAAGTCTCCCATGATCGTGTCATTGAGCTTGAAAAGACTAATTTCAAACTAAATGAGAAAATTGAACCGATGATCACGACAATTTGATTAAACATTTTTCTAAACTAGAGGTCGAGCATTTTAATTTACAACTAAAATATCAACATCTTAAAGAAAATGTCAAAACTTCAAATATCACGACATCCTCGGATGCTCCGAGTTTGATGCGCTTTTCAAATTAACAAACGTGATGAATGATTCAAGCTCATTGCAACACGATCGAAAGTTGAAAGCCCAAATCTCTCAATTAAAGGGTCAAACGAACAATATGACAGTTCCCAAATGCCTCCTCCTCTAGATTCTCGAATTCTCAAACGTTTCATCTTCAAAACCTAGTAAATGCATTACAAAAGGAAAACGAAAGTTTTCTAGAAGAAAATGAAAAGGTTAAACGTCATTTCAATGAGTTATTTGAATCAATAAAGGTCACTCGTAACAAAATAACGAACAAATAGCTTCATTGCAAAAGGAAATTGAGAATCAAGAGTCGTAAAAGGAAAATGCCAATGACCAATGGGGAGAATGGTGTATCAAAGGTTCACTCTTGTAATAAATATGCTATGTCTCATGAAATATGTCCTCCTCATCTCGTGAACAACAAACTTGCTATTCAAACATACTTCTCATCCCTTAAGGATTGCCTAGAATGTCTGCGTGAGATTGTTGAAGAGGATAAGTTAGAGAAACCTCATGATAATGCAATTGGACATGCATGCTTATATGCCAAACGATCTCAAGAAATCCTAGAATGCTTGATCACAATATGTCCTAAGTCATTAGGTGAGAGAGTTAATCCTTTGATTCCATGTGCTATGCCTAGTGCCAAGTATGCTATTCATTCGATGCCCAATGTATTGAATGTGAACCTTAGTGTGCCTTCAAGTAGTTCGATTCCAAATCTTTGAATGCTAAGAAAGCAAACACTAGTGTGGACTCTAGAAGTTCAAATCCCAAGAACTCTAGTGATAAGAAAGTGAACCTTAGTGTGCTCGCATGTAGTTCAGATCCCAAAGACATCTAAACAGTGAAGCAAAGAGTAGTAAAACCAACTAATGTTCCCATTCCCTCTACAGAGTAATCATGACATTAAAGGGAGCAGTCAAAGTCTCAAGACAATACAAGGAATGATAGGACCTCGCAAGCTAAGAATGTGCACCGAAAAAGAGTAGAAGAACAATCTAGGAACTTTAAGTTTGAGTCGAATAAAACGAATCGTGTTGATTCTAGTATTAGCCATAGGCGCATCGTAATTAATTCAATTCGATACTATTTGCAAACCTTGTATTGATGTCCGCTTGAATTTTGTTTCTAATCATGAATGTGGTGTTAATGTTTTGCCTAATGATGTTAATTGTCCGCTTAATATTGTTAATGCTAAAAATCATGCTAAGAAGGCTAAAAGGCAAAACGAAAGAAAGTTAGAAAACAAAGGAAACCCACAGAAGAACATTTAGTAAGATAGGCTATCATTGGATTCCTGTTGGTCATAAGACTAATCGACAATACCCACTAGAAAATGGATGCCTACCGGTAGAACTATTCCTTAAGAAGTGAACACACTTTGAATAGTAATACGTACACTAGTATCGCATCTATTCATAATGATTCCATTGCCTTAATTTCGATATGAATGCTTCTATTTCGATGTGGGTGTTCCAACCATTGTTACTAACCAAATGGAACCCATTCTTGCATGGGATCCCAATTATCCGCTTATCCATTCTTGTCTCGTGTTCAACCGCAGATCGCTCAAATCGCTCGTGGTACCGGACTCAGTCGCTCCAAGCATATGATCATGACCGGTCATGCTCATGAACTTCGTGAGTAAATTCATCGGGACGCTTAGATTCGAAATGATCATTTCGGTGCAATTATGGGTTATGGTGATTATGTTGTTGGTGATAGTGTTATCTCTAGAGTATACTATGTAGAAGGTCTTGGTCATAACTGTTCTCTGTTGGTCAATTCGATTCTCGATCTAGAAGTTGCCTTCGTAAAACATACTTGTTTTGTAAGAGAACTTGATGGTAAGGAACTTTAAGAGGAACTCGTGGTTCAAATCTATACACCATCTCTATCGATGATATGATGAAGTCTTCCAATTTGCTTGTTGTCAAAGGCTTCTAAAACAAAGTCATGGTTATGGCATCGCTGCCTCAATCACCGAACTTCGCACCATCAATGATCTCTCCGTAAAGGACTTAGTTGTAGGTTTACCTAGACTCAAGTATGAAAAGGATCATCTTTGTTCAAGATGTCAATTGGGAAAAAGCAAGAAGTATGCCCATAAACCCAAACCCACTAACTCATCACGTAAGTTCTTCATACAATTCATATGGATTTATGTGACCAATGAGAGTGCGTAATATCTTTGGGAAGAAATATGTGTTAGTTGTGGTTGATGATTACTCTAGATTCACCGGGTCAAGTTCTTAAGGACAAAGGATGAAACTCCGATATCATCATCAAACTCATCAAACAACACAGTTCGACTTAACAAAACCGCCGTAATTATCCGGACGGATAATGGAACCGAGTTTGTTAACAAACAACTTAGTGAATTTTATGAAAGCATTGGAATCACCATCAAAGAAGTGTTCCACGAACTCCTCAACGTAACGGTGTAGTTGAAAGACGAAATCGAACTCTTGTAGAAGCCGCTAGAACAATGCCGATTTACTCAAAGGTTCCAATGTTTCTCTAGGTCAAGCTATTGCCACCGCATGCTACACACAAAATCGCTCCTCGATTCACACTGCTCATGGAAAACTCCATATGAACTTGTCCACAACAAAAACCTAATCTCTTTCCTTCGTGTGTTTGGTGCATTGTGTTATCCAACTAATGAGGACAAGACTTAGGCAAACTTAGAGCTAAAGCGACATTGGAGTATTTGTTGGGTATGCATCTAACAAAAGGGATACCGAATCTACAACAAAAGAACCCGAAATATCATGGAAACAATTCACGTTACGCTTGATGAGTCGACCGGTCAAATGGCTCCTGGACAATCCAGCCAGACCCGCACTTCAAAGCAATCCCATTGGTTCATCCCTTGTACCTTATTCTTCTCAAGAAACTCCATATGTACCTCCATCCAAGATGATTTAAAGAAATTGTTTGATCCTATGTTTGATGAACTTTATGAGCCAAGTACTAATGAGGTGTCGATTTCTACAACAGAGGTCGCTCATATTCCCGAGAATGAAGTCAATCCTTCGCCTCAATATCATTAAGTCAAGAAGCACCGATCACGATCCTTCGCCTCATCAACAAATCATCATTCTTCAAATGTACATCATGGAACTGCTTCGCATCAATGATGAAGTTAATCCCTTTGCTACTCCTCGAAGATGCTCCATTTGAAAACATATTTGCTCCTCGAATCTTCATCGAACCATCTTCTTCGAGACATCGACTCGCTACTTCATCCCTCAACAACTACCACATGAACACCTCGTAAAATGGACTCACGATCATCCATTAGACAACATCATTGGAAATCCTTCTCGTCCGGTATCCACTGTAAACAACTTGCTACCGATGCCTTATGGTGCTTCTTTAACTCAGACTCTCAAAGATCGAACCTAAAGATGTTAAACCGCTATGAATGAAGACACCGGTTCAATGCCATGCAAGATGAAATTCATGAGTTTGATCGATTAGATGTATGGGAATTAGTACCACCCAGATTGTGCTATGATCATTGCTCTTAAGTGGATCTTCAAAGTAAAGCTTGATGAGCATGGTGATGTTTTGAAAAATAAGGCTAGGTTAGTGGCTAAAGGTTATCGTCAAGAAGAAGGTATAGACTTTGAGGAATCTTTTGCTCCAGCTTGCTCGTATCGAGGCGATCGTAATCTTCTTGGCTAATGCCGCTAGCAAGAACATGGTTGTTTATCGATGGACGTGAAACCGCATTTCTTAATGGAGATCCGAAAGAAGTGGTTTACGCCACCACCCGAGGGTTTTGTGAATTCGAGTATCCTACTCATGTTTATCGCTTGAAAAGGCCCTATATGGTTTGAAGCAAGCTCCTAGAGCATGGTATGATACGTCAAAGTTTCTTCTATCTACCGGATTCAAAGAAAGGAGCAGCTGATCCTACTTTGTTCACCGTAAAGTCGCAAACACTTAATTCACGTTCAAATTTATGTTGATGATATTATTTTTGCCTCGACCGACCCAATGGAATGTGATCGTTTTTCAAATGAAATGAGTTCAAAATTTCAAATGTCAATGATGGGACAAATGTCATTTTTCTTGGGATTACAAATTTCGCAAAGTCCCGGAGGCATTTTCATAAATCAATCTAAATATGCAACTGAGATCTTAAAGAAATTTGGATTTGATTCAAGTGACCCCGTTGACACTCCCATGATTGATCGAACCAAACTAGATGAGGACCACTCAGGGATCATGATTGACCAAACAAAATATCGTAGTATGATTGGATCCCCGATGTACCTCACAACTAGTAGACCGCACATCTTGTTCATTGCTTGCATGTGTGCTAGATACCGTGCTAAGCCTACTAAAAGCACCTTGAAGCGGTTAAACGGGTCTTCGGTATTCCAAGGAACCATCAATATGGGACTATGGTACCAAGGACACCGGTATGTCACTAACGGCCTATGCAGATGCCGATCATGCAGTTGTCAAGATACACGTCAAGTACGTCCGAGGTGCTCGCTTTTGGGTGATAAGCTTGTGAGTGGTCTTCAAAGAAGCAAATGAGTACTTCTATTTCCTCTACAGAGGTTGAATACATAGCCATGTCATCTTGTTGTGCTCAAATCTTATGGATGAGATCTCAATTATCCGACTATGGCTTTGAATTCAACAAAATCCTCCGCATCGTGATAATAAAGTGCTATTGCTCTCTCATGCAACAACGCTCAACACTCAAGAGCAAAGCATATCGACATTCGACATCATTTCATCGTGGAACAAGTGGAAAAGGTGTGGTGGAACTCTATTTTGTGAGGTCCGAATACCGCTAGCGTACATCTTCACCAAAGCTCTTCCAAGAGAACGCTTTGAGTTCATACTTCCACGACTAGGCTTGAAAAGCCTTCAACCGAACACTCAAACGCCTTCGTGAGGAAGACGAGGAGTAAAGGTCTATGCTCATCTATCTCTTGTAAATATCTTTTCGAAAAGCAAAATACAAAATTACAAAACCTTCAAAAGCAAATAGAAAAATATAAAACTTTCAAAATCCATAAAATTGAAAAATCTTGAAAAATTCCAAAATATTGTTTTTTTCTTTCATGTTTTCCTCGGTTTGATAATATCTACGGTTTTGTGATGTCATTCAAAGAATGACACGGACTTTAGATATTGTTCAATGTTTAAAAAAAAAAAAAAAAAAAAAAAAAAAAATTATTTTTGGGAGAAAGAGAAAAAATGGTTTATTGTCATTTCAGCAAGAACCCGCTTTTCAAAGAAAGAACAGAGCCATGCTTTACCATGTTTTCAAATTCCATGCTCGATTCTATAAACATTTATCTCGATGAAAACTAATCGCTTTGAAAAATAACTCGCCTCTATTTTTGATAATCATCCGGACTTATTAGTCAAAATATCAATCTCTCAATCAACAACCTATGTCATTGATTGAGGGGAGAATGATTTCATTTAAATTAAAAGTTATTTGGCATTCAATTGTTTTCAAAAGATATTCATGCATGTTTTATCAATGGAGTTTAAAGTCTTAAAATCCGATCCTTATCGCTTAAAACGCTTTCATAATCAAGTCACAATTCTCTTTAAAAGCTTTCAAAATCAATTTAAATCTATAAGAGATCACAAATCTCAAATGATTTGATAATTGTGATCGGGGAGAATGTGTGATTTAAATTGGATTTAAACCGATAATTCGGTAAATGGTTTTATAAGGATGTACATGCTATCCTTCCTACATGTGACAAACGATTTCAAATTTTCTATGCACATGTTGAGGGGAGCATCTATCTTAAACCTATGATTTGAAACGTGATCACTTATCTCATGTGCGTTCCTCTAGTATGTGCAAAACTCTTTTCAAATCTCGAGGCACATATTGAGGGGAGCAAAATTATGAAAATCTCATCCTTCCCAAAATGCTTTATCTACTTGTCTTGATTAGGAAGTGATGTTGATATCTTTTAGAAAATGGTATTCAAAGAAGTTAATTCTTTCTCTTGCCTCCATGTGCAAAACGATTTCAAATATTTGATGCACATGATGAGGGGAGTTCTCGTTCTAAAAATATCAAAACAATTCAGTACAAAATGCTTTGATAGTATATCACAAGTATCCGGATTGATTTTCAAATGGTTTTCAATTGGTTCAAATGGCGATGAACAATACCAAATAGACCGACCAACTTTACTTTATGTACGGTGATATAAGGATGATAAGGTTAGGTATTGGTTCCCATGATCCGCCGTAACCGGAGGGATCTACCCAGGACTATCCACTAGTTAGTGTAGAGTTCTTAGGTATGATGATAAAAGGAGAAAATGAGATATGGGAAGAGTGCGGATCGAGACCGAGCTAGTAATCGAATAAACCCAACAAGGTTCTAGCTATGAAGTCTCGGTAAGCAATCAAGGGGTTGAAGAATTAAAAGAATTGAATGAGAAAAGGGTGAAAACAAATAGCCTCCATATATTCAACCTTAGGGCGTAAACCGGTTCAATTCATATGCTACCGATGGTAACATCGGTATTGAAGACAAGACGTCATGGACCCAAAGGACGACCGCACTTCAACTTTCCAAACCACTCAAGTTCCTCTTAAAAGGACTTGTTTCATTCTCACGGGAACCGACATTATCTATCGACTTTCTCTTAGAGATTGTTGATATTGAAGAAGGAGACCTCTCCCTAGTCTCCCAAGACAGATCCAAATATGCACAAATTGAGTCTAGAGCCACGAGATCATCAATAAATCTCATTAGGACACTTTCAATGAAGACTCTCTGCTTCACACAATGTCGAAAGAGAGATTATATCTTGAGTCCCACGCATTATCCTTGTGGTATTGCCGTAACATCCGAGTGATGTGTAAACATATTCACAATGAAGATGGAAAGCCTTCGAGCCAACATCAAACAAGCTCCTCGGTAGGTGGCATGTGAGATCTATTATATAGATCAACCATGTGACAACCGAATGTAAACAATGGGGCGATTCAATCTCTAGAATCAATCTCGGTTCGTGTTATGGATTGACGGATACCTTTGAAAACCGGTCTTTGTGCTTAATAACTCTTTTCTTTAGCACATCGACCGTGTACTAATTTTTCAAATCAAAGGTGTTTTATGATTGATAATTGATTTTCAATAAAACCTTCGTTGTATTGCAAAACAATTTCTATTGAGCAATACACGATTGTTTTTCAAATCTCTTTTCATCAATCGCTGGACTTAAATTACCGGTTCACTCACTCCGTGTTGTCTTCTTTGAGACGTTCGGTTTGAGAACAAACTAGAGCAACATGCGAAACCCTGTCAAGGAAATTCTTCGAATTATACCGATCACAAAAGATAAGTATCGATCAACGGGGAACCGTGGGCCGTGTACCTCAATTCAACTAAAGTGGTCAAAGACACTTTTGTACGCTTTATTGCTAATCGTTGTATGCGTGTACGCCCGACGCTTGCGGTGATCGTAATGAAGCGGTCAATCCATAGCCGCATGCTCACGCAATACATTCATCTCTCAAGAAATCATGATAAGTGCATCAATGACTCGATATTTTCACTCCATGCTTCGCTACGCCGCCAATATCATGAATCAACGAAAGCTTCCACTACTCGATGAGAAGATATCATGATCCGAATGTGAGCATGTCGGTCCGAAAGTCACAACATCACATAATACCAACACCATAATGGATGTCTCGTAGATTTTGATAGTCGATGATCTCAAAAGTCGGCTCAAAATTATTATCACGTGGATCAAGAAAAGACCTCCACTTGGATTAACCAAACATGCAATGAGAAGTATCAATGACTACGAGCTTCGAGCAAAGTACTACATCAAGAATGCAAGAACAATTTTTAATGTAATATCTGTTTGTATTCAATGTAATTTTAGTAATGATTGAGGTGACCAGATTGTTAGAATTAGAAATTCCGATTAAAGAGTCGGTCACCTCAAGTATATGTAATCGTTAGAAAGCTCGTAGTCGTAGTTATTTTAAGCTAAGTAGTATTTAGTTAAGTAACACCGTGGAGGACTGACGGGTCTTTACCCACCGTATGCCCGATCCACACCTGCTGTGTGGCGCTTTATGTAAGACTATAAATACTCTCTACCTCCCAAGATAGAGAGTTGGAGCTCATAATAATATCTTTCACTTTCTCTCACTAAGTTCCCTAAACCTCTAACTTTCTCTCTCTAGAATTCCACTTATACGCCCACTTTGTGTTATGGTTTGATGTGTATGTGAAATCCAATATATTATAGAATCCTCCTAATCTGCACAATGTATATCAACATCAACCCTCCACACATCGTTGGACTAAAGACCATCCTCTTGTGAACATTATTGGAAACCCGAATCAACTAGTCGTAACTAGACAACGCCTTCAGACTGACGGTGAACATTGCATTTATGCACTTACCGTCTGCCAAACTGAACCCAAAAATATTAAAGAGGCAATGACATATGACAACTGGATTGAATCCATGAAAGAAGAACTTAATTAGTTTAAACTTCTTGAAGTATGGGAATTGGTTGCTAAACCAACAGGGGTCTATGTTATTGGTCTGAAATGGATTTGGAAAAACAAGTTGGATGCTGAAGGTACGGTTATCAGAAGTAAGTCACATCTGGTAGCTAAGGGTTATAGACAAGAAGAGGGGATTGACTTCAAGGAATCTTTCACACCGGTGGCTAGACTTGAGGTCGCACGGATTTTTCCGCATTCGCGGCTCACATGAACATCACGATCTATCGATGGATGTCAAAACCACTTTTCCGAATGGTAAACTAAAGGAAACGGTCTAT
This sequence comes from Chrysanthemum lavandulifolium, assembly GCA_022545495.1. Lineage (NCBI taxonomy): Eukaryota > Viridiplantae > Streptophyta > Magnoliopsida > Asterales > Asteraceae > Chrysanthemum > Chrysanthemum lavandulifolium. The sequence goes on from CM040240.1 coordinate 81,725,390, forward strand.
GTTAGTCGGCCGGAAGGATTTGTTGATCCGAATTCCCTAATCACGCCTACAAACCGAACAAGGCTCTCACGCCTCAAACAAGCACCTCGGGCGTGGTATGATGAGTTGTCATCCTTTCTCATATCTCATAATTTTGTTAAAGGATCGGTCGACCCAACACTGTTTATACAATATCACGGGGAACACATTTTAATCGTTCAAATTTATGTGGATGGCATCATTTTTGGGTCAACACATTTAAAGTACTCAAACGCTTTTTCAAAACTTATGAAAACACATTTTGAAATGTTCATGATAGGTGAACTTACGTTCTTTCTAGGACTGCAAGTTCATCAATCACTCCGTGGTATTTTCCTAAGTTAGTCCAAATATGCTCTTGAAATTTTAAACAAACATGGAATGCAAAGCTGTGATACTGATTGGGTCCAAACCGTCAAGTTTATCACACAAGCTAACCACTTGTGAATGGTCAACTGTAATAAACTTCAAACAGCTCAGAACCAATGCAATGAAGATCTAGAGGAGTACAGTGTTTCCCCGGGTCGTTAAGTCCCAACGAGGTGTGAAAACTGTAATACAACGAATCTGTGATCGGGTGATATTGAACAGGAAAAGGTTATGATTGATTTTACACTAAGGAAATTAAATCTAATAATGACTTTGAAGTCATTTTAATTCTATTTTTAAAATCGATTAACGTTTAAAACCTAAAACGTAAAACTTAAACTAAAACAAACGTAACGTGTAAAATAAAATGTGAAATCGAAAACTAAAAGACTCATGAAAATGAAAATTACTTTTTAACAATTCTAATAATAAAAGAAAATTTTAAGAAAAAGAAAATTTTTTTAAAACTATTTATCTAATTATTATTAATTAAAACTATTTTAACTATTTAATAATACCCTAAAATATAAGAAAATATGAAATAAAGCTAGAAAAGTGAAATTATGACTTAGAAAAATCTAAAATATTATAAAAGTTATTTTAAAACTGAAAATATATTTTTAGACTTTTAAATAATTATTATTAATTAAAAACTAATTTAAACTTATTAAAATTAAGAAAAATAACAAATGAACAAGAAAATTATGAGACTTTACAAGAAAATCTAAAATATTATTCTAAACCCGGGAAAAATATAAAAGTTAGATAAGCCCACTAATAAGTTTGAATTGGGCAAATAAGCGCTTTAAATAGCACTCAAATAAGCTAAAAGCTAACTATTAGCTACCATAAGCTACTAAAGCCTAAATCTAACCTAAAATGAGCTAATGCAACTGATTGGGAAGTAAAAGCACAAGCTACGGTGAAAAAGCTCGAGACCAGATTTCAAGTCTCAACACGCCAAACTACTTATAGCCCTACTTTAAGCACTAATTAAGCTAGCTAGAAAATTCCTAAAATAAACTAAATGGCCATGATGTTCACAACCAACCAAAGATCTTGTATCGCAAATTTGAGCTCAAATGGACTTATAATGAATCCGTGAAAATTCCACAAAGTTTGGCAAAAATCACGTTGCAAAAACAATACCCAAACACCCCTAAGTAATTAATTGCGTAGGAAAGAACCAATAAAAGACCCAAGGGTAGTTGGTGTTGAGGTGTCTGCTGTGTGCGTGGACTTGGTGCAGGAGGTCACAGGTTCGATTCCTGTCCTCCACGTTTTTGGCAATTTATTTTTTTCTTTTGCAACCGAATAAGGTACTAAAGTAAGCAATCTTTATAAAAGTTAAACTTAAAAACTACTACAAAGTCAGTATGAACAACTTATAGTCACTCATGGGCGCACCCCAACCAAACACCCCTTTAAGTCGTTTTGGCACAAAATAAGCATGAAAAGCAAAATAAGCAATCATTAAGCACTTTTAACAACTCAAACATATGTGAATAAGAACCTGAATTAAGTCAAGTGGCAAAATTACACAAAAAAGGGAAAGTAAGCGCTTTATGTAATAAGCTAAACAAAGGAAAAGTGGAATGATAACTACAATAAGCTTATAAAACAACCTAATCCTAATGCATACTACTCTAACTTACTAAGAGGCAATATTTAAACCGAAATAAGCTAAAACTTACACTAATAAACTCTCAAAGCTACAATTGGCTCGCGCACCATGGGTCGAACGGGCCAAATGGGAATGAAAAAACAACATGTGTAGGTCAGAGAGTAAAAAATTTCAGAGGCCAATAGAGCTTAAAATTAAACAAGCTAACCTATCAACTAATCCCTACAAGCTACTAATCCTAAAACTGACCTACCCTAGTTCACTAAAAGCAATTTTTAAACCATACAAAGCTTAAATGAGCTTATTGAAGGTCGAGCAAAAGGAGCGGTTGGATTGCATTTCAAAGAAAAGTAAATTGATAACTCTTACTTGAAACTTGTTTTGTAAAAGATCAATTAGAAAACGAAAATAACTTCAACCTTGTTCAGCTTCAAGACCCAAAGTGGGTCAAAATGGGTAAATCTGTGACTTTTTACCAAGAATAAAGCAAATCCAAACACCCGTCTGGGTCAAAACTTAATTTATGAAGTCAGAAAGATTTTGAAATCACTAGAACTTTTTGTAAACTTAATCAACAACTCAAATGAGCTTACATCACAACTAGGCAACACTTTCTAATATTCAAACATACAAGAAAGCAGAACAATGAAACAGAGCAAGAAAAGCTTTAAGATGGGATTCAAAAAAAAAACTAAATTTGCATAAACTGACATTAAAGGTTACATTAAATTGCAAGAAGGTAAAAAATGGTACTAGAACAATAACGTCTAGACTAAAGCTATAAAAACTAAATTAAAACTAAAAAAAGAACTAACTAACTACTAACTCCTGGTACAATGGCATTACGAGCTATTTATGCTCCAGGGAAGGGTCTTCAAGTCTCTTTCTTCTCTCTCTTCTCTGTCTTTGATGAGTGCTTATTCATTCATCATTTTAGGTCAAATCTGAACTGCAAAACATCTAAAAACACTCCGAAATGCATCAAAATACTGAAAATATCTCAAAATTGTGTTTTATATGTTTCAAATGCAAAATTATCAAAAACAAATGAAAACGAGCAAAGTTTGCATAATTGGCGCTTCAGGTCCCCGACTTTCAAGAATTGATGTAAATAGTCCCCGAGCACGTATTTTAAAGAAAAGTCACCAAAGGTCCTTTTGAAATCACAAGTTGTCATAATTAGTCCTTTGGTGAAAAGTTCCAAAAGTTTTGAGAAATTACGCTTTGATCCCCGGATTTTTAAAATGATCATGTTTAGTCCTTGGAATTTCACAATTGGCAAAAGTGGTCCTTAACTTATTTGAGATTTACAAGTTTGACCCTTGGACTACAACTTCATAATTTTCAGTCTTAGTCCCTACATTTTCAGTTTGGCAGTTTTAGTCCCTAAAGTATTAAATTGGTTTATATCTAATCCTAGTCCAAGTAATATCTCAAGCCCATTAACAACCCAATACCCAATCCCTACATGGTCCAACCCAACTCCTATCCAGTCCAACCCGGTCAAACTATTAAACAACCCATCCCCTGTCTTCCCCATTTTCCCGCCCACGAAAACCCAAGAAACAGAGAACCCTAGATACCCTGCTCCCTTTTTACCACTCCCCACAAACCCTTTTCCTTCTCCCCAAACATTCCACCTCCATTACAACTCTTTACCCAGCTACACCATAACCCAAAACCACCTTAATCTCTTTTAACCGCCACCCAAATCCCAAACCCACTAACCGATCCTCATGCCACAAAGTGGCAATCCTTGCTCATAAAACTCCCATGGACGGCTTAGATTAACTCCCATCTTGTACCTAATCGTTGGATGGTGTAGATGGACTTCAAGAAAGCACAAAGGAATCTCTTTGGTCTGTTTGCACTCACACAGAAACACAAGAGTGAAGAAGACATGAAGACCAGTAGTTTAGTATAAATAGGACATGTTGTAGCCATTATAAGGCACCCCTAGTTTTAGTTTTAAATCGCTTTTCTTATTTTCGCTTTAATTTGTCTTCTTAATCAATGAAAAGTACTCTTCGACTTCATGTTTTAAAGTTATTTAGTTATATTAAGTCTTGTTAATTGTTAAGTTTTCTAAGTTAAATATCAAATTAAACTTAAAGAAAAAGGGGTCAAGCATCAAAATTCTTTTTAGAGTTTGTTTCACACTGTAAAGGGGTGTTTGGTTTGTACCTCAACGTGGGACAAAACAAGTCCTACCCACTTTGACTTTACAAGTCAAAGTGGTTTTGAGTATTCAAAATAGTTTGAGTAAGATTTGAGTTGATTGAAGTCCTTTTGGTAAGTTTTGAAGAAAAAAAAAAAGGGATTGTTGTCTTAAAATCCTGCACAGAACAACAGCAGCTGCTGCTGTTCTTGAGCATCTTTTATAGCTGGTTTGAAGTCCTTACTTTGTAAAAGTGGGTTTTCTTAAATCTTTGTATTCCAAACTCCTTCTGAGTTCATTTAAATTGCACCTATGTTATCCTTAGCTTAGTGTAAATCTGTGTTCAAAACTGTCCTGTCCCAGCTTTTTGTTCTGTTTCATCATAGGCCCAAAGTGCAGCATAACAGCTTATTTTTAAGTTGTTATATTGTTTTTTTTAACCCCAAATTCAGTTTTTTTTTTTAATCTTGGCCATGTTAACTTCATTCTTGCAGCTAGTGATGGGCCTGGGAGTCCATATCTTAGCTTAAATATAAGCTCGAAACACCCCAGTTAGGCTATTCTTCAGCCTGCATAACAGTTACACACGGGTCAGTTTCTTTGTGCACATTGCTCATAAGTAGGATTGATAACTTATTAGGATTTCTAGTGCTTGATAGGTATGTTTAGACTAGATTAGAGTAGTGTTAGTGGCCTTAGTGCTTAATTCTCCCTTAGTTTTAGCTTTAGGATTTCCCTAGTGTACCTCTTTTAGCCAACTGATTTTCCCTTAGATCTTGCTTATTTGTAGCTTAATCTTGGGTGTTTTAGTTTGTTTAACAACACATCATGTTTATGTACCATTTTCCAACCGCTTGTGTACTTAATTTGAGCTTATCAAGAGTTAGGGGTGTTTGGTCGATTGAAATAAGTCGCTCCAAACAAATTTGGTGTTTGTTTCGTTCTCGTCTAAATCAGTCGCCAATAAGTCATCATAATGACTTATTGCACCGGGTTTTAAAAGAAGAGTTTTCACAAAATTTGCTTATTACTTTGTACTTCACAAGTTCCAAAAGAAAAATTCAAAAAAAAAATTGTTTGCAAAAAACTGGCATAGCTGGGACTCGAACCCATGCCGTCCAGTTCACACACAACACCTCTACCGTTTGCCCTTGGGACTTGTCTCAGTCACATGTTGCACTATTATATACATAAGGGGTGTTTGACAGTTTTGTGCTTTAAGCTCTTTTGAGCTTATTTCCAGCTTATTTCATAAAGCAACCTACTGATTTCTTATTTTTCTTATAAGTAGCATAACTTAAAGTAGTTTTTGGGAAATTTTCAGATTTTTCTATATTAGTTTACTATTTTTAATCATTTAATTAGTGTTAAATCGTTTTTAATTCGTATTAAATAAAATAAAAGTCAAAAAAATTCCCGGTTTTTTTCTAAAATTATTTTTAGACAAATAGAACGTAGGAAAATTGATTTCACACCGTAGCCCTTAAATTGCAAAAATTTTACGCTTATGGCTCCTGGGTTGTTTCCTGCTTTTACGCTTTTATGTTTTAGCACCCTAGACTTAGTGTAGCTTCGTTTTATCATTCCTTAGGCTTAGTGAGAGTTTAATTTTAGTTTATTAGGTTCCTTGCCTTAATTACTTTCCGCTGATTAATTTGTAGAATACGTAATCAAATCCAAATCATTAAAATCCAATTCAAGTTCAAATCACGAAACTCAACGAATCCTTCCATTCACACCTCGTTGGGACACGACCCGGGAAATCGCTTTTCCGGTATCACTTTTATCACACCCGTGAGGTTTGGCACGTTGACCTTTTTCCTAAAGGGTTAATTTTTCGAATTTTACGGTTAATTTGATATATTAATATTGTGTTTGTTTTCACCACTCACTTTACCACGAATCAGTATTCTTGTGTGAGAGTGATGGGTGGATAACAGGCGTGGGGTGCAGGGATGGGATTATAGGATTTGTCAGGGGAAAGGATGGGTAGGTTGAGTGTTTCAGTAAATGAAGAAAAAGGAGCTGGGTATTGTTTTTTTTTGTTTTTTTTTTTTGTCAAAAGGCAGGTTTGGTTTTGGTTGTAGGATTTAATACAAGGACCAAATTTGTCATTTCCCAATTCTTCAAGGGTTGATCTTGCCAACTTCCAAAATTTATCACATGGACCAATCTTGCCAATCTTCGATAGTACAAGGACAAAAATAATTATTTTCAAATTTTTTTTTCATTTCCAAGGACTATTTTTGTAAAATACCAAAAATCCAAGGACCTAAACTGCAATTTTCCAAAAGTATTACAAGGACCAATTTTGACAAGTTAGAATTACCAAAGGACTAAAAATATTAATTTTCCAATTTAAAATGTCCAGGGTAAATTCATCAATCTTTGAAATTTCGTGGACTAAAGTTGCCATTTTGCAAACCGAGCTTTATAAGGCTAATTTTGACAACTTAAAATTCCCGAGGGCCTTTTATGAAAAATTACATGTTTTGAATACCCGTGGACTAGATTTTTACAATTATTGAATAAAACACGCCTAAATATTCTTTCCGCTTTTGAGACTTTTCAAAGTGTTTTGATCGCTTTTGCAAAGGTAGAAGGAACAAAAATGATGAGTATTTACACACTCATCAATCCCCACACTAAACTATTGCTAGTCCCTAGCAATCTTTGAGAAAACTTAATGTATTTGAATCTCTTTCCCAAAAGCCATTACTCGGAGTAGCCAAATGTTTCGGCTCAAGTAAGAACCTTGGTACAATGATAACCAAATGATTTTGAGCAAATCACCGACTTTCAACGGATTTGATTTGTCTTTACCGAAGCCGCTTGCTTCGGACTAGCCAACTCTTAGATAAAATATCTTTGGTGAGCCGATTACCAATTATGGTTTTCAACCGCCTTTACCACAAGCCATAAACTTGCGGGCTAGCCAACTCTTCACTAATTAAAGATATGGTGAATGAACACCATACAATTTTGGGCAAATTGCAAGTCGTCAACGGATTTGAGATATCTTTACCAAGACCCGCTTGCTCTCGGATTAGCCAATCCTTTTGTTTATTAAACATGGCGATCGACATTATTTGCCGAGTAAGTGCGAACACTTACTCCAAAAAATTTTGGCAAAAACGGGAATTATTGGGTGGTATAATTACATGATAAAATTCGTGAGAATTCCCCCCACACTAGAAATGAATATTGCCCTCAATATTCAAAGTACCTACCGTTATGCCAAACATAGAACGAAAAGGGAAATACTACGGCCATTTTTTTTTTTTTTTTTTTTTTTTTTTTGATGAAAACTTATATAACAATGGGGCAACTCCCCACACTAGGGTGGTACACACGGTGAAGACCCACGCTTAACTATCGTTTTTGATTACCGAGTCGCTAGCTTGACTCGACCCCGAATTAATTTGTTCATGGGGAAGTAAAGTGGAAGAAACAATCTCCATCGGACTTTCATTCAAGATGTTTGGACAAACATTTGAAGCACGTGAAAGTTCCACACCGATGAGATATACATAGATCCGGCTCACAAATAATAAATGAAAATGCCGGGGTCAAAGATAGTGTCTTCATTCCCGAAGCATCTCGACAAATTTCTCACCGTCACCCAAAGTATGAAGCAAAATGGGGTCACCGATGACGCCTTCGCTATACCTCTTTCCATATTCTTTGACGCTCATGCCACCGCATGGTTTGATCGTCTTCCCAAGAACTCAATCCATAGTTTCGACGAAATGATCTCCAAATTCTTGGCGAATATTTTCCACCGTCGATGGTGACGAAACTACGGAATGAAATCGGTAATTTTCAAGATCCCGATGAGTCCTTATTTGAGGCTTGGGAACGCTATAAGCTTTCGATTGATCGATGTCCGAACCACAATATGTTGCTTGTCACCCAAATAGATACGTTCTATAACGTGGTTAACATTGAGACATCGTGACACAATCAATCTCGCCGCCGGTGGTACCTTTATGAAAAGGCGACCAAGAGTGTTATGATCTCATCGAAAACATGACGCCCACCATAATTATTGGGATTCCTCACCGAGAGGAGTGAGTCAAGGAGATCTACTACTCTTCCATCTTCCGAATACACGACTCTCACCAAAAAGATTGAAGAAATATCCACCGCCGTACTTAAAATGAGTCAAAATAACAACAATCAACAAGTGAATGTCATAAACAAGAGTTGTGAAACGTGTGGTGGTCCACACCCTTATTTTGAGTGTCCACCTCGGTGGCTTCACTCAAGAGAGCGTTTATGCCGCTCGGTTCCTACAATACGGAGGTAATTCCTACCAACCGCAAGGAGACCAAACCTTCTCGCCTATCGCTCTAACAATTATCTTGGACCACCCGGGTTTAATCAAAATCGAAACAATCAAAATGTGCAAAATAGAAATAATCGGTTCAATCAAAATCGAGTCGAATCGAATTTTCAAAATCAAAATCAAGGAAATTTCAATCAAACCGATTCCAAGCTCCTCAACAAAATATGCATGCCCAACCTCCTCAAGCTTCCATTGACATTGCTAATTACATCAAAAGCAATGAAGCTAAGATGGTGTCCATGCAAAATCAAATTACCACTTTGAAGAATGATTTCACTTCCGAGCTTAGAGCTAATAGTAACAAGATTGATCAATCTCATAGCAAGATTGAAAGCATGATTGCTAGTCTCATGAGTCAAAGAATCAAGCTTCAACTGGGTGCTCTTCCGAGTAATACCATTCCCAACCCAAAAGGTGAATTGAATGCTATTGCCACCAAGTGGTAAGTCTTATGAGGGACCCTCGATGCCTAATCCTTCTCCGTGAGGATGTGGAACGAGAAACCGAGGTACCAAAGGACAAGGTGCATAACTCAAGCCCACGGCACCGCACAAGTCCAATCTCCGGTGGTCTTACCTCCACCCGAACCCGTTGTTCCGATGACCATTCCTAAGCCTTCACTTCCTTATCCTTCAAGGCTTAATGACCAAAACTCCGTGATAAAACTAGTCAACAAATGGAGAACCCTAGATACCCTGCTCCCTTTTTACCACTCCCCACAAACCCTTTTCCTTCTCCCCAAACATTCCACCTCCATTACAACTCTTTACCCAGCTACACCATAACCCAAAACCACCTTAATCTCTTTTAACCAGTTTCACCCAAATCCCAAACCCACTCAACTGATCCCTCATGCCACAGTGGCAATCCTTGCTCATAAAACTCCCATGGACGGCTTAGATTAACTCCCATCTTGTACCTAACTGTTGGATGGTGTAGATGGACTTCAAGAAAGCACAAAGGAATCTCTTTGGCTGTTTGCACTCACACAGGAAACACAAGAGTGAAGAAGACATGAAGACCAGTAGTTTACTATAAATAGGACATGTTGTAGCCATTATAAGGCACCCCCTAGTTTTAGTTTTAAATCAGTTTTCTTATTTTCAGTTTTAATTTGTCTTCTTAATCAATGAAAAGTACTCTTTCAGCTTCATGTTTTAAAGTTATTTAGTTATATTAAGTCTTGTTAATTGTTAAGTTTTTCTAAGTTAAATATCAAATTAAACTTAAAGAAAAAGGGGTCAAGCATCAAAATTCTTTTTAGAGTTTGTTTCACACTGTAAAGGGGTGTTTGGTTTGTACCTCAACGTGGGTCAAAACAAGTCCTACCCACTTTGACTTTACAAGTCAAAGTGGTTTTGAGTATTCAAAATAGTTTGAGTAAGATTTGAGTTGATTGAAGTCCTTTTGGTAAGTTTTGAAGAAAAAAAAAGGGATTGTTGTCTTAAAATCCTCAGACGAACAACAAAGAATGCCGTTTTTGAGCATCTTTTATAGCTGGTTTGAAGTCCTTACTTTGTAAAAGTGGGTTTTCTTAAATCTTTGTATTCCAAACTCCTTCTGAGTTCATTTAAATTGCACCTATGTTATCCTTAGCTTAGTGTAAATCGTGTTCAAACCGTCTGTCCCAAATTTTTGTTCTGCTTCAAAGATAGGCCCAAAGTGCAAAGATAACAACTTATTTTTAAGTTGTTATATTGTTTTTTAACCCCAAATTCAGTTTTTTTTAATCTTGGCCATGTTAACTTCATTCTTGCAGCTAGTGATGGGCACAGGAGTCCATATCTTAGCTTAAATATAAGCTCGAAACACCCCGCTTAGGCTATTCTTCACCGCATACTGCTTACACACGGTCGGCTTTTTGTGCACATTGCTCATAAGTAGGATTGATAACTTATTAGGATTTCTAGTGCTTGATAGGTATGTTTAGACTAGATTAGAGTAGTGTTAGTGGCCTTAGTGCTTAATTCTCCCTTAGTTTTAGCTTTAGGATTTCCCTAGTGTACCTCTTTTAGCCAACTGATTTTCCCTTAGATCTTGCTTATTTGTAGCTTAATCTTGGGTGTTTTAGTTTGTTTAACAACACATCATGTTTATGTACCATTTTCCAACTGCTTTGTGTACTTAATTTGAGCTTATCAGTAGTTAGGGGTGTTTGGCTGATTGAAATAAGCTGTTCCAAACAGCTTGGTGTTTGTTTCTGTTGCTGTCCAAAACAGTCGCCAATAAGCTGTCATAACAGCTTATTGCACTGGTTTTAATCCCGGTTTTTTTCTAAAATTATTTTTAGACAAATAGAACGTAGGAAAATTGATTTCACACCCGTAGCCCTTAAATTACAAAAATTTTTACGTTTATGGCTCGGGTTGTTTCCCGTTTTTGCGTTTTTGCGTTTTAGCACCCCTAGGACTTAGTGTAGCTTCGTTTTATCATTCCTTAGGCTTAGTGATAGTTTAATTTTAGTTTATTAGGGTTCCCTTGCCTTAATTACTTTTCCGTTGATTAATTTGTAGAATACGTAATCAAATCCAAATCATTAAAATCCAATTCAAGTTCAAATCACGAAACTCAACGAATCCTTCCATTCACACCTCGTTGGGATACGACCCGGGAAATCGCTTTTCCGGTATCACTTTTATCACACCCGTGAGGTTTGGCACGTTGACCTTTTTCCTAAAGGGTTAATTTGTCGAATTTTACGGTTAATTTGATATATTGATATTGTGTTTGTTTTCACCACTCACTTTACCACGAATCGCCTTCTTGTGAGAGTGATGGGTGGATAACGTGGGGTGCGGGGATGGGATTATAGGATTTGTCGTGGAAAGGATGGGTAGGTTGAGTGTTTCAAGAATGAAGAAAAAGGAGCCGGTATTGTTTTTTTTTTTTTTTGTCAAAAGCGTGTTTGGTTTTGGTTGTAGGATTTAATACAAGGACCAAATTTGTCATTTCCCAATTCTTCAAGGGTTGATCTTGCCAACTTCCAAAACTTATCACATGGACCAATCTTGCCAATCTTCGATAGCACAAGGACAAAAATAATTATTTTCAAATTTTTTTCATTTCCAAGGACTATTTTGTAAAATACCAAAATCCAAGGACCTAAACCGCAATTTTCCAAAAGTATTACAAGGACCAATTTTGACAAGTTAGAATTACCAAAGGACTAAAAATATTAATTTTCCAATTTAAAATGTCCAGGGTAAATTGCATCAATCTTTGAAATTTCAGGACTAAAGTTGCCATTTTGCAAAACCGAGCTTTATAAGGCTAATTTTGACAACTTAAAAATTCACGAGGGCATTTTATGAAAAATTACATGTTTTGAATACCAGGGACTAGATTTTTACAATTATTGAATAAAACACGCCTAAATATTTTTCTCTTTTGAGACTTTTCAAAGTGTTTTTGTTGTTTTGCGGTGTAGAAGAACAAAAATGATGAGTATTTACACACTCATCAATCCCCACACTAAACTATTGCTAGTCCCTATCAATCTTTTGAGAAAACTTAATGTATTTGAATCTCTTTACCAAAAGACATTACTTGGAGTAGCCAAATGTTTCAGCTCAAGTAAGAACCTTGGTACAATGATAACCAAATGATTTTGAGCAAATCACCGACTTTCAACGGATTTGATTTGTCTTTACCGTGTCGCTTGCTTCGGACTAGCCAACTCTTAGATAAAATATCTTTGGTGAGCCGATTACAAATTATGGTTTTCCAATCGCCTTTACCACAAGCCATAAACTTGCGGGCTAGCCAACTCTTCACTAATTAAAGATATGGTGGTGAACACCATACAATTTTGGGCAAATTGCAAGCCGTCAACGGATTTGAGATATCTTTACCAAGAGCCGTTTGCTCTCGGATTAGCCAATCCTTTTGTTTATTAAACATGGCGGACTGATTACCATTTGCTAAGTAAGTGCAGAACACTTACTCCAAAAAATTTTGGCCAAAACGGGGAATTATTGGGTGGTATAATTACATGATAAAATTCGCGAGAATTCCCCACACTAGAAATGAATATTGCCCTCAATATTCAAAGTACCTACTGTTATGCGAAACATAGAACGAAAAGGAAATACTACGCCATTTTTTTTTTATTTTTTTTATTTTATTTTTTTTGATGAAAACTTATATACAACAAATGGGCAACTCCCCACACTGTGGTGGTACACACGGTGAAGACCCATGTTTAACTATCGTTTTTGATTACCGAGTCGCTAGCTTGACTCGACCCAGAATTAATTTGTTCATGGGAAGTAAAGTGGAAGAAACAATCTCCATCGGACTTTCATTCAAGATGTTTGGACAAACATTTGAAGCACGTGAAAGTTCCACACCGATGAGATATACATAGATCCGCTCACAAATAATAAATGAAAATGCCGGTCGAGATAGTGTCTTCATTCCAAGGAGTGAAGATGAAGAGAATCACAAGATATTTGAGGAAAGGAAGAAAGATTTTGATAACAATCAAGATCCATTCTTCATCCTCAAATGTAGACATATCGGGAGGAAGGGCGAGTGATGCGCAAGAAACCGTCAAGTTCTCTCACGCAAGCGTAAGAAAACTTAAACGCTTCAAAGACGAAATCAATGAAGATCCGAGGAGTACAATGTTTCCCGGTCGTTATGTCCCAAATGAGTCATGCAATGGATCACCTCAACGATAGTAATCGAGGAATTTGACTAAAAGGAGATTTGGAATGATTATAACTACGGAGAAAGGACATAAACTACAAGGGCTAAAATGCAAATTAGAGGAAATTTAAAAAGATAAAATCTATTAAATAAACGCTATCACTAAATTTAAAGTGATGAACGTTTAAAACTAAAAACTAAAAACTTACGTTTAAAATAAAAATACGTAAACGTACAAATAAAAACGTGAAATCTGAGAAATAAAAGTCCTAAAAATATGAAAAATACATTTTTACAATCCTAATGATAAAATAAAATTTTTAGAAAAAGAAAATTATTTTTACAACTAATTAATTAATTGTTATTAATTAAAAACTATTTTTAACTAATTAATAATTACCTAAAACACAAGAAAATAGGAAATAAAGCTAGAAAATTAAAATTATGAAATGAAAAGTCTAAAATATCAAACTAGAATTTTCAAAACTATTTTTGTATTTTTATGACTATTTTTCTATTTTCTATGAATTTTAAACTATTAAAAACTAATTAAATCACTAAAATTACCAAATGAACTATGAAAAATCTGGAAAATTACTTTTTCTACTTTTTATATTTATCTAAGCCTAAGAAAAATGAAAAATTATTTTTTGGAACCTTTTCTGAATTTTTTGTATTAAAAGCTAATTAAAAATGATTAAAAACTAATTTAAATTAAGAAAAATAGCAAAACAACTTGGAAAAATCTGAAAATTTCAGGAAAAGTCTAAAATAATACAAGGAATCAAGGAAAAATGGAAAAACAGGGGGTTATGTGGAAGAAAATGAAACTGAAGTACAAGTGCTTATTGAAATAAGCACTTAAACAAACAAATGGACACCAAAGTGAACCAACTGTTTATAGAAGCAAATTTATGCAATAAGAACCAAAATGCAACAACAAACAACAAGCTACAGCTACTGGATTGCAATCTACACCAATTTGATGAATGAGAGAATAAGCTAAAAACAGAATTGGGCACCTACTTGCAGCCCCAAAATAAGCAACCAAATAAGCCAAGAAGCAGAATCCAAAAGTTAAAACCTAAACTAGATCTGGCTAGCAACTATCAAACCAAAAATCAACTTTAGACCAGCTCTATTGAGCCCTGAGACAAACCTGCAAGATCTGAGAAAAGACTCAGTATTAGCTGAGCCCTGAGCAGGGCAACAGGGCTTGTCTTAGAGCTTATGCATCAGCTTATCTAGCAAGCAAAAGTTAAAACCAAATGTGAGGTCTTATAGACCTCCTAGTAGACTACTTATAGACAAAAATTCAAACCTTGGAAAGCTATAATAAGATCTGCAACAACCGCACTTCGCACAAATCAAATTTTGACCTCTTTGACTTTTGAAAACCGATTCTGTGTTTGACTTTGGTGAGGTTTTGATCCAATTTAATGACTGAGAATAATGAAATGAGCCATCAACAAGCTAAATTAAGCTACACTTATGAATTTTAAACACAATGCAAGCTTTTCGTTTTCTAAATTCTGTCTAATATGCAAATCAAAACAGTTTATTTGTGCATTTGACTTTTACTAGTTTGATAAGCAAATGAGTGACAGATATTACCTATTCTAACCTATTCAATACTGTTGCATCAAAACTTGACTAACATCTAACCCTTGAGCTTGGTAAAACTGCTTGTACCAAACACTACTTTAACTGATTTACTAAGCAACTAAAACACTAGAAACACTACACTAGCCTGTACCAATGATCATACTGAGCTTAATCATGTTTAAAACAACTAAATAAACATATTTAAACTAATAAAGACCACAGATAAACAGATGAACAAAAACTGCCAATTGCTTTGAAATGAAAAGTGAAATAAAAACTTACTTAGGTCCAGCTGGTGTACAAGCTAAAACCAAACCCAAAAACCACTATACTAAACCATCTCTAATCCAAATCCAAGTCCTGCATCACCCCAAATTCATCACAATATCCAAATCAATCTCTTCAGTTGACTTTTGTTGACCATGAGACAACTATGTTGGAAAATGATTTGAAAGCTTATCCAAAGTTAAAAGAATCCTAAGTGAGCTTATATAAGTTTGTTAGGACTGAACCAAGAGCTGCTTGAAGCTTAAATGAATGAATTTTAAATTGAAATACTTAACAGTAAGCATAAGACATGAATTTAATCAAAACTTTGAAATTGATCATTAAA
Source organism: Chrysanthemum lavandulifolium (assembly GCA_022545495.1). NCBI lineage: Eukaryota > Viridiplantae > Streptophyta > Magnoliopsida > Asterales > Asteraceae > Chrysanthemum > Chrysanthemum lavandulifolium. The sequence continues at coordinate 81,740,775 of CM040240.1, forward strand.
ATGGATTACAAAGATGTTTTAACACAAATGTGTTACCAAGAAACTGAAATTACAATGTTTTAACTAAAAACTAAGAACATTTTATTAAAAACGACATTACAGAAAATAAAATAAAACTAGCTAACTTCCTCCTTGCTTCTCTCCTCCTTTTATGCATAAAATCGCTCTCCACGTGTCTCTCGAGCAAATCCCAACACAAACCCGGGCCCTTGATGTCTTTTGAGCAATATTGGCCATAGGATGAATTTATGGAAAATCTGGTTTGGATATCGTGACAGGGAAAGGTGTGCATTTAATGAGGTTGTAAGGTTGGTGAGGGGGGAGACAAATGGTGGTGTAGGGTGGTTCTAGTGGGTAGAGGTGGTAGCAGCATGATGTGTCTGGGGACAGGAAAGGCTTTTAGGGCGGGTTTGTTTATTTTAAACTTTGGGTTTGGGTTGTCGGGTTAAGGGTGATGGACCGGGTAAGTGATTGGGCCAAGGGGTGTTTTGGGCTCGGGATATAAATAGGTCCGGATGGTTTGTTAGGATTAATAACTCCAAGGACCAAATATGTAAAACTTGAACTCCCAAGGACCTAACATGTAACTTATGAAAAGTATTCAAGGGTTGGTCTTGCCAAGTTAAATAATCCAAGGGTCAATTTTTGACACTTTTGAAATTCCCAAGGACTAGTTTTGACCAATTTTGGATTTTTAGGGACTAAATTGTAATTTTTCTCAAAACTTTTAGATTTCTCACCAAAGGACTAAATATGACAATTTATGATTTTAAAAAGACCTTTGGTGACTTTTCTTCTGAAATTTTGGCTCGTGGACTAATTTTGACAATTTTGAAACTGGGGACTAAACCGCAATTTTGCAAATTTGATATGTTTTTCATCCGATTTTGATATTTTTGCATTTAAAACACATAAAACACTGATTTTGTGATATTTTGATCATTTTGATGTGTTTCGAGTGTTTTCGATGATTTTGCGCTTATTTTGTACAAAATGATGAGTATTTACACACTCATCAATCCCCACATCGAGATATTGCTAGTCCCTAGCAATGATTTGGGAAAACATAATGGATTTTAATCTCTTTACCAAAAGCCATTACTCGAGTAGCCAAATGTTTCAGTTCAAGTAAGAACCATGGTACACCGATAACCATGTGATTTTGAGCAAACCACCGCCTTCAACGGATTTGATTTTGTCTTTACCAAGCCGCACTCTTCCGGACTAGCCAACTCTTAGATAAATTATCAACATTATCTTTGGTGAGTGATTACCAATTATGGTTTTTCCATCGCCTTTACCACAAGCCATAATCTTGCGGGCTAGCCAACTCTTCACTTTTAAGGATATGGTGAGTGAATACCATACAATTTTGGGCAAATTGCAAGCCATATAAACGGATTTGAGAAATCTTTACCAAGAGCCGCTTGCTCTCGGATTAGCCAATCCTTTTGTCTTACGCACATGGCGGATCGATAACCAAATGAGAAAGTGTAGAACACTTTCTCCAAAAAATTTTTGGCCAAAACGGGATCAGGTATAATTACATGATAAAATTCGTGAGAATCCCCACACTTAGAAATGAATATTGCCCTCAATATTCAAAGTACCGCATGTTATGCCGAAACAAAGAACGGAAAGGGAAATACTAAGGCCATTATTTAGAAAGAAGATTTTTTTTTTTTTTTTTTTTGAAGCATGGGTAACCCCCCACACTAGGGTGGTAGAAAGAGGTGAGAAGACGAAATATGGGTGAAAACCCATATGGCATGCTATCGTTTTTGATTACCGAGTCGCTAGCTTGACTCGATCCCCGCATTCATTGGTTCATGGGAAGCAAAGTGGAAGAAACAATCTCCATCGGACTTTCATTCAAGATGTTTGGACAAACATTTGAAGCACGCGAAAGTTCCACAATCGATGAGATATACATAGAACCGCTCAAAATGATATATGGAAATGCCGGATCAAAGATAATGTCTTCATTCTCAAGGAGTGAAGAACAGAGAAGTCACGGATAGGTGAAGAAGAGATAGAAAATCATGATAAACATCATGACTAACTCATCTTCATCTATAGGAGGATCCATAATTTCGTGATTATGAATCTCATCATTTAAGCTTATGTGATCAAGACAAATCTCGGGAGTGTCTAGATCAAGTAGAATTTATCATACTCCCGCGAGATATGATATGAGTGAGTTCACCGGAGAACTCCTCAAAAGTGAATGAATCATATTCGAATTGATACGAGTGAGTTCACCGTGAACTCCTCATCATAAATGATTCATAATCGGGAGAGAATTATGAGAACGAGAGTGGTACCGCCACTAATCTTCTCTCCCATAGTATCAAAACAAGGCTTTCATTTCCGAATCGAATCATCTGAAAGAATGTCACTATCCTTAATGGGGATAGAGATGAAATAGGTTTCTCTTTGAAAGCCTCGATTTTAGAAATGAGAAGTCCGACATTCAATAATGTTGCTCAAGAGCTTCATCTTGGATTTCAGTGTCGAACTTCATCATTCTCTTCTTCTAAGCTAACAAGCTCGTAAGGTGAATCTTCCACATAAACGATGTCTCCACAAGATAACGAATCATCATCATCGAATCGGAGGACATCTCAACATGATCATTTTGGAAGACAAGAGGAGGAGGATATCACACATGATCAAGAATTCCGTGACTCTCTCGGATTGGGACAAGGTCCTCAACACTAGACTTTATGAATTCGTCCGATTCCTTTTCGTGAACAAAGTCGAGATGCTCGCCCCCATGATAAGAGAGTGAGTGTGAATCTCGGTGTGATAGCGCTTGTTTGAGATGAAATCTCAACTGGAATATCAACCGACCGAGGGGTTGAGAAATATTACTTTTAAAAGGATAAAACCCTCCTCGCCATCGCCATAAAGTGTCGCCTTGAGAAATTGGGAACGCCTTAGAGCCGCTTGCTCTAGGATTAATGATTCTTCCCTAGACTTGCGAGCCTCTCGTTCTTCGGCCAGCAATTCTCCTATGGTCTTTTCACCACTCACTTGATTCTTAAAGTTACTAATCATATCCTCAAGTGTTTTCATTGCGGTTTCAAGATCCTGGGAGTTTTCATGAGACAACGGCTCGATGGAGTTTGAGCCGTATGGTGCCGTGGAGGTTGGAAATTTTCAAACATGTGAGAGTCATGATTGTAACAAGGAAATGGATTCTGCTTGACAATCGAAATGAAATGGGGACCTCCACAAGACTCACAACAAGAAACTGCTGAGTTTGACAGTGAATCATATGGATTTTGGTCATATCCAAAGTTCGAGCATCATCGAAAACTGCTCATAGACAAACGTGTTTCCGGATTGACACTCAAATCCTTGGTGAGGACCTCCACAAAATTCACAAGCAGAAGTGTTGATTGTATGAAGATAAGTCGGTCAGGGGTAATTGGAAAATTTTGAGGAGTCGTTAAATGAGTTCGATTAGATCATAATCAAATGAATTCCTTGAACCACAAAACAAACAACTCCCGTTATGAATATCATTACCACATTGTACACACATACACCAACGATGTGGTGAACCATAGAGAGGCTCACCACAACCGACACAAGGAATAACCGATTGCATTTGAGAGTTATGAAGAGGAATCGGTTTATTCAAAGAATCAACAAAACCAACATGGTGATCCGAATGACTATCAAGTCTCAAGAACATTCAAAAATCCGGAGGTGGGACAAGTGGTGTGCTCGAGAGCTAGCAATTTCCACCACTTCCGCTATGGTCTCCTGCTCGTTCTTGAGAAATGTGAAGATTAGGCAAGTCATTCTTGCTAGTCACCGTGTTTGAACGGGTTCATCGTAATCAATTCTAATTCTCGACCTTTTTCGTCGGCTTGAACTTGTTCGATTAGATTACGGCTCTATCTTCAAAGAAAGTGTCCTCGTAATCCTCGATGGGTGCTTGGGGTAGCTCCGACGCTTGAACCGGTTTGTCAAGATTAGATTGTATTTCGTGTTGTGGCGGGTGGTCGAAATAACTTTGAAAAGAATTTTGATGGATAATTCGCACGAATTGCAAAATTCGCTGAACTAGGCCCTCCACACCGCTCACACACATTTCGACGATGAAGTTGACGATTGTCGACATAAGAATTAAACATATAGAGGATTAAGAAGAGAATCAAATGGTTGAGAGGATACGAAGAATAGAATTAAACCAAGAAAAGAGGTAAGAGAAATAGAATCAACGAATAAGAGGAATGAGAAGAATATTTTTGTGTTTTTGTATAAGAAAATATAAACATATACGATGGATGGTATGAACAAAGAGTGAATATCCAAATTACTAATCGCTAAACGAGAATAATCAAGACACCTCAAGAATGGCGCTTGTAATTTGATGCACAAGAAACTCATTAAGTTCTCTCACGCAAGCGTAAGAAAACTTAAAACAGCTTCAGCACGAAATCAATGAAGATCTGAGGAGTACAATGTTTCCCCGGGTCGTTATGTCCCAGCGAGCTGTGCAATGGATCACCTCACGTATAGTAATCGAGGAATTTGGACGGAAAAGGAGATTTGGAATGATTATAACTACGGAGAAAGGACATAAACTACAAGGGCTAAAATGCAAATTAGAGGAAATTTAAAAAGATAAAATCTATTAAATAAACGCTATCACTAAATTTAAAGTGATGAACGTTTAAAACTGAAAACTAAAAACTTACGCTTAAAATAAAAATACGTAAACGCATAAATAAAAACGTGAAACTGAGAAATAAAAGTCCTAAAATATGAAAAGTACATTTTACAATCCTAATGATAAAAGAAAATTTTAGAAAAGAAAATTATTTTTACAACTAATTAATTAATTATTATTAATTAAAAACTATTTTTAACTAATTAATAATTACCTAAAACACAAGAAAATAGGAAATAAAGCTAGAAAATTAAAATTATGAAATGAAAAAGTCTAAAATATCAAACTAGAATTTTCAAAACTATTTTTGTATTTTTATGACTATTTTTCTATTTTCTATGAATTTTAAACTATTAAAAACTAATTAAATCACTAAAAATTACCAAATGAACTATGAAAAATCTGGAAAATTACTTTTTCTACTTTTTATATTTATCTAAGCCTACGAAAATGAAAAATTATTTTTGGAACCTTTTCTCGAATTTTTGTATTAAAAGCTAATTAAAATGATTAAAACTAATTTAAATTAAGAAAATAGCAAAACAACTTGGAAAAATCTGAAAATTTCAGGAAAAGTCTAAAATAATACAAGGAATCAAGGAAAATGGAAAACAGGGGTTATGTGGAAGAAAATGAATGAAGTACAAGTGCTTATTGAAATAAGCACTTAAACAAACAAATGGACACCAAAGTGAACCAACTGTTTATAGAAGCAAATTTATGCAATAAGAACCAAAATGCAACAACAAACAACAAGCTACAGCTACTGGATTGCAATCTACACCAATTTGATGAATGAGAGAATAAGCTAAAATGTAATTGGGCACCTACTTGCAAATTTCAAAATAAGCAACCAAATAAGCCAAGAAGCGTAATCCAAAAGTTAAAACCTAAACTAGATCCGCTAGCAACTATCAAACCAAAAATCAACTTTAGACCAGCTCTATTGAGCCCGAGACAAACTCGCAAGATCCGAGAAAAGACTCAAGATAGTTCCGAGCCCCGAGCAGGCAATGTGGCTTGTCTTAGAGCTTATGCATCAGCTTATCTAGCAAGCAAAAGTTAAAACCAAATGTGAGGTCTTATAGACCTCCTAGTAGACTACTTATAGACAAAAATTCAAACCTTGGAAAGCTATAATAAGATCTGTGCAACAGCTGCAATTTCTGCACAAATCAAATTTTTGACCTCTTTTGACTTTTGAAAACCAGTTACAGGTTTGACTTTGGTGAGGTTTTGATCCAATTTAATGACTGAGAATAATGAAATGAGCCATCAACAAGCTAAATTAAGCTACACTTATGAATTTTAAACACAATGCAAGCTTTTCGTTTTCTAAATTCTGTCTAATATGCAAATCAAAACAGTTTATTTGTGCATTTGACTTTACTAGTTTGATAAGCAAATGAGTGATGATATTACCTATTCTAACCTATTCAATATTGTTGCATCAAAACTTGACTAACATCTAACCCTTGAGCTTGGTAAACCGCTTGTACCAAACACTACTTTAACCGATTTACTAAGCAACTAAAACACTAGAAACACTACACTAGCTTGCACTAATGATCATACCGAGCTTAATCATGTTTAAAACAACTAAATAAACATATTTAAACTAATAAAGACCACGATAAACAGATGAACAAAACCGCCAATTGCTTTGAAATGAAAAGTGAAATAAAACTTACTTAGGTCCACCGGTGTACAAGCTAAAACCAAACCCAAAACCACTATACTAAACCATCTCTAATCCAAATCCAAGTCCCGCATCACCCCAAATTCATCACAATATCCAAATCAATCTCTTCATTGACTTTTGTTGACCATGAGACAACTATGTTGGAAAATGATTCAAAGCTTATCCAAAGTTAAAAGAATCCTAAGTGAGCTTATATAAGTTTGTTAGGACCGAACCAAGAGTCGCTTGAAGCTTAAATGAATGAATTTTAAATTGAAATACTTAACAAGAAGCATAAGACATGAATTTAATCAAAACTTTGAAATTGATCATTAAAATGGATTACAAAGATGTTTTAACACAAATGTGTTACCAAGAAACTGAAATTACAATGTTTTAACTAAAAACTAAGAACATTTTATTAAAAACAACATTACAGAAAATAAAATAAAACTAGCTAACTTCCTCCTTGCTTCTCTCCTCCTTTTATGCATAAAATCTGCTCTCCACGTGTCTCTGAGCAAATCCCAACACAAACCTGGGCCCTTGGATGTCTTTTGAGCAATATTGGCCATAGGATGAATTTGGCGGGAAAACTGGTTTGGATATCGGGACAGGGAAAGGTGTGCATTTAATGAGGTTGTAAGGTTGGTGAGGAGGGGGGAGACAAATGGTGGTGTAGGGTGGTTCTAGGTGGGTAGAGGTGGTAGCAGACAGATGTGTCGGGGGGACAGGGAAAGGCTTTTAGGGGCGGGTTTTGTTTATTTTAAACTTTGGGTTTGGGTTGTCGGGTTAAGGGTGATGGACCGGGTAAGTGATTGGGCCAAGGGGGTGTTTTGGGCTTGGGATATAAATAGGGTCCGGATGGTTTGTTAGGATTAATAACTCCAAGGACCAAATATGTAAAACTTGAACTCCCAAGGACCTAACATGTAACTTATGAAAAGTATTCAAGGGTTGGTCTTGCCAAGTTAAATAATCCAAGGGTCAATTTTTGACACTTTTAAAACTCCCAAGGACTAGTTTTGACCAATTTTGGATTTTTAGGGACTAAATTGTAATTTTTCTCAAAACTTTTAGATTTCTCACCAAAGGACTAAATATGACAATTTATGATTTTAAAAAGACCTTTGGTGACTTTTCTTCTGAAATTTTGGCTCGTGGACTAATTTCGACAATTTTTGAAACTGGGGACTAAACCGCAATTTTGCAAATTTGATATGTTTTTCATCCGATTTTGATATTTTTGCATTTAAAACACATAAAACATCGATTTGTGATATTTTGATCATTTTGATGTGTTTCGAGTGTTTTCGATGATTTTGCGCTTTATTTTGTACAAAAATGATGAGTATTTACACACTCATCAAATGAGGGTAGTATCATCAATAAGCAAACTCTTATGACAGTACACCTTCCTCCGAGCCAATATCATCCTCAAGATCAAAATAGAAATGATCATATTCCGGAGGAGATATGTCATGAGAGAGTTCACCGGAGAACTCTTCATGAAGAGAATCATTCATATGAAGTGAATTTGTGAACACTTGTTCCATTGTGGGCTCATCACTATCCTCGTCAAAGATTGGATTGTTAGAAATCCAAGTGAAATCAGATTCAATTCAAATATAGGATTGGTGAAAGTAGCTTTGAATGTTTCGGGAACAAAGTGATCAACATTCTCTATTGACCGTTAGGGTGAGAAGTGAGTGAACGATCATTATAAGGGAGACTTTCAATCTCTCCCGGATCGGCTTCAAATCAAAGAGACCATCGCCACTTTCGATGAAAGTGGACTGATGTGAGTGAGCTCATCGTGAACTCCTCAAGAAGAGGATCGACATGGGAGTGATGCCTCAACATACTCGATGTTTCCATAGGAAGCACAATCGTCGCTAAGATCGTAGAAAGTTTCAAAATGATCTTTTGAACACTCAAGAGGGAAAGAGAATCACATATGGTCAAAGTTCCCTCGTGACTCTCTCGGATTGGGACAAGGTTCTCAACACTAGACTTTATGAATTCGTCCGATTCCTTTTCGTGAACAAAGGTCAAGATGCTCGTCCCCATGTTCGAGAGTGAGTGGAATTTCGGTGTGATAACAATGATCGAGGAGTTGAGAAGGACTAGCATACATATGTTTTATACTTTCCGCTTGTTCTTCCGCTAGTAATTCCATCATAGTCTTTTCTCCCGATTTTTCATGGAAGGAATTTCAACCGATGAACTTGATGAACCCGTACAAAATTGACGAATATCAAGGGTAACTTCATCATCATCGCCATCGTGAATGAAACGGAATCGAGAGCTAGATTTGGTCGCTTTTTCTTTTGCAATTGATTCCTAATAGATTTTTCAAAGGCAAATTGGGAATTTAATTTAGCGACCCGCTCTTGACTAACAATTCTTCCATGGATTTGTCATTTGGATTATCTTGGGATGTTTAGATTCCTTCAAATCTTTCACTAAATCCAAAAGATCAAGGAGAAGATTTTGAGGAAGTGGCTCAGCCGAGGTGGTGCTTGATTTTGGTATCAGAGGTTGGTCATGATACGAAGAGTCGTAATTGTTACAAGGAAATGGATTCCTTGTTTGACAATCGTAGCTAAAGTGAGGACCTCCACAATACTCACAACAAGAAACTGATGCGGCCGTGAGTCATATGTGTTGTAGTCATAATTGTTATCGAACTCGCTCATAGACAAGCGTGTTTCCCGATTGACAATCGAACCGGAGTGTGAACCACCAAAGTACTCACAACAAGAAACTGCCGAGTCTCACAAAGGTGGTAGCCGATGGAATAAATCGGTTGTGTTATGGTAGGAATAGGATCCCGGTTATGGATGCACCCGCTTCCCGATTCCACCATGCTACAACCGGGGCAATTGCCACCATTATAAGGACCACCACACCATTGACAACCAAGAGGGTGAGGATAAGACATAGAAAAGAATCAAAGGGTTACAGAGGGGGTTGGATGAAGAATCAAAGATGTGAGAGGGTAAAGATGGATATTTTGGATTTTGAAAACATGTTGTAAAAATAAGAAAGAAAATCTTTTGGGTTTTGTGTTTGTTGAAAACTTGAATAAAAATGTTTTTGGTAATCGATCCGTCAAACGAATTAACTTCACGATAATTTTGGTTTTATATGAAAACAAGGAAATATGGACAAAGATGGTAAATATACAATGGGTGTATATTCAACAACACCGATGCTTCAAATTGTAGTAACGCAAAGACACCTCCCAGCAATGGCGCCAAAATTTGGTTGGGTCCAAACCGTCAAGTTTATCACACAAGCTAACCACTTGTGAATGGTCAACCATAATAAACTTCAAACAGCTCAGAACCAATGCAATGAAGATCTAGAGGAGTACAATGTTTCCCCGGGTCGTTAAGTCCCAACGAGGTGTGAAAACTGTAATACAATGAATCTGTGATCGGGTGATATTGAACAGGAAAAGGTTATGATTGATTTTACACTAAGGAAATTAAATCTAATAAAGACTTTGAAGTCATTTTAATTCTATTTTTAAAATCGATTAACGTTTAAAACCTAAAACGTAAAACTTAAACTAAAACAAACGTAAACGTGTAAAATAAAAATGTGAAATCGTAAAACTAAAAGACTCATGAAATGAAAATTACTTTTAACAATTCTAATAATAAAAGAAAATTTTAAGAAAAAGAAAATTATTTTAAAACTATTTATCTAATTATTATTAATTAAAACTATTTTTAACTATTTAATAATACCCTAAAATATAAGAAAATATGAAATAAAGCTAGAAAAGTGAAATTATGACTTAGAAAAATCTAAAATATTATAAAAGTTATTTTAAAACTGAAATATATTTTTAGACTTTTAAATAATTATTATTAATTAAAAACTAATTTAAACTTATTAAAATTAAGAAAAATAACAAATGAACAAGAAAATTATGAGACTTTACAGAAAATCTAAAATATTATTCTAAGCCCGGGAACAATATAAAAGTTAGATAAGCCCACTAATGTCGAATTGGGCAAATAAGCGCTTTAAATAAGCACTGAAATAAGCTAAAAGCTAACTATAAGCTACCATAAGCTACTAAAGCCTAAATCTAACCTAAAATGAGCTAATGCAACTGATTGGGAAGTAAAATGCACAAGCTACGAAAAAAAAGCTCGAGACCGATTTCAAGTCTCAACACGCCAAACTACCTTATAAATTTCTACTTTAAGCACTAATTAAGCTAGCTAGAAAATTTTCTAAAATAATCTAAAATGGCCATGATGTTCACAACCAACCAAAGATCTTGTATCCCAAATTTGAGCTCAAATGGACTTATAATGAATCCGTGAAAATTCCACAAAGTTTGGCAAAAATCACGTTGCAAAAACAATAACCAAACACCCCTAAGTAATTAATTGCGTAGGAAAGAACCAATAAAAGACCCAAGGGCAGTTGGTTTTGAGGTGTCTGCTGTGTGCGTGGACTTGGTGCGTGAGGTCATGTGTTCGATTCTCGCCCTTCACGCTTTTGGCAATTTATTTTTTTCTTTTGCAAACTGAATAAGGTACTAAAGTAAGCAATCTTTATAAAACATAAACTTAAAAACTACTACAAAGTCAGATGAACGACTTATAGTCATGTATGGGCGTACTCCCAACCAAACACCCTTTAAGTCGTCTTTGGCACAAAATAAGCATGAAAAAGCAAAATAAGCAAGCATTAAGCACTTTAACAACTCAAACATATGTGAATAAGAACCGAATTAAGTCAAGTGGCAAAATTACACAAAAAGGGAAAGTGCGCTTATGTAATAAGCTAAACTAAGGAAAAGGAATGATAACTACAATAAGCTTATAAAACAACCTAATCCTAATGCATACTACTCTAACTTACTAAGAGGCAATATTTAAAACCGAAATAAGCTAAAACTTACACTAATAAACTCTCAAAGCCACAATTGGCTTTCACCGCACCATGGTCCGAACGGGCCAAAATGGGAATGAAAAAACAACATGTGTAGGTCAGTCAGAGTAAAACAAATTTCAGAGGCCAATAGAGCTTAAAATTAAACAAGCTAACCTATCAACTAATCCCTACAAGCTGCTAATCCTAAAAACTTACCTACCCTAGTTCACTAAAAAGCAATTTTTAAACCATACAAAGCTTAAATGAGCTTATTGAAGGCTGAGCAAAAGGAGCAGTTGGACCATTTCAAAGAAATGTAAATTGATAACTCTTACTTGAAACTTGTTTTGCAAAAGATCAATTAGAAAACCGAAAATAACTTCAACCTTGTTCAGCTTCAAGACCCAAAGTGGGTCAAAATGGGTAAATCGTGACTTTTTACCAAGAATAAAGCAAATCCAAACACCCCGTCAGTGGTCAAAACTTAATTTATGAAGTCAGAAGATTTTGAAATCACTAGAACTTTTTTGTAAACTTAATCAACAACTCAAATGAGCTTACATCACAACTAGGCAACACTTTCTAATATTCAAACATACAAGAAAGCAGAACAATGAAACAGAGCAAGAAAAGCTTTAAGATGGGATTCAAAAAAAAAAAACTAAATTTGCATAAACTGACATTAAAGGTTACATTAAATTGCAAGAAGGTAAAAAACGGTACTAGAACAATAATGTCTAGACTAAAGCTAGAAAAACTAAATTAAAACTAAAAAAAAACTAACTAACTACTAAATCGGTACAATGGCATTACGAGCTATTTATGCTCCGGGAAGGGTCTTCAAGTCTCTTTCTTCTCTCTCTCTGCCTTCTCGTGTGAGAGTGATGGGTGGATAACAGGTGGGGTGCGGGGATGGGATTATAGGATTTGTCGTGAAAGGATGGGTAGGTTGAGTGTTTCAAGAAATGAAGAAAAGGGAGCTGGGTATTGTTTTTTTTTTTTTTTTGTCAAAAGCGTGTTTGGTTTTGGTTGTAGGATTTAATACAAGGACCAAATTTGTCATTTCCCAATTCTTCAAGGGTTGATCTTGCCAACTTCCAAAATTTATCACATGGACCAATCTTCGATAGTACAAGGACAAAAATAATTATTTTCAATTTTTATTTTCATTTCCAAGGACTATTTTTGTAAAATACCAAAAATCCAAGGACCTAAACTGCAATTTTCCAAAAGTATTACAAGGACCAATTTTGACAAGTTAGAATTACCAAAGGACTAAAAATGTTAATTTTCCAATTTAAAATGTCCAGGGGTAAATTCTATCAATCTTTGAAATTTCAAGGACTAAAGTTGCCATTTTGCAAAACTGAGCTTTATAAGGCTAATTTTGACAACTTAAAAATTCCTGAGGGCCTTTTATGAAAAATTACATGTTTTGAATACCCAGGGACTAGATTTTTACAATTATTGAATAAAACACAGTCTAAATATTTTTTCTGTCTTTTTGAGACTTTTCAAAGTGTTTTGATCGTTTTGCAGTGTAGAAGGAACAAAATGATGAGTATTTACACACTCATCGATACCTATGCCACACCTATGGCACATACCAAGAAACCGGATTGATTTGCATGGGAAATTGGTTGACCCTACCAAATACGTAAGTATTATTGGGTCTCTCATGTATCTAACAGTGATGGACCGACATTGTATTTGTCAGATATCTTTGCTCCGCTATCGTCATGACCAACCTGAAACTCACATCTCGAGGCTAGAAGAATTATCCAATACATCAAGGGAACCATTAATTTGGGAATCGGTATCCAAGGATTCTAGTTTTGAACTAATAGCTTTTTCGACACCGATCACGCAGTTACTTAGATTCTCGGAAAAGTACTTGGTGCTTTGCAATTCCTTGGTGATAAATTGGTATCATGGCAATCGAAGAAACAAGATTGTACATCCCCGTCCTCAATCAAGCGTAATATGTAGCCATGTCGGCGTGTTGTGCTCAAGTCATTTGGATGAGAACACAACTCAAAACTATGGTTACATATTTGATGTAATCCCGATGTATCGCGATAATGGAAGTGCTATTGCGATCTCGTGCAAATCCGTCCAACATTCAAGTCCAAGCACATCGATCTTCGATATCATTTCATAAAGGAGCATGTGGAAAAGGGTACTGTTGAATTATATTTTGTGGTACTTGAACACCAACGGCGGACCTTCTCACCAAAGCCTTAGCTCTCGCTAGGTTTACTAAGTTGATCCGCCGGATTGGCATGAGGTGTTTGACTCGAGGAACCGGATGAACTTTTAACACATTCTTAAAATCACCAAACACCAAAACCTCTTTTGTAAATAATTTTATCAAAAACAAAAATAGAAAAAATATAAAATCTCATAAAATTCAAAAATATTCTTCTATCTAAATTTCTTCAAACATTGCAAGGAAAAATCTTCCGTCAACACTTTGTTCTATCAAACATTTTCATTATTTTCTCGGACAAGTGTTGAGGGGGAGAATGTAATTATTTTTCCGTTTCATAAAACCTTGTACTTGCATGTTACCCACATTGGTTGTATCTTTGATAATGGTGGATACGTTTCTTGTTTATAACACTCCCCGGACTCAAATTTGTAACATTTTACTATTTCTAAAAGTCGAGGGGAGTGTCGTCAAGTTTCTTTCCAAACTTTCACGTCTTGCTTAACCAAAATGGAAGTTATGGGCTGTGGTTGAAAATTGATGAGGTGGAAGGGCCAAATGTGTCAAAATTTAAAACTTAAAATATCAAAACCTTCAACTAACTTTTCAAAATCATTTATTACATTCATTAATTTTTCAACCTACCTCATCCACGCCTAACATTCAAAACAGAAATCGGTGCTACTAAAACTGAATTTGTAAGTGATTATAGCTTTGAGTTGTGATTTTAAACATTGGTTTTGAATATAAAACGATTTCAACGGTAAGATTTTCCAATAAATTGAATTTTGTGTTCATACGCTTACGCGTACTAATAAAAAGTTGGAAAATGATGTTTTGATGAAATGCTTGGTGTTAAAATGATTAAAAATAAGACTTATAATCATTTCCATAAAATTTTTCAACCTAGAAAACGTTTTTGATCATATTCGTGGTTTTAGGGTTTATGCGTGGATTTGGGTATTTTCTATTGTGAGTATTTAAGGACACTTAGATACTTGAGATATGATTGTTGCTTGTTTAATTAACCAACTACACCTTTGAATCAAACCCAGAAACATCTAATTAGTGAAAATAGATTTGGGTATTTTTGATTCATGATGCTTTTTGTTGTTAAAACTTGTTTAAGGCGTTTTCTCTTGCTTCTAAGACTTCCCAGAAATCATTTGGAGGAATTTCCATGGTTAAAATTCTTAAGAGTAGGATTTGATATGCTAGGGTTTAAGTTTACGCATAAGTGTTATCCTACGCGTAACTAAAATTGACTGATGATGCCATATGATTTTGAAAGGATTTGAATAAATTGTTAATATGAATGTTATGATTGATTTATTTCAGGCTTCTACGCGTACCAATTCAGAATCAAGGTTAAAAACGGATCCTATGCTTATGGAATACCTTACGCGTAGATGTTATGCATAAGAGAAATCTTACGCGTAAGGGTCTACAATGGGACTTCACGTATCCAATGAAGGATATGCATAAACTTGGATTCTTACGCATATGGCTTATACTCTTACGAGTAAACCTTACGCATAAGCTCCTAACCTACGCTTACGCGTAAGCTTTATGCCAAGAGTCTATTCCTATGCGTAAGCTTTCTTACGCGTAAGAGTGACTCCTACGCATAAGCTTAGTTCTACGCGTATGGTTACCATGTTTACGCATAAGCTTACAATCCTACACTTAAGTCAAAATTACAACTTTACTTATGAAATGTTACGCATACAAACTTGTAATAAGTTACTCATAACGTCACAAGACCAAAAGGTCACTAATAAGCAAAAAAATGGTTAAAATGTTGTGTGAATGAGTGAAACTTTGGACTTTAAAATTCAAAATTAACATACTCACGTAATTTATCACGACTACTTTGGACTATTGGACAACATGTGACTTTGGACTTGTAACATTCATTAACATAACAAATTCAATAAATTGGACAATAAAATCAACTTTTGACTAACATAATGTCTTCGATATGTTGGTTCTTTGTCTCAATACCTTTCGGATAATGATATGGATGTCATCATGGAAAATGTCAACGCACCAAATGAGCTCACAATGGAAGATATATTCCCTCGATTAAAGATGAAGATTGGAAAGAACAACCTCAAGGTCGACTTTGAGAACTTCACCGCCGTAGTCTTCATGCGGGATTGTTGTGGACATACTCAAAACTCATCCCTACAACAATATGCTCACCAACTCAGCAACTGTGCCAGAAATTTACATTCATCAATTCTGGCACACAATGAAAAAGGTTGATGGTCATGATACTATCACAGTGACTCTCAATGATAAGAAGTCACCGTCACTGTTGCAGATCTGCGAACTATACTTCTTCTGCCAGTTATCCAACCTGCTGAGTATGTACCAATTCCAAGTGAAGAGGCTACACTACAATTCATGGTCGATCTTGGCTATGATGAAGCTGCTGGAATAATTACAAAGCACTCCTCGATCGATTTAAAAAACATTCCTCAACCCCGGAGGACCTTGTACATCATGATCGCCAAGTCTGTTTCTGGAAGAGACAACGGTCATGAGCATCCTAAACTCATGTACTTACAAATCTTCTGGAGCATGGTCAACAAAATACACATCGACTATGCAAGTCTGATCTGGGAAGACATGATGTCCCACCTCGAAGCCGGGAAAAGTTTCCTTTCATAAAATACACGGTTGTTGATCCGTAACATTCTCGGAAAAATCATGACATTCCTTGAGAATTAATGACTCAACAATCACTTAGTGTTGTATGAGCCTACATTGAATGTTTTCATATTTAAAACTCATCAACAAAGAAACAAGGCGCAGATTACTTGACGCCTTCTCACCGCGATATCAAAGGCTTCCATCGTATTCACGATACCAAGAAGCGATGAACACAGGCAAAGTCGGTTTTATGGATGAAAAGTCTTGACTATTCCACCAAGAAGACCAGAAGATCAGGCAGAGCTGGAAGTGTTGAAAGCACTGAGAGTGCCCTCAAGTATCCAAAAAGGAATCTTGGTCACAAAAGAAACGTCCTATCTAAGGATGCTATCCCTAACCCTAAACCGGCACTCAAACTTGAGGACGAAGACTCTGAGGATACTGAGTCTGATGAGGTGGTTCGCTATTAAGAATCCGCTACTGATGAAACGACCTTGTTGAGGTCCGATGACCAACCACTCAGTCCCAAAATGACAAGTGAAAGACTCCGATTGCAGGCAAAGAAGAAAGCTCGATGATGAACCTAAGGATGAAGAAAGAGAGTACCACAATACTCTCAAAGATCTAAGGTTAAAGCATGTCGCTACTAAATTTCATTGTCAACAAACCGAGACCACCGAGATTCCGGTGGTGGTTCACTAACCATACCAGCTTTGTGATGCGGTTAATCAACCCGATAAGCGAACCGGTGCCATCTAAGGAATCTCAGAAAGAAAGCAGCAGACTAAATTATGAAGTTCCATTTACCTTTGAAGAAGAAGAGGAACAAGAAAGGATGAAAGATCACCGATGAAGATGTTAAGCAAGCGACCTGTGGAAAGGTCAAGAAGAGGCTAAGGAAAGGTCAAGAAGAAGCTAAAGCTCAAGAAGAAGCTGATAATTATCTTCAAGATAATCCTGAACACAACCGTGAAGAAACTTCTGAGCCACCAAAAGACCCAGAGCCATCTCATGACTCATCCTCATCAGACTCATCGTCCCATTCATCAGCACCACCATCCAAAGATGCTACCACCAAATCATCCTCCAAATCAGTCAAGTAACCTACCGACACTTGGGCATCACGTACCAAGACCAAGATTTTCAAGGATGTCAGGAAAGCAAGGAAACGAAACGTGGTCAACAAGAAATTGAATCAGCTTGCCGACAGAGTTTATTTACTTCAAAATGTGATGAACGAGTTCTCAGAGGAAAGAGACCAGATCGAACAATTTCTCAACCGAGATATACAGGGTGAAATGGACAAGACGATTAGAGACTATACTCATAAGTTTCTTATCGACACCATCCCTGGAGTCACAAAAGAGATGTTCGCCAGACAACTCTATCCTTATCTCATGAAATTGGTCAAGCAGACACTGTCAAATACCCCTGCGGTCATGGAAATCAAACCAGTTCCGTCTCATATTGTCACTGATGCATAATTGATTTCTAAGCTGGTTATGCAAATGTCTCAAAGATCTGCAACTTTCACTTCTGACGAAGCAAAACGTTTTGAGGCATTACTGGAATATTAACTCAAGACATCTTGTAAAGAGTCAGTTGGTCAGGTTAAGCGACCAAGAGATGATGATGATGCAGACAAGGATTCCGAGCCTAAACGTCAAAAGAAAATAGGAGAATCCTCTTCCAAGCCTTCACTACCCCAAAAGACCACCACTACCACAAGAAAATAGGCGAATCCTCTTCCAAACCTCGGGGCTCTGAGTCTTCACCACCATCAAAGAAAATCGGTGATCATTTATAATATACTGGTGGTGATGACGAAGAGATTCCTGAGCCTCAACAACAGCCCCCCTCTTTGACATCAACCAAGCAGCCTAAAGAATCATCCTCCAAGCCTAAGCAGAAAAGGTCAACATCAGTTGTATCATGGCTAGATGAAGATGAAACTGATGAATATGAATGGTTTTCTAAGCTTGTTGATGCCACCCCTCAATTACCTGAAAGCCAAGAACCAGAAGATGGTTGAACCATGGAGCATGTCAAGATTATTCAAGAAAAATTCAACGTGAAGAAGATGACGAAGGGAGAGTTACGCCGAATCAAGAACTATGCATTTCAACTGCTTAAGGACAGCTCCGATAGTGCTATTGAAGTCGAATATCATCTCGACAACATCGCACGAGCTATGTCCAACAATATTGATTGGCTCAACCCTGAATCTAACATCGACTTCACAAGACCTGACAAGACTCCTTACTACACTGACTGGACCAAGCCACTACCAACCATTGGCCGACCTGATCAACAAAGGATTCCCTACCAATACTTCTTCAACAACGACCTGGAATTTCTTCAACACGGTAGCGATGTAAGCAAGAAATATGCTACCTCACTTACCTTCAACGTCCCGGCAGCAGTCTTCTCTGATAATGTTGCCATCGAGGAAAAGCCACAAGAATGTTTGTTGATAATTTGGTAAATTATGACCTCGATGCACAGTATGGAATTTATCATTGGCCTGAACGAAGAAGACTATACTACGTAAGGTGCGGTACTAAAATCAAACAAGGAGGTGTACGGTGACAAACGGATCATTGCTATAATGAATGTCGATCGCTACAAAGTGGGATTACTCATTCACGGAAGCAATCAAAGTCAAACGCCAAGACGAGCAGAATATGATTTCTATCAAGTCGATTTTCAGAGATTGTCGCTCAACAACATTGAAGACATGTATCTGGCTAAAGTACAAGGTCGAATGCGAAATTTCTCCACCAACATCCAGCTGCAGTATATCAAGTCCTTGTTGATATTCATAAAAAGCATCATCTTCCAAGAACGTGATGAAGACCTTCAACTTGTCGTGGAATCATACCATAAAAGGGTCAATCTCACTAAACCGTTGCTCCACTTTCCCGATATCAACCAACTCTCTCAATACACCATTCTTAAGAAACCAAAGTTTGGCGTAGTTTACCGCAGTGAACTTCACCATAACTGTTTCATGGCGTGCAATGAGCTTCACAAGTTTTGTGATCACACTCTGAAGAAGGTTCGTGACTGGTTAGCGTATCGGTTAAAAGAGATTCATGAAAGCATTGGGTCGAAGAAGCGGTGGAATTCCAGAGAAAAGAGGGATGTGAAGAAGATTATAAAGCGGATTGATGAAAGGTTGTTTCACCGGGATCAGATGCGGAGGCTAGAGAGCTTTGTGGGTGGAAGAGAGAGCTTCACTCTTACGGGCTATCAACGTCAAGAGAGAACTCCCGGTGTCATTGAAGGATTTCCTGGTACTCCTTAATTCATTTCTTTGATTGATATTTGGATGATATAATTTGTATTATTGAAAGGACCCTGTGGTACGCATCAATGCCACAATCCTTATAAAAGGAGCGAAAGCTTCTTACTTTCGAGTAAAACTTATCAAAACTTTCATTTTTCAAAGTTTTGCTCAAAAGAACAAGTACTTTCCCATATGTTTTTTCAAAACCTCAAAAGTTAATATTACTTGTTGAGGGGGAGTACTTGCTAAAATCTTTGTTAAAAAATCGTTCTTCATGGAAATCTTCCCACAAAACTCGAAATGGACATATTCGAAATCAAAATTTAATCAAAAATAACATTAATATGCCATTTTTTAGGGGGGGAAAAATTATGTGATACAAATATCTTGGAAATGTAATTGAATCTTCGTGTGACTAAGACTTAACCCATGAATTGACAAGAACTGAACTATCACACATCAAAAAGATTTGTCTTCCAAGACTTGTCCGAGTAGATTGTACCTTTTCAAGAAACTCCTGATAGACATGAACTTTGATGGGTTTGACAACCTTTCGAGGTTTGTCCACACCTTCAAGGTTATTATTAGAGCTAGTTGTCACCTAAAAGCTGACAATGCAAATCTTTAACTGTGTAACGTAACCGTGTGTCGCGGGGAATTGTCTATCTTGAGTTGATCAATTCAAAAGTGCGAGCTCTACCCTCACTGCGATTTACATCAAAACACTTGAGCACATGTGGAGGGGGAGTATTTCTAAAAATACAAAACTCTCGAAGTGTTACAAAATGTTTTCACTCATAAACACTTTGAGAGATTTTCGAGGAAATGGTTTTATGGCAACTTAGGATAGTCATGGAGTTATAAGGTGACTAAGGTTAGGAATAACCATCCTATGATCCGCCAGAGCCGGAGGGATCTACCCAAGGACACCACCAATAGTTAGAATTTAGAAGTCCTTAGGTATGATTATAAAAAAAGGAGAAAATGAGAATCAGAGAAAGAAGGAGTTGAACAATTAAAAAAAAAGTAAAGAAAGGGTGAAAAGAAATAGCCCTCCAAATTATTCAACTTAGGGCTGACATCGGGTTCAATACATATGCTACTGGTTGTCACTAGATGACACCGGTATTGAAGACTAAAGTCATCATGGACCCAAGGCGCATGAACTAAACCTTCTTAGCCACGCAAGTTTCACTCAATGAAGCTTGTTTCATTCTCACAGGAACCTGCGTAAACTATCGGCTTTCTCTTAGAGATTCTTTGGTATTGAAGAAGGAGACCCTCTCCTAGTCTCCGCTTAGGAAAACCAAAGCGCACTATTGAGTCTAGAGCCACAAGATTCATCAAAAGATCTCTTAGTAACACTTGACATCTCATCACTTGTCGCTCAACATTAAGGACGCAAGTGATAATATTATCGAGTCCTTCATGATCTTAGCAATCTGTCGAGAACATTTATGAGGGTTATGATACGCGTACAATGCGCGCTCGGGTCAAAGGAACTTCCTTTTGTCGAGCAAGTTTTTAACACCCAGGCGTTGAACCTAATCGTTGTAGTGTAGTATTAGGGTAAGCCTCAGAATTGATATCGTTTTCTGGGGAATAGGAATGCTAGTGAGAATTGCTATGCTAAGGTTGGGGTTGAGGAAGATTATTTTTATCTTTTTATGTTTTTAGGAAATGGAAAGGTCTGAATCTCGGGTTTGGATTTGGGGTTGGTATTTCTCACGATTACTCTACTATTATCTATTCTAATTAACTAAGCTAAGGTGAGTGTAGTCAGTGTCTATTGTTGTGTGCTCTTATGATGATTAAAAATGTATTTACTTAGATGTTATTACTCCCTAGTTACCTCCTATTGATGGTTGAATTGTCACGTCCTTATTCTTAACGTGTTGTGTTTCTAAGGTCGTAGGGTATGCGTTTATCCCTAACTCTATGAAGCTACCTAAGTGTAATGACTACGAAATCTCTAGGATTCATAAACTTAACACTAAGGTTATCTTTGGATATTTAGCCTATAATTCCACTAGTAACTATAAACTAAGGTTCAACAAAGACTAATCAAGCATTAATAACACAACGGATGACCTATCGCAATACTAGGTCAATCAAAATTAAGATAAGAGACAACCAATCAATATTCAATAACTAGGTTTCATAAATCTAAGCAAACACACAAGTAAATTAGCCAAACATGGAGAACATGCAACCATACACACAAACAATTGAATACATAATTGAATTAATGAAGTAAAACACTTATCTTGTTGTAAAATAGGGTATGGAACCCTAACATATTGCACAAGACAGCCTTGGTTCGGTTTAGGTTTTTACTCCACAAAACTACCTCCTTAAAAACTGAAAAATTTGGATTCTATATATAGTGTTACAAAATGCGACGACGTCACTCTTTAGTTGTGACGCCGTCGGGTCGCCACCATTAGGGTTTCGTCTTGGCCATGTCAACTCTATGACGACGTCACCTTATGCTCGTGACACCGTCGGCTTCAATCTCTGATGCCGTTTAGATCCAAATCTAGGACGTCTGAGTTGCGATGCCCTACTCTTTAAAACCTGATGACGTCACTTGTAAAATAGCAATTTGCTCTCTAAGTCGTCTTAAGATGTCTCGCGATAGCGTCGCAGTTAAGCAGTGACGCCGTCCCCTTCTATTCCAGTAGCTTGAGTGTCTTGATTCTTGACTTTGGCCATTTTCTTCGTATATTCGCGTCTTTTCATCCGAATAAGTGTCATTCCATCAATTTGCCTTCAAAAGACATAAAAAGTGAAAAGGAACGAAATTATGTAGTAACGGATACAAAAGTGATCACTTAAGGGCTTAAATGACCCCTCAAAAGTGTACCTTTTAAATCCTTATCAAATATCCCTACACTTGGTATTTGCTTGTCATCAAGCAAATGTGCTTTTAGCCAATTGATTTATAAGTTAGGGGTCATGAAGCATTAGTTTAGAACGATTCACAACACATATAAGCCCATAAAAGTCATAACAAGCACGAAATTACATACCAAGACCTCACAAGTGGTGTTTAGATACTCTCATCTCTCGGGTATATATGAAATATATCAAGTTGGAAATGGAAGATAAACACTCATTAACCGGTCCTAGTACATAAATTACCATAGGCTTGAGACTAGATCAAACCTCCCTCGCTTTGGCATAAGCACCTAGGAAAAACTATCCAAGGGGTCTTTTAAAGGGTTGTAACGTTAGGCTTACGGTAGGGAAACAAAGGGTTTGGTGGGATAGGCGATTTAGTGGTGGCAAGTCAAAAATCTTTATGTTACAAGCATGCGAAGAATTGCGTTGCTAAGCCAAGACTCGACACTCTAAACTCTAGATTAATTGAAACAAACAAACATAAATTTAAAGATAGATGTAGGATGGTAGCCCCGTATGTGTGTGTGTGTGTGTGTTTTTTTTTTTTTTTTTTTTTTAACACTCTATTTTTTTCGATTTATTTTTCCTTACACTTTTACTCTACCATCCTCTATGATAACATCAAAATAATAGGGATTTATAGGCACATCCCTACACTTGAGTTTTTATTACTCTAACACTAATTTGACTCGAATTGAAAAGATCAAAACACTTGGAGTACATTATTACGCAAATAAAGGGAATTTGAATTTAACGTTCCCTTCCCGTCATTTCATAAAATTTAACTTTTCCTGTGAATCCCAATCGTCCCAAAACTGTGTACAAAGGATATGACTCGACTTAGCAACTTATGCAAGCAACTAGATAATTGAACTAAGGGTTTAGTATGATAACAATAATGCACTAAAGTGAGTGCATACAAGGTAGGCTAAGGCGATTTGCGTGTACATTTGGGGGTGGATTGTAAACAATGCTCTTCATTGATATTCCGGAAAACCGAAATATCACGAGAACCGCGAAAAGGATAGGCTCTAAGGGGTTAACTACGGGTATCGTGTACTAAAGATGAGTACAACGCAAGGATGTGGGGGAATTACTCAACCGATGTGGAAGAAGTAATTATATTACGGGTATCAAACAAGGTTTATCCTAATGCCTCTTATCATTTAGTTATTCCTAACTACACAACCGTAGTCTTACTAGCGATCTCGAGTGCATCACAAAACAAGTTCTAGAATCTATTATCTTCTTGGTTCACACTCAAGCATTAAAGTGGAATGCTTTAATTCCTACAAATCTAAGAAATGATCCTCACATTTTGGGTGGAATTTAAGTGGTAAAGGGTTTTTGTGCTAGTCATATAACTTCCTATCCATGAGACGCTTTATTAAGACTAATGGCCCACTCCTATACGTCGTGAAAAATTTTAAATTTGGTGCCAAAATTACCCTAACCGATATTTCTCATGGTTTATTACACAAATAAAATTGGACAAGGCAAATAGTCAAGGATGAGCATAGTTTCAAAGTTCCCGTTTTATTTTTCCTCCCTACACTTAAACTGAACATTATTCCCAATGTTCCCCGAAAGTATCAAAGTTATGATAATGGAAGGTAATTAAAAAATGAAAGAAACTAGTACTCCCCTGATTAGCTCGGTAGCATCCGTGTGAAGTAGTGGTTAAATCTTTCTTCAAGAAGAGTGTTTGCGTTAAAAGCTCCTTCCAATCTTATGTATCTTCTTCTTGATAAATTAAACCTGCACACTTGAAGAAAACAAACGAAACCTTCAGGAAAAGTCGGCGGTAACAATATATATATATGACTCTACTAAACTAGGATATAATGCTTGTGGAATGGATGTTTACTGATTTTCTGGAAAATTAAGACACGGAAAATTCCAAAAATTTATAAGTAGCTCGAAAACGAGAAAAATAAGTGGCTTTCTACTCCTCCCCGACGCCGTCGGTTGCGACCTGACGTCGGTTATCCCGACGGCCGTCTCGATTTTGGAAAAATTGGAAAATTTTATCTTTAGAATCTGGAAAATTTTACGCAAAACATCCATTATGACTCGATACAATCATTTGACTCGAACAAACATGTGGAAAACTAGAAGGGGGTTGAATAGTTTGGCCAATTAAAACTTCCTTTTAAACTATTTAGATCGACTTATGTCAATCTATTTGGATATGTGTTGGATGTTGATAAACAAACATATAGAAGTATGTAATGAAGAGATAAGAGTAAGAAGCAGAGAACCACAACGCGAGTATTTATAGTGGTTCGGCTACAAGGAAACCTTCCTTGCCCTACTCCACTCCCCGAGTCACCTACTCGAGAGTTCGTAATCACTACACGACACCAACTCCTTATGGTGGAGAAACCTTCACAACGTTGCATATTCTTTTTCCGGTACTAGGCTAACCACCGGGTTCTTTCACACCAAGGTGAACTACACCTACCACAACGTCGCCTACCCTTTATCCGGTACTAGGCTAAGTACCGAGTTCCATTACAATGGAGTAACTACTACCCAACACTACACCAACGACTAATCCCAAAGGAGACCAACTCCTTATTACAACATCATCAAAGATATCAATATCCTTGGATCTAATACTAATTTATCTTGTACATCGAAACACTCCATATCGAATGTACATTTAAGGCACCTTTCACTAATGCCTTTAAATAGATCTTCAAGACACCCTTCACTAATTTCTTATGTCTTGACTTCTAGGCACCCTTCACTAATGCCTATAATACGGACGATCGACACCTTTCACTAATGTCTTCGTCTTTATACTTGAGACATCTTTCACTAATGTCTTCAGCACTACACTTCTTAGAAGAAAGAAAAGAACCATCAACAAGAGGACTTGATGGTCTTGATGATGAGGAAGAATGGCAACTCATGGACTTGAGCTTGCTTGACTTCAAAGGTGGTGATCTAGCCTTAAGAGGAACCTAGAGAATCACACAAACACAAAACTACAAACATAGATCACTTGGATCCGAGGTTAGAGAGTTTTAACTGTGGAGAAAATATGTTAGAAAGGGTGAGAAACAATAAAGAAATGGCTCACTATTTATAGAGGAAAATGTCTCTGTTCTCCCGGATCCCACGGATCCTCCCACAAGGATCCGTCTAGCGTAGCTAGGGATCCGTGGACGCTCCTCTTACCCATGGGTGTTTTGGTTATGGGTCATGGGTCATGGGTTATGGGTTGATCCATGGGTCTTTACTAGATACAATGTATCTTATAAGTGCAATGCACCTAGTCACTTGGGTATGGGTCAATACCGTGGGTTATGGATATTATCCATATATGATATAAGCATGATGTCATGCAATGGGTTATGGGTCAAGCTCCATGGACTTTGGGTTGTACTTGAACTACATTCAATGTATTTGGTCAATGGGTTATGATACTTAAGTTTCTACCCATTTATATTACCCAATATACTACATACTAGTTATGTATATTTTACCCAAATATTTAAACACTAGTTGTTGTACATATGTAATACTAAATCATAAAATCACTTATACTTGTTTTAGTATTTTATTTGAAAACGTAATCGTGTTAGAAAACTAATGGCTCAAGCAGGTTTTTATTTTATTTGTTTCGTTAAAATGATTTTACGTTTGTTATCGACAAAACATTTGAAGATCGTAAAATATAAATAAACGTTTACTGGCTTATTTGTATTAACAATCTCCTTTTTGTTGATGACAAAACATAAAATTATTTTTAAGGAAAAGCTAAAATTGTAAAAGTTTTAATTTGTAGTTTTACTTTCTTCTCCCTTTTGTCGAAACAAAAGAGCTTGAGAGGAAACTAACACATTGTTTTAGGAAAACATGTGAAAATAAAAATAGAGAGCAAGTAATGGGAAAGGATCTCGTTTTACTCCCCTCGACGAGTCCCTCCCTATGTAAGGGCGTCAAGAAAATAATATTAAGCATGCAACATATTTCGTCTATGTGACGAATGTGCTCCCCCTTGATGATTGCAATTTTGCAAAGGGATGTCATGAAGTGTAATCCTAATATTGCAAGTAATTTGCAATGTATTGCTTTGACACAAAGCTCCCCCTAACTTTAGGGTGTCAAAGTCTTCATGTGTAAATTGAATAACTACAAAACAAAGGTTAGAAAACAAGTATAATGCACAATTTCCTGCAAATATGATCCAAGTTAGTAGAAAAATAGTTTTCTGTATCACAGATCCCACGGTTCCCTCCTTGTAGGGATCCGTCTAGGCAATTTTAAGGGATCCGTCTGGCTGATGATTAATTTCAGCAATGGTGATATAACACATTATATTAATACCAAAGTGAGATATGTATTATACAACATAATCATATACTCAGAAATATAACAGGTAGCATGTATTTTCATTTAATAAAACTAGAGATATGATATACATGACTCCAAAAACTAAGAAAATGATCAATACATGACTTGGACTTACTAGACTTATCTAAGTAACGCTTGATACTAGGACACCACTAAAATCCTCTAGCTCAAGTTTTTGTAGGTTTAATCTCATCAAAACGTTCGAGGAGATGATAAAACATGAAACGTTGATCTTCTCGTACTTCATGTATTAAACTTTCAACATGTTGACAATGATAGCAATCTTTGTCATGGCTAGGTAGTGGTGGTGGAAGAAAAGAAGTTTCTTGATGTAAAGGATCAAGTGAAGAGGCGCATTTGAAAATGGCTCGACCAAGAATGATGGTGGTGGTAGAGAAGTGTCAACTTCCATATGGTCGGGTGGTTGACTTTGATAATTTCTCATAATCCAAATGGGATTATATGATGGTAACGGCGAAAAGGAAGCCGGAGTTAATGTAGACTCAACACCTTGATTATGTACCATTATTCCTCCTAATGAGGAGAATGTTGCCGGCGGAGGAGGATGAGACGGCCTAGGAGGCAAATCCTCTAAATTGTAGAGGTGTGGTGATGATAGTGGAGTTATAAACGAGATAGCTCTTGGAACCAATGGTGATGGTTTAGTTGAGATGATATTGTTTGGCTTAGGAGGTATGGTGGTGTTTGGCATAGGTAGTTTTGTGGGTACTATCCGTTTAGGAATTGGTTTGATTGGTTGAGAAGAAATCCTTGCATTTGTTGGCTTGACCGGAGATGATTCGGTTGAAGAGATTTCGTGTACAACACGAGCAATTTTCATGGGTGGTTCTTTAGTGGATAAGTTGCTACTTGGAGTTTTCCTCATGATGAGATGATTTCAAGAGGTTTGTAAAGGTTTCTTAAGTGCTGGAAATGAGGATGAAGATGATGACTTTAGAAGTCCTAACTAGGGGTGGAAACGAGCCGAGCTGCTTGTAAAAAGCTCAGGATCGGATCGGTAAAAAGCTCGAACGAGCCAAGCCTAAACGAGCTCGAACCCGAGCCCGAGCCTAAATTAAAGCTCATTTAATAAACGAGCTCGAGCCCGAGCTTTATATACCGATCTCGATTAGGCTCGCGATCCTATACGATCTCTAGTATATTTTATGTATGTATATACATATATAATACATGTAAACGTGTATGTATCCATTTTATAGTGAGAATTAAAAGGAAAAAAAAAGTATACAACGACAGATCTAAACCTTTTCTTTTCTACAAACACATGAACTAAAACCACACATCAAATCTACCAACCCTACCTTATTCTCCATTAAAAAAAATTCAAACACCATCCACACCAAAACGCGTCACCATTAAAAAAATCAAACACCTTCTTTACAAATTAAATAAGTCGTCACTCTCCCTTCTTCAATTAAAACCACAACCATCTTGACTTTCTGATTATAAGAACCACAAAGAAAACCGAGCACACAATCTATCAGAATCTTTATTTCGACTTCAAGATCTTGTTACAAGATCTCGGGTTGTGTTTGTTTTTGTGATTATTTGATCAAAAGAAAGAAAGGATAGTAACATCATTGTTCTTGTTCTTTCTTTATCACTTTTGAATATATGAAAGAAGATTCTCACAGATTGATGAAGCGATCGTGTTTAAATCTCTAACGATTTGGTTTAAAACACGAATCTCAGATCTTTAGATTTTTCTTTATAGCTTTACTTATTTTTCTTTTTATTTTGAGGGCAGTGAGTTATAAAAGATGGGATATTATTGATTTTGTACCGAGCTTGAGCCGAGCTCGAGCTTTATATAAGTGCATCATAAACGAGCCGAGCTCGAGATTTTATATCATAACACGAGCCGAGCTCAAGCTTAAATATTAAGGCTCGAACCGAGCTCGAGCTCGAGCTTTCTAAAATATAAACGAGCCGAGCTCGAGCTTTGGCAGGCTCGGGCTTGGCTCGGCTCGTTTCCACCCCTAGTCCTAACAATGTGGTTTATAAAGCAAGAGATTTGGCAAGTGAATTCAAGACTTAAGCTACTAAAATTCATTGGAATGTGATGATTAACATGCACAAGAGTCAACTTCAGAGTTTGTACTGATCTAGGAACTCATTTAAGATGAGATGGAGTGTTTAAGTTAGAAAGATGAGCTTGAAATTATTGTTTTAGCTAGAGTTGACATAATCTGTCACCCGGATCCCAACGTTCCTTCCTCTGAGGGATCCGTCTAGGCTAATCCTAGAGATCCGGCTCTCAGCAGCTATGAAAGGAAAAAATAATGTTTCTAAGGTCTAAGATCTATACCATCTTGAGTGTTTTAGTCCTCCTAAGTGTCTTAAATGAAGGGGTGCTTAAGTACTTGAGGGTAATGAGTGATGTAGCTAATGATTGCCTTTTATGGAATAAATTGGAACTTTCATGAGTACCAATGAATGAACAAAGATGACACTAAAGGTTTTGAAAGTGTCAAGTGAAGCTAAATGAACCTAGAGATCAGATAGTGAATAATGCTTTGAAGAATATCCTAAAGGCTTAAGATGGAAAAACTAGAACTTGATCAATTTCGACCAATTTTGATGTAAGAATGATTATGATAAATTATTGTCGTAATCGAAAGATTTCCAAGATTAGATATGAGGGATCATGTAAAAAATGATGTGTGAACTTGAGAGTGGAAGAGTAATGGATTTAAGTGAAACAATAGATCTACAAGCATCTTTGAGTGTGATCTAGGTGAGTTATGTGTGAGTAGGAAGGATCTACTTAATTTGATAAGGACTTAATTTGCCTTAAGACACTATTTCTACCTTAGTGTGATGTGTTCTAAGGATATGTTTGAAATACAATGTTTGCAATTGCATTTTCTGTTTGCCGGATCCCACGGTTCCCTAAGAGTAGGGATCCGTCTAGTACAACCTTTGGGATCCGTCTATCTGCTAAGCAGAACCTTTATTAAGGTATGCAAATGATTTTGACAATGCATTATATATCAAGGTTAGTTAAAGATGTTCTAACACAAAGATATCAAATGTAAGATGTTTTATTTCATGAAGGAAATTGGATTACATTGATAAAGCATGAGTACAAAAGGATTGATCCTATTTGAAAGACTACTAAGTTCTTTGAGTGTTATCGCTAGAAGGATCATCAAATGGTTGATGAGTGTTGGTGGAATCAAGAATGCAGAAAGTCTTCATGAGAGATATGTTTAGTGGTTCCATCATCTTGTTTACAAGTACGCATAACGGACTTTGAAATTGAGGATGAAAATGCATGACGTTATGATGAGGCGCCACAAGAACATTCCATAAAGGATGAGTTTATTCTTGGAGCCTTGAAGATTTATAATTCGCCTTGTGAAGAAGTAAGCGAGATTGTATGGTTGTTGTGTTAGCAAACAATACATTATGTGAGCACAACAAGCGGGAAGGATTTCTCGATTTCCCCTAAGACTCCAAACATTTTCATGTATGATGAGTGCAAGGGGCTTGTACTCTTCTCGGATGTCCCGTGTAAAGATAATGTTTGGATCGGAGTAATATGGTCGAGGTTTGCATATTATGCGATTTAAAACCTCCGGGGAAGGTATGTGAGAACAATATGGACTATTTTCTTCACGAAAGTTGAAGAGAGAATCAAGAGACCAATCTTCAGTGAAGGCACATTGTCCATGATTTGGAATCCGGAGGATGTGAGCAAATCGCTCAAGACTTAAAACGAACTTTTGGTTTTTGATCCAAACCCACAAAGAAATAGAGCGATCCTCGTTACGAACGAGTTCAACTTGACGGAAGAATTCCATTATGAACCTTGGACATATCTTCTCGTTGATTTAAAGAAGACAATCTAGTCCTATGGCTCGGAAGGAGGTATTGATGACTTCTTCGAATTGTAGAGAGGTGTCTTCAATACGTCCTTTGTGGAAGTGACAGTTTTCGAGATTATTGAACCCACGGACATGATTGCCAGGTGTGTTGGGTTTAAGGGAGATGTTCGGAGTGTAGACGCTAATGAGTGAAAAATCAAACTCATATTCATGCGTCATAGTTGAACCTATAGAAATGATGAGTTAAATAGAAAGTGATGTTTTGTGGTCATCTAATGATTATCTATTGTTTTTACTAGATTTTTATTAACAATGGTTTTTAACAATAATGACGCTTAACTCACTTATGGATTTCACATTCTAGTGGAATAATACTTTTAGAAAGAAAGTGATTTTTATTTTGCATGAAAAACTGTCATCCAGAAGTACGGTTCCCTTTCATAAAGGATCCGACTAGTATACTTTCCGGGATCCGTGGGTCTGTAATATCATAAACAGATTTGATAAAGACATAGGTTTTATACCAAGATATGTGTTTTATCCTACATTTTCTTTTAGCATGCATACATGACTTCTAATGTATCATGAGAAAATACGAAACATATAAATCAAAGTAAATCACAAACACAATATGATAATAACAACCTAGATAAACTAGACTATTAATAATATTTCATTTCAATGCTAACAATGATACAAAGGATTGGGTATATGATCCCAATATAGATTAACAACACAAAGTATATGTCTCCGTATGAGAACTTCATCATCGGGAACACAAGAGCAATGAGTGTTAAGGCGATGAGCACGAGGGCGATGCAAACCATGTTGATAGCGAACCTTCTTGGTTTCAGATGAGATGAAATGGAGAGGAAGATGAAGTTTTGAATGAGAGGAAATATTTTTGAATTTGGAAGATTTGAAAAAGTGGAGATTTGATGGAGTGGATGACGGTGGGAGTTTTTATGGGGAAAGAGGAATTTTTAATATTTGTGTTGTTGTTTTATTATTAGAAAGATATAATTTTAGGATTAAATAAAATAAAACACAAGTTTTATATGCCATGACTTTAGACGAAAAAATAACACGTATGTGAGAAAAAGGCTTCCTAATGATGCTTCATGTAATACATGTATATGCACAACATATAATCATATAAATACCTATGTAAGCATACTTAATTATCAAGCTAATATCATTTTAGAGGTTAGTAGAAAATCATACCTCTAACGCACTTAGGAATGTCTTTACAAATGACACAACAAATGTCAGTAGACAATTCCGGCTCCTTCGTGTTTAAGATACCTTCTTAGGGAAGGTATTTTTATTCTGGCGATTCCTATGGCTTGGTAGGTATGAGCTTTGACTAATCAACATGACAAAGAAGATTAGTGCATTTAAATAGAAAATAAATAATGAGAAAAATGTTGTCATCTAATCAACATCCAAACAAAGAGTTTTAAAAGACATGGTGTTTGTTTTATGAAAACCTTCTTTGTAGTTTTCAATTAACCATGGATCTTATCAAGTTTTTAAAGTACAATATACTTCAAGAAACTTGGTAACGAAGTCATTGATGCCAATTGTGGAAAACTAGAAGGGGGTTGAATAGTTTTGCCAATTAAAACTTCCTTTTAAACTATTTAGATCGACTTATGTCAATCTATTTGGAAGTGTGTTGGATGTTGATAAACAAACATACGAGTATGTAATGAAAAGATAAGAGTAAGAAGCACAAACCACAACGCGAGTATTTATAGTGGTTCGCTACATGGACACCTTCCTTGCCCTACTCCACTCCCGAGTCACCTACTCGAGAGTTCGTAATCACTACTTGACACCAACTCCTTATGGTGGAGAAACCTTCACAACGTTGCCTACTCTTTTTCCCACTAGGCTAACCACCGGGTTCTTTCACACCAAGGTGAACCACACCTACCACAACGTCGCCTATCCTTTATCCGGTACTAGGCTAAGTACCGAGTTCCATTACAATGGAGGAACTACTACCCAACACTACACCAACGACTAATCCCAAAGGAGACCAACTCCTTATTACAACATCATCAAGGATATCAATATCGTTGGATCTAATACTTATCTTGTACATCGAAACACTCCATATCGAATGTACATTTAAGGCACCTTTCACTAATGCCTTTAAATAGATCTTCAATACACCCTTCACTAATGTCTTGTGTCTTGACTTCTAGGCACCCTTCACTAATGCCTATAATACGGACGATCGACACCTTTCACTAATGTCTTCGTCTTTATACTTGAGACATCTTTCACTAATGTCTTCAACACTACACTTCTAGAAGAAGAAAAGAACCATCAACAAGAGGACTTGATGAGTCTTGATGATGAGGAAGCATGGCAACTCATGGACTTGAGCTTGCTTGACTTCAAAGGTGGTGATCTCGCTTTAAGAGGAACCTAGAGAATCACACAAACACAAAACTACAAACATAGATCACTTGGATCCGAGGTTAGAGAGTTTTTAACTCGGGGAGAAAATATGTTAGAAAGGGTGAGAAACAATGAAGAAATGGCTCACTATTTATAGAGGAAAATGTCTCTGTTCCCGGATCCCACGGATCCCTCCCAAGGGATCCATCTAGCGTAAAAGCTGGGATCCTGGGACTCCTCTTTACCCATGGTATTTTGGTTATGGTTCATGGGTCATGGGTTATGGGTTGATCCATGGGTCTTTACTAGATACAATGTATCTTATAAGTGCAATGCACCTAGTCACATGGGTATGGGTCAATACCATGGGTTATGGATATTATCCATATATGATATAAGCATGATGTCATGCAATGGGTTATGGGTCAAGCTCCATGGACTTTGGGTTTTACCCAACTACATTCAATGTATTTGGTCAATGGGTTATGATACTTAAGTTTCTACCCATTTATATTACCCAATATACTACATACTAGTTTGTATTAACAAAACACACATGTATATCTTTTAAATAATCATAATTCTCATGTTCACGTTCTTTTAGAAACGTGTGTAATCCTCCCTACACTTATCCCTTATGTAAAATACCTTTATATGTAATTAAGACGAGGTTAAAGACAAAATAAAGCATTTTTACAAATTTAAACATGAGAATAAACAATCAATAAAAGATATACGACACAAATGAGTAAACAATTAAGCATGGGTTGCCTCCCACGAAGCGCTTTTCTTTGTTTATGAGTCTTGTAGCTAGACTCGAAGTCGTGCCCCTACGTACCGATATAAGTAAGCATATCCTCTAGAATGTCATAAGGATCGAACTTATCATTTAAGTTCCTAGTAGTACGTTTGGTTCGATATGCCTTTTCAAACTTCTCTCCATCGGGGTCATAGATCATTATCCTAATGTGCCACTCTCCATTACCATCACTAGGCGGTCTATCCCAATTTCACTTATGCTTAGCCTTATCGCTCTCAACTTTCTACTTATTCATGACAAGGTTGAAAGACAAGCTTCCTAGGAACTCGGTCATCTTCCTAAATACTAAGGCGTCCTCGAACGGGTTCACTTCCATGTCCCTAGCCAATTATTTTTCATGGAAAGTCACTTAACTAGCAAAGGCTTCATCTAGATAGAAAGGTCATTGGGGACATATGAAGTCTTTATTAATCCAAGGTCCATATCTAGATTGTATTCTATCCAACCTAATCTCACGTGGGATTTCCTCTTCTTTGTAGTAAGTATCCTTTTTGACATCGTAAATTGACCTAGCACTCCCTTCTCCTACCACTATTTTGGACATCTTACAATCAATGATGGCACTAGCGGTAGCTAAAATCCCTTCCTACAAGCAATGGGCATGTCGGGTCCTTATTCATGTCTAGCACATGGAAATCCGCCAGAAGGGTCAATTCTCCTACGTGCACTACCATGTCTTTTATTATCCCTACCGGATATGCAATACTATTGTCCGCTAGACCTAAGATGGTTTCCGAGTTGACCGTTGGGTGTGAGGGGCATGGATGTGCACTCTCCCATGGTGAACAAGAACATGAAGTCGATGAAATCGAACTCACTTTTGGGTTCTTTATAGTATTACTTGGGAGTGCTCCAATTTCCCGGTCGTTGAAGGCTTTTAAGAGGGTGTCAAGCTTGTTTGTCATCTTGTCTTGTCGTCGCTTGAAATCGGCTTCAATCTTAGTCAATCGAGTATCTTGAAATGACATGAATCTAGACGCAATTGCCTCAAGACTAGTGGGGTTCCCGGTGTTTGGAGGGTTGAACCTATTAGGTGGACCAGATAAGCTTTGGGGTGGCTTTGAATTTTGGTTCCACTTAAGGTTAGGGTGATTCCTCCATGAGGGGTTATAGGAATTTCCTAAGTTGTTTTGTTCGGGCTTGAAAGTTTACCACTTCTCTCCCACTCCATCGGTACGCGTGGAGGCGTAGTCCGCAAAAGCTTTTTTGGAAAGTCTTGTGCAATCTCGAGTGTCGTGGGGACCACTACACAATTCACAAGGTAGAGTGATTTTGTTCACTTGTTGTGAAGACTTAGGATTTTCATAGGAGCTCATTAGGAATTTAACTTGATCTTCAAGCTCAAGGATCCTACGGTTGGAAGATTGTGAGTCAATGGGAGGCAAGGAGATTGCCTTTACGGTTTTGGGCAACTCACAGGGGTCATTCCAACTTTCGTTGTCATAGAGAGCAAGGTCCTCTATTATACCCCATGATTCTTCCGCGGTGAAATTACTAAGTTTTCCACCGACCGCTTGGTCAATGGATCGCTTGGTAGGGAAGTTGACATGATCATAGAAGAGTTGGATTTGAAGCCAAAGATCGATGCCATGATGAGGGACTCTATGGAGTAGGTCCTTGAATCGAGTCCATGCTTTGTAGAGAGATTCACCTTGACATTGTTGGAACGTCAAGATGTCCCGTCTAAGCTTAGTAATTCTCCTCGGTGGGAAAAATTGAGCAAGGAAACGAGATGTGAGATCATCCTAACTTGAGATGGAGCCGGCGGGAAGTCGCTCAAGCCAATTACTAGCTTGGTCCCGTAGAGAGAATTGGAAGAGACGCAGACGCGTGGTCTCCCGAGTAGTAGCATCGAGGTGGATGAAATCGACAATTTTAAGGAAATCCTTAAGATGTCGATTAGGATCTTCATAACAAGTCCATGGAATGCACATCCGCTTTGCACCAACCGGATGGTGTCGGATCGCAGGCCGTAGTTCGGGCTTGGTCGAGAAGCTCAATGGTGTTCCTATAGCCTAGGTGGCTTGGTCTCGAGTATTCATCAATTGTACGGCCTCTTGGCGGGTCATTTGGGGGTGGGTTGATGAGTGGTGGTTGATTATCACCCACCATAATGAAAGTGATGGGATTACGAACAAAGGTCACGAAGAAGGGGATAGACTACGAGGAAGCTAAAATGGAAAAATCTTACTTGATAGGAATCACAAGGAACCTAAACGAGGTGAACTCCTAACAGCTATTCTATTCCCCAATGCGCGCTAAAACTTGATTCGCGACAACGCTGCTCGGGTCAAAGGAACTTCCTTTTCGTCGAGCAAGTTTTTCAACACCCCAGCAAAGAACCTAATCGCTGTAGTGTTGTATTAGGGTAAGCCTCTGAATTGATATCGTTCTCTAGGGGAATAGGAATGCTAGTGAGAAATTACTACGCTAAGGTTGGGGTTGAGGAAGATTATTTTTTTTTTTATCTTTTTTATGTTTTTTTAGGAAATGGAAAGGTACGAATCTTGGGGTTTGGATTTGGGGGTTGGTACTTCTACCGATTACTCTACTATTATCTATTCTAATTAACTAAGCTAAGATGAGTGTAGTCTATGTCTATTGTTGTGTGCTCTTATGATGATTAAAATATATTTACTTAGATGTTATTACTCCTAGTTATCTCCTATTGATGGTTGAATTGTCACGCCCTTATTCTTAACGCTTGTGTTTCTAAGGTCGTAGGGTATGCGTTATCCTAACTCTTTGAAGCTACCTAAGGTTAATGACTACGAAATCTCTAGGATTCATAAACTTAACACTAAGGTTATCTTTGGATATTTAGCCTACAATTCCACTAGTAACTATAAGCTAAGGTTCAACAAAGACTAATCAAGCAATAATAACGCAACGGATGACCTATCGCAATACTAGATCAATCACAATTAAGATAAGAGACAACCAATAAATATTCAATAACTAGGTTTCATAAATCTAAGCAAACACATATGTAAATTAGCCGGACATGGAGAACATGCAAGCATACACACAAACAATTGAAGACATAATTGAATTAATGAAGTAAAACACTTATCTTGTTGTAAAATAGGGTATGGAACCCTAAGATACCGCACAAGACAGCCTTGGTTTGGTTTAGGTTTTACTCCACAAACTACCTCCTTAAAACTAAAAAATTCGGATTCTATATATAGTGTTACAAAATGCATGTTGTCACTCTTTAATTGTGACGTCTTCGGGTCGCCGCCATTAGGGTTTCGTCTTGGCCATGTCAACTCTATGACGACGTCACCTTATGCTCATGACGCCGTCGGCTACAATCTCTGACGCCGTCTGGATCCAAATCTAGGTCGTTTGAGTTGCGACGCCCTACTCTTTAAAACCTGATGCCGTCACTTGTAAAATAGCAATTTGCTCTCTGAGTCGTCTCAAGATGTCTCGCGACGGCGTTGCAGTTAAGCAGTGATGCCGTCCCCTTCTATTTCAGCAGCTTGAGTGTCTCGATTCTTGAATTTGGCCATTTTCTTCATATATTCTTGCCTTTTCGTCCGAATAAGTGTCATTCCAGCAATTTGCCTTCAAAAGACCTAAAAAGTGAAAAGGAACAAAATTAAGTAGTAACGGATACAAAAGTGATCAATTAAGGGCTTAAATGACCCCTCAAAAGTGTACCTTTTAAATCCTTATCAAGTTCACAATTGTGTCCTCAATGATTGAATGGAAACTCCTGCCAGGGTCAACATCAAACATCCCGACAAGAAGTCGCCTCGGTAACTCCTCGGGGTTACGCTTAGTGTTGTCTCAAACGGTCTAAAGTCGTAAGGGTGATGCTTTGGTGTTCCTCAACTGACTCACCGAATCAGAGGGTGTACTTCGCACATCGTGTTATCCTACTGAGGGACTCTAGTTCGTGAACACCATTGCAAGAATTAGAGATGTGTTTTCACACTATGCTATTAACATGCTCGAAGTTCGAAGTTGTAAGTGTTGTAAATCCCGCTAAGGAGATTCCTTCAAGAATCGAGTCCTGAAGATGTGGGTCATTACTTGAACTTGTTCAATGTAATGCCAACTGTCCCTTATGGGATTTGGACGGCTGATTCACCCAACCAAGGTGAATGGAATCAAGACATTCATCAGAAGAACAACTGTAGTGGGAATTCTCTAAGAAACGACCATAGTGATCGATTGGTGTTTATCACTAACCAATTCTTATGTTTTCTTCTTAAGGATGCTCCTGGGAGATGATCGTGCATATTCTCCACATGCTCATACCAAGAATAACATAAATTGAAGTTCTCTCGAAGGCAACATTAAAGTCGTAATGATTCTTAGTCAAAGCCAAAGAATCTACAAAGTTTAAAGACTAAAGAGAACTACATCAATCCCGAAATCCAACATCAAAGAGCGTGAGCATGTTGGAGAAGGACGTGAGACACACGAGCAACGAAGGCACTAATGCACGATTACAACAACATAACATCACCATATCCACACCGTAACAAAGAACAAAGATAAATGAAGACGCCAAAGTCAGAACTTCAAAGAAAAACAAGATCCTTACACTGGGGAGATTGTTGGAATCACGACACTTCTTCTTACAAGAAAGAAGAATGTCAGAAGACGTCAAAGCAACTATTACATCCGCACCAACAACTTTTCAAGATTACAGAAGTCATTAATTACCAACACTTAGGGGGAGATTGTTGGAATCACTCCTAAACTATATTTCAAGTGTTAGTAATCAATATGTAATAGGTTGCTTAATTAGGCTTTTATGTTTGTATTAATGGCAAGGCTTATTTAGAAAGCCCATAAGCCTTGGCCCAAGTCCAATAACGAAGGAAGGGAACTTGTAGTGTTGCCCTAGTCCCTTCCCCTAAAAATACCTTTGTAAACCTTCTTTTGAAGGTTGGTTGTTCACTTCATAATTCCTACGCCTAAACATTTCCTATTTCTATACGTGTGTATTGTGTGTGTGTTCAACCGATCACTTCTTTCCTTATTTCTTACATATTGATTCTTGTGTTACATTATGGTGACCCAACAAATATTTAGCGATCTCTTTGTGTTTTGTTGATAACAAATATAATGTTATCATAAGTAAAACTATAACGATACATGTTATTTTTGTAAAACATCTACATATAGTCATTGAATACAAATTGTTGTAATAATTCATTTATTGTAATAGTTTATTAGGATGGGTAAAAACCACAAACCATGACCCATACCCATGGAGCATATCCATAACCCATGGAGTTAACCCATAACCATTGACTAGATGCATTGCATCTATTAGATACATTGTATCTACTTGGATACCCATGGTTCAAACCATAACCCAGGACCCATGACCCATAACCCAAAAACCCATGGGCAAAGAGGAGCGTCTCACGGATCCTTGGAGTTACACTGACGGATCCTCAAGCAAGGGATCCGTGGATCCGCAACACTGCAAGAATTTGCCTATAAATAGAGAGTCATTTCTTCATTTTTACTTACCCCTCTTCTTTCAAACTCTCATACATTCTTACACTCTTCTAACAAAAGATCACTTGATCTAGAGAGTTGTTCTTCTTTCTTCTATTGTGATTCTCATATAGGTCCTTCTCTAAGGCGAGATCGCGAGCATTCTATAAGTCATCCAAGCAAGGGGTCCTTGATTGATTTGTTCCTCCACAAGATTTCTGTAGTGAAGATCTTGTATTTCATATTTCACATATTTGTTGTATTATAGTAGTGTTGGTTTGGTCCTTCGTGTTACGGACTCGGTATTTAGCTTAGTACCGGAAAAAGGTATAAGCTACGTTGTGAAGGCTTCTCCGCCAAGTTGAAGGAGTTTGTTGACATAGTGCTTGAACTCTCGAGTAGGTGACTCGGGGAGTGGAGTAGGGCAAGGAAGGTGTCCTTCTATCCTTTACTTTACTTACTTTACTTGCATTACTCTTAGATCTATACTTTCTCTTCATCCATACGATTTCACATAACATCGAATCTAAAAGTTCTTGAAACGAACTTAAAATCGGCAAAAATATTCAACCCCCCTTCTAGTTTTCCACAATTGGCATCAAGAGCTAAGTTATAAAAGTTTTAAAGTAAACCGTATTTTAAAAACTTTTCGATCACTATGGGTTCTGAAAATTACAAGGAAGGGAAATCCATGCAACGACCTCCGCTACTTGAAACTAACGGTTTTATATATTGGAAAAATAGATTCGAAACGTATGTGAAGTCAAAGATATTGATCTTTGGTACATCATTGTTGAAGGCGACTTTGAAGCCACTTCAAAAGATGAAAATGGAAATTTAGTTAACATACCTCATGATAAACTCACCGGTGATATTAAGAAAAAGATTTCCAAAAATATTGAAGCTAAAATAGTTTTATATAATGCTTTACCCAAAAAGGAATTCGAAAGAATTTCCATGCTTAAAACCTCTAAAGAAATTTAGAATTCTTTAGTTGTAACTCACCAAGGTAATCAACAAGTTAAAAACAATAAAATAGATTTATTTGTTCAACAATATGAACAATTTTCAATATCGGACGAGGATACTATAAATCATTCTTTTGCTAACTTTAGTACTATAATTAGATCTTTACAAGAACTTGATGAATCTTTCTCTAGTCGCAATCATGTTAGGAGATATCTAAAGGCACTTCCATCCAAGTGGAGATCTAAGGTGACAGCAATCGAAGAATCGAAAGACTTGTCAATCCTCACCCTTGATGAACTCATAGGCAATTTAAAAGTCTATGAGCTTGTCCTGGCTAAAGATTTTGAAGCCTCAAAAGTGAAAGAGAAGCACAAATCTCTTGCCCTTAAAGCCAAGAAAGTCTCAAGCGATGAAGAGAACTCCTCTTCGGATAGTGATGACGAGGAGTATGCTATGGCGGTAAGGGACTTCAAGAAGTTCTTTAGAAGAAAGGGAAGGTACGTCAAGCAACCATACGAAGACAAGAAAGGATTCCGAAAAAGCAAAGAGGACAAGAAGGCAAGGGATGATCGCGCTTGCTTTAAATGTGGGGACCCAAACCACTTTATTAGTAAGTGTCCCAAACGTGATGAACAAAAAGCATTCGTGAGCGGTTCATGGGGAATGAGCGAGGAGGAGGACGAAGAAATTTGTCTCATGGCAAATGACGAGGTGTGCTTAAATGTCGACCTAGATCCGGATGTGTGGATCAAGGATTGCGGGTGCACGAGGCACATGACCGGCAATAAAGATTTATTTTCCACATATGAATCCTTCAATGGAGGAAATGTGGTATTTGGAAATAGCAAAAGCAAAATCATCGGTAAAGGTACGATTTCTAACAAATCTCTAACCATTAACGATGTGTGTCACATAGAA
Source organism: Chrysanthemum lavandulifolium (assembly GCA_022545495.1). Lineage (NCBI taxonomy): Eukaryota > Viridiplantae > Streptophyta > Magnoliopsida > Asterales > Asteraceae > Chrysanthemum > Chrysanthemum lavandulifolium. The sequence goes on from CM040240.1 coordinate 81,781,909, forward strand.
AACCTAAACTTTAACCTCTTAAGTATAGGACAAATATGTGATAAAAGTGCAACGTAATTTTAACGAAACCGGTAGTAAGATATTAAAAAGGGTATCACCATAGGTAGAGGAATTATGAAACATGGAGTCTATGTCATTAAAATCTGATAACGCCACACGCGTCGCTCGGGGTCAAGGAAACTTCCTTTTCTTCGAGCAAGTTTTATAACACCCCAGGCGTGAACCTAATCGTTGTAGTGTAGTAATTAGGGTAAGCCACGGGTATTGATATCGCTCTGGGAATAGGAATGCTAGTAAGAAGTTACTACGCTAAGGTTAAGGTTGAGGAAGATTATTTTTGTATTTTTATATTTTATGAAATGGAAAGGTACTAATCTCGGTATTGGATTTGGGGGTTGGTATTTCTACCAATTACTCTACTATTATCTAATTATCTAAACTAAGGTTGTGGGAGTCTATGTCTAATTAATGTGTGCTCGTATGATAGTTTAAAGATGTGTTTACTTAGGTTGTACTACTCCTTAATTATCTCCTATTGATGGTTGAGTTGTCACGTCCTTATTCTTAGTTGCGTTGTGTGTCTAAAGTTGTAGGGTATGCTTTCTCCCTAACTCTTTGAACTTACCAAAGGGTCTCGCCTACAAACCCACTAGGATGATAAACTCTTACTCTAAGGCACTCTTTGGATGGTTTAGCTTACAACTACTCGTAATTATATTCTAAGGTTCACAAAGATGAATCAAGCATTAAGTACACAACGAATGACCTATCGCATTACTAGATCATTAATCAACTAAGATAAGAAACAACCAATCAATATTCAATAATTAAGTTTCATACTTCCTAAGCAAACACACAAATAAATTAGCCGGACATGGAGAACATGCAAGCATACACACAAATAATCAAAGACATAATTGAATTAATGAAGTAAATACTTATCTTGATGTAAGATAGGGTTTAAAACCCTAAAATACTGTACAAGACACCTTAGGTTCGGTTTTAGGTTTTCACCCAAAAGACTCTCCTAAAACCGAAAAATTCGGATTCTATATATAAGATTACATATGCGACGGCGCCACCTTATGTTTCGTGGACGCCGTGTCGCCGCCATTAGGGTTTCGCCTTGGCCACGTTAACCTTGCGACGGCGCCACCTTATGTCCGTGACGCCGTCCCTCTTCGCCTTCCGACGCCGTTCGATTGCATCTAGGCCGCCCGAGTAGCGACGGCCTACTCTTTTACAACCGGACGCCGCCACTTGAAAATACGAGTTTTGGGTTCAACCGTCACAAAATCTTCGACGGCGCCGCACTAGCACCGACGCCGCCGCTTCTATTTTCAGCGAATGTGAGTGTCTCGATTTTGACTTTGGCCATTTTCTTCATATATTCGCGCCTTTTCGTCCAAATAAGTGCCATTCCAAAGATTTTGCCTTCAAGAGACCTAAAAGTGAAAAGGAACGATATTAAGCAATAACGGATACAAAAGTGATCAAATAAGGACTTAAACGACCCTCAAAATGGTACCTTTAAAACCTTATCAAATATCCCTACACTTGTTATTTGCTTGTCCTCAAGCAAATGTGCTTTTAACCAATTAATTTATAAGTTGTGGTCATGAAGCATTAATTCAAAACGGTCCACAACACATATAAGCCCAAAAAGTCATAACAAGCACGAAATTACATACTAGCACCTCACATGGGGTGTTTGGATACTCACATCTCTCTCGGTGTATATATGAAATATAACAAATAGGAAATGGAAGATAAACACTCATTAACCGTCCCTAGTACATAGATTACCATAGGCTTGAGAATAGATCAAACCTCCATCGCTTACGTAAGCACCTAGGAAAGACTATCAAAGAGGTCTTTTAAAGGGTTGTAATGTTAGGCTTACGGTAGGAAACAAGGGTTTGTGGGATAGGCTATTTAGTGGTGGCAAGTCAAAATCTCTATGTTAAATGCATATGAAGAATGGCGCTAAGCCAAGACTCGACACTCTAAACTCTAGATAACGAAAATAAATAAACATAAATTCAAAGGATAGATGTAGGATGGTAGCCCGTATTTTTTTTTTTTTTTTTTTTTTATATTTTTTTTTTTTTTTCTTTTCTCTTTTTTTTCGATTTTTTTTTTTTTTTTTTTTTCATACACTTTTACTCTACCATCCTCTACGGTAACATCAAAATACTAGGGATTTATAGGCATATCCCTACACTTGAGTTTTTATTATTCTAACACTAATTTGACCCGAATTGAAAAGATCAAAACACTTGGGGTACATTATTACGCAAACAAAGGAATTTGAATTTTGATTCCCTTCCGTCATTTCATAAACTTTAACTTTTCCCATGAATCCCAATCGTCCCAAAACGTATACAAAGGATATGACTCGACTTAGCAACTTATGCAAGCAACTAGATAATTGAACTAAGGGTTTGGGGTGATAACAAACATTTGCACTAAAAGTGAGTGCATAAGGGTAGGCTAAGGCGATTTGGGTGTATATTTGGGGTGGGGTGTAAACAATGCTTTCATTGATATTCCGAAAACCAAACATCACGAGAACCGCGAAAAGGATAGGCTCGAGGGTTAACTAGGGTATCGTGTACTAAAGATGAGTACAACGCAAAGGGTGCGGGGGAATTACTCAACCGATATGGAAGAAGTAATTATATTACGGGTATCAAACAAGGGTTATCCTAATGCCTCTTATCATTTAGTTATTCCTAACTACACAAGTGTAGCCTCACTTGCGATCTCGAATGCATCACAAAACAAGTTCTAGAATCTAATATACTACCGGTTCACACTCTAAGCATTGAAGATGAATGCTTTAATTCCTACTAATCTAAGGGCGATCCTCACATTTTGGTGGAATTTGGGTGGTAAAGGGTTTTGTGCTAGTCATGCAACTTCCTATCCATGAGACGCTTTTGTTAAGACTAATGGCCCACTCCTATATGTCATAAAAATTTTAAATTTGGTGCCAAAATTACCCTAACCGACATTTCCTCATGGTTTATTACACAATCACAATTGACAAAGCAAATAGTCAAGGATAAGCATAGTTTCAAAGTTCCCGCTTTATTTTCCTCCCTACACTTAAACCGAACATTGTCCCCAATGTTCCCGAAAGTATCAAAGTTATGATAATGGAAGGTAATTAAAACGAAGAAACTAATACTCCCGATTAGCTTGGTAGATCCGTAAAGTGGTGGTTAAATCCTTTTCAAGAAGAATTATTGCGTGAAAAGCTCCTTCCAATCTTATGTAACTTCTTCTTGACAAACTAAACCTCGCACACTTGAAGAAAACAAACGAAACCTTCGCGAAAATCGGCGGTAATAGTATATATAAGACTCGATTTAAACTAGGATATAATGCTTGTGGAATGGATGTTTACGAATTTCTAAGAAAATTAAGACCGGAAAATTCCAAAATTTATAAGTAGCTCGAAAACGAGAAAAAGTAATCGATGTTTTACTCCTTCCCGACGCCATCGTTGCAATCTCGACGCCAAAGTTATCCCGACAAAACCGGTCTCATGATTTTCCGAAAAATTTCGAAAATTTACATCTTTAGAATCGGAAAATTTCGCAAAACATCCATTATGACTCGATACAAGCATTTGACTCGAACAAACAAACATAAATATCTTTTAGTTAATTGTTATTCTCATGTTTACGCTTTTTTTGAAAACGTGTGTAATCCTCCCTACACTTATCCCTTATGTAAAATACCTTTATATGCAATTAAGACGAGGTTAAAACAAAATAAAGCATTTTTACAAATTTAAACATGAGGATAAACAATTAATAAAAGATATATGACACTAACAAGCAAACAATTAAGCATGGGTTGCCTCCCACGAAGCGCTTTTCTTTATTAAAGAGTCTTGTAGCTAGACTCATAGTCGTGTTCCCACGCTTCCTTAATCTTAGAGGCCCATTCGATCTCCTTAACTCTTCTTTCATCACGAATATATTCAGCCCTAGTTCAAGACAAGCAAAGTAGTAGACTTTGTTTTTCCAACCTACTTCAATGCCGGAATGTTATCTACATCTAAATCATCCATGCCCTTATAATTTTATTTTTACGGGCATTATATATTTAACACTTTCGCTTCATTTGAGAACTCGATTATCCTTCTTCTTTATCATAAACCATCTTAGACTCTTCTATAAATGGTTTCCCAAGTATCACGCCTCCTAAAACCCATCAATGATTCCTTTGACATTTTCCGTAATCATGAAATCACACCTATATGTGAAGTTACCTATGAACACGCAAATCCCTTAACCCTCCCCACATAGTTACTTGCTTTCCTAGGCGAAAGGGTCCCTCATAGGCTCTAGCTTTTTGCTCATGATCCAATTGTAATAGAGCCTAGACATTATATTCATGGGTGCCTTATAATCAATGTAGGTGTGATCCTCAGATAAGTATCCAATCATACACGGTATTTTGATGTTTTTAGGTTTCCTCCTTATACGAGGCTCGAAGGTGGTCTTGGAAAATTAACCACATTATGGTGATAAGCGGTTTCTTTCCTTTTAGGTATGAATCAAAGTACTCCTAAGTTCTCCCTTCTCCTTACTACCCTCCATAATTTCTAACATCTTATAATCTCCTTCTTCTAGATCATCATCCGAATCACTTGTAGTCGAATCACTATCTAGAGGTTGATCGATTCCTTAAGGGCTTCCTCAAGTGTATTCTCAATTATCATATTTAATTTCCTAAGCTCTCCAATCTCACTCATGATACGGGCTCAAGTTGGTTAGCGAGGTCGGGTCAAGCAAAGGTATTTGTTTGGTGGTGAAGCGTTGTTTGGTTGTTGGTTATCGAGTGGTGGTTGGTTATCATCCTCCATGATGAAAAGTGATGGGATTACGAACAAAGGTCACGAAGAAGGGGATAGACTAAGAGAAAGCTAAAATGAGAAAAATTTACTTGATAGGAATCAAGCAAAGAACCTAAACGAGGTGGACTACTAACTAGCTATTCTATTCCCAAGCCGCCAAAAACTTGATAACGCCACACGCCGTCGTCGGGGTCAAGGAAACTTCCTTTTCTTCGAGCAAGTTTTATAACACCCCAGGCAAAGGAACCTAATCGTTGTAGTGTAGTAATTAGGGTAAGCCACGGTATTGATATCGCTCTCTGGGAATAGGAATGCTAGTAAGAAGTTACTACGCTAAGGTTAAGGTTGAGGAAGATTATTTTTGTATTTTTATATTTTATGAAATGGAAAGGTACGAATCTCGGTATTGGATTGGGGGTTGGTATTTCACCGATTACTCTACTATTATCTAATTATCTAAACTAAGGTTGTGGAGTCTATGTCTAATTAATGTGTGCTCGTATGATAGTTTAAAGATGTGTTTACTTAGGTTGTACTACTCCTTAATTATCTCCTATTGATGGTTGAGTTGTCACGTCCTTATTCTTAGTTGCGTTGTGTGTCTAAAGTTGTAGGGTATGCTTTTCTCCCTAACTCTTTGAACTTACCAAAGGGTCTCGCCTACAAAACCCACTAGGGATAATAAACTCTTACTCTAAGGCACTCTTTGGATGGTTTAGCTTACAACTACTCGTAATTATATTCTAAGGTTCACAAAGATGAATCAAGCATTACACAACGAATGACCTATCGCATTACTAGATCATTAATCAACTAAGATAAGAAACAACCAATCAATATTCAATAATTAAGTTTCATACTTCCTAAGCAAACACACAAATAAATTAGCTTGGACATGGAGAACATGCAAGCATACACACAAATAATCAAAGACATAATTGAATTAATGAAGTAAATACTTATCTTGATGTAAGATAGGGTTTAAAACCCTAAAATATCGTATAAGACACCTTAGGTTCGGTTTTAGGTTTTCACCCAAAAGACTCTCCTAAAACCGAAAAATTCGGATTCTATATATAAGATTACATATGCGACGGCGCCACCTTATGTTTCGTGGACGCCGCCGTGTCGCCGCCATTAGGGTTTCGCCTTGGCCACGTTAACCTTGCGACGGCGCCACCTTATGTCCGTGACGCCGCCCTTCGCCTTCTCGACGTCGTTCGATTGCATCTAGGCCGCCCGAGTAGCGACGGCCTACTCTTTACAACCGGACGCCGCCACTTGAAAATACGAGTTTTGGGTTCGAACCGTCACAAAATCCCTGACGGCGCCGCACTAGCACCGACGCCGCCGCCTTCTATTTTCAAGAACTGTGAGTGTCTCGATTTTGACTTTGGCCATTTTCTTCATATATTCGCTTTTCGTCCAAATAAGTGCCATTCCAAGATTTTGCCTTCAAGAGACCTAAAAGTGAAAAGGAACGATATTAAGCAATAACGGATACAAAGTGATCAAATAAGGACTTAAACGACCCTCAAAATGGTACCTTTAAAACCTTATCATACAAAGCTAAAAAACATGGTCTCTACAACTAAGTGTCTATAATTACTACACATGGATTTATTTGGTCCATCCGCTATCCAAAGTTATGGAGGCAACTACTACACTTTGGTTATAGTGGATGATTACTCTAGTACACATGAACTAAATTTTTAAAGAACAAAACTCAAACGCTCGATTACTTTGAAATATTAAATAAGAAAATCCAAAGACAATTAGGAAGTCCTATAGTGTCTATTAGAACGGATCATGGTAGGAATTCGATAATGAAGTGCGTTTGAGCCTTTTGACGCTAATGGTATTCTCACTTCCTTCTGGCCTCGCACTCCACAATCGAATGAGGTAGTTGAAAGAAATAATAGAACCCTACAAGAAATGAGTCCCACCATGTTAAATGAGCAATCCATTCCTCAAAATTTTTGATGCAATGCTGTTGATACATCAACATACATACTTAATCGAGTCTTAATTAGACCATTTTTAGGTAAAACTCCATACGAGTTACTTCGAGGCAAAAATCCTACGTTAGATCATTTTAGAGTCTTTGGTAGCAAATGTTTTCTACTTAACACTAAATATTACCTTACAAAATTTGATCCTAAATCAACCGAAGGTATCCTTTTAGGTTACTCTCCTAATAGCAAAGTTTACGTCATATTAAATAAAGAAACAATAAAGGTTGAAGAGTCATTAAACGTAAAATTTGATGAGAGTCCACCTAAACGTACTCTACCTCTTTTCGATGACGAGATTGTCGAGAGTGAAGCTATTGAAATAAAGAAAAAGACAAACGAAGAAGAACCTTAAGATCTCACCCCGTAGATAAGGTCATAGGAAAATTAAACGAAATAACCTTAAGATCTCAAGTCCAAAACCAAAGTAGCTTATTTTGTTTTGTCTCAACCATAGAACCAAAGAATACACAAGAAGCTATATAAGATGAAAGTTGGGTAATGGCTATGCAAGAAGAGTTAAATCAATTTGTTTCTAACGATGTTTGGACACTCATCCCTCTACCTAGTAATCAAACCATAATAGGAACCAAAAGGGTATATAAAAACAAGTTAAATGCAAACGTGTAGTGTCTAGAAACAAAGCTAGACTCATGCCCAAGGTTATAATCAACAAGAAGGAATAGACTTTGATGAGACCTATGCCCCGCTAGATTAGAGTCTATAAAATACTTCTTGCTTATGCTTGTGCTAATGATCTTAAGCTTTATCAAATGGATGTCAAAAGTGTTTTTCTAAATGGTTTTATTAATGAAGAAGCATATGTAGCTCAACCCCCAGGCTTTATCGATTTTGAAAAACCTAAACATGTGTATATGTTAAAGAAAGCTCTTTACGGTCTTAAATAAGCCCCAAAAGCTTGGTATGATAGACTCAAGTCATTTTTCATCAAAAACAACTACACCACGGGGTTAGTTGATAATACACTTTTTACTAAGAAAAAGGAATCCCATACAATCATTGTTAAAATATACCTAGATGATATTATATTCGGATCTACTTGTCAAGACATGTGTGATGATTTCTCTAAAATCATGCATGACGAGTTCGAGATGAGTATGATGGGAGTACTAAGTTTCTTTCTTGGTCAACAAATCAAACAAGTAGAAGATGGTATCTTCTTTAATCAATCTAAATACATAAAGGAGATGTTAAAGAAATTTGGCTTAGAAGAGTCAAAACCTATAAGAACACCAATGTCATCCGACACTAAACTCACAAAAGATGAAGACGACGAATACGTTGATAACACAAAATACCGTGGCATGATTGGTAGTCTTCTCTACCTCATGGCTAGTCGGCCGGATATCATGTTTAATGTCTGTCTATGTGCTAGGTTTCAAGAAGATCCTAAAACATCACATCTAGAAGCCACAAAAGAATATTTAGATACATCAAAAGTACGACTCGGTTAGGATTATGGTATCCTAAGGGCACGGGGTAGAAATAGTTGTATATGCGATTCTCCATGCAGTGGTTATGTTGATCGAAGAGTACAAGTGGTGTATGTACTTTCATGGGATGTTTTTAACATCTTGGTTCTCAAAGAAGCAAACGGCATTGGCCATATCAACAACCGAGCCGAATATGTCTCCGCCAAGAAAGCATGCCAACAAGCACTATGGATGAAACAAGCTTTAGTTGACTACGATTATTCATCTAAGTCACATAGCCATTCTATGTGACAACAAAGGTGCCATCGACTTAAGCAAAATCCGTATTGCACTCTCACAAAGCATATAGAGATTCGTCATCACTTCTTAAGAGACAATGTTCAAAAGGGGAACATCTCTATTGAGAAGGTAGCATCCAAGACAACATAGCCGACGCCCTCACCAAACCGCTGAAGCGGAACAATTCAACCTACTACGCCTTGGTCTTGGTCTCATGGAACAATAGTCGTAATTAGTTTTTTAAACTCTACAAGGTATAAACACTAGCCTTCTTCTTTCTCGAGTCTATGATCTCTATTTCACACACAACTCACAAACAATACGGAATTTTCAAAACCCAAGATAGTTTTATTTACAACTCAGACTTTCATAATTTTTCCTTACTTTTCAAAGTAAGTTTTCTCTTACAACACGTAAGCTCATACCAATTTTTTCTTAAACGCTTTTTTCAAACAAAGAAATTTCTCAAATGCTTTCTAAAAGGATACTTCTCCGTATCACTTTCATAAAAGCTATTTCTCACGTCTAGGACAAATTTTTTTATTAATACAAAGTAAAAACACGCTTTCATTGCATCTCATGTCTTTTTAATGCTAAAGAGGACACATAACTAATATGTGTTTTCGGGTATATTCATTTAAAGCAACAATGAATTAGGAGCACTCGGGTTATCTCACATAATAGTGTGCCTTTTCACTTCTAGATTATTTTTCCGTTTTGTTTTTTTTTTGGAGTCAAGATAACCGCAACTCTAAATGGTTTGCATATAGGCACACACTAGGCACAAATGTTTCCAAAAGGAAAATTTTGAACTGCCTGAGTCACTAGTACCACGGATCCCAAAGATTACCTTGGACAATTCCCTCGCGGAAGGATCCGTGGATCCGTATGCTGTAAGCTATAATTATCTTCTATTTTTTTTACTTTGGATGAAAACTTCTATATTTTCATCATTTTTTTTTGGAGTATGTTACTTAATCCACATTTTGGGTCAAGCATTCATTACAATGCATTATTTTTCTATAAATAGGATTCCCAAAATGCTTGCATATTCATCACTCTCAACCTCACAAAAAAACATCATCATGTCATCCAAAAGATCTTCCAACATAGATGAATCACCTAGTGCAAACAATCCCTTTCAAGAAATCCAAAATTTTGTCCTACCATCTTCCATAGTACCACCACCCAAATCTAGAAAAACCGCATAGATTAGCATCAGGCCATGTTGTTTAGCAAAACCATCATCAAATGGTTCATCACCAACCACTCATTCACCACAAAATGCTTCCTTAGTAGCACCTCCCTCATCTCCTACAAGCACACCAAAATCATCACCCATCAAATCTCCACCTAAAGTCACTCTATTGGAACTCCTTAAGACTCCAATAAGATCCCAACAAACCAACCCAAAAGAACTAGTCTTTTTAACACCTCCCACATCTCCAAACACAATCTTCAAAGACCTTGAAACCTCACCACGTTTAGCTCCCATTTTGTTACAAGAACATCTAGGTTCTTTTCCACCACCACTTCCAAACATTCCGGACTTTGATTCATATTTTCCAACTTTTCCACCACAACTTCCGTGATCTCACAAATCAAACTAACCCGAAAACTTCTCACACATTACCCACATCATTTACATTGTGAACATTGTCAATCCACTAGGATCTTGCAATAGAAATTAGGGAAGAAATGCGAGTGATACTTAACCTCATCATTGATCGCATCAACATCATTACTCACCAAAACTTCCATCCATAACCTTATGCAAGCATGGAAGAAATCATTTTATTATTTTTATTATTTTCTTTTGAGTCATTTTTAGAACAAGTCTTGTTCTTAGTTTTACATGCTTGTATGTGGCATAAATACCACTACACTTTTTTATTTTATTACAAAGCTTTGTTTACATACCGTGGCTCCCAATCTTGATTCTCGTCAATCACAAGATTATTTATGCATGTTACTACTAACCTTTTCTTTGTAGGTTTTTATATTTTCACACTTGATGCCCCATTCTAGGGGGAGCTACCGTCAAGGGGGAGTTAGAGATACGTGGACTATTTTTCCACATTTTAGTTCTTCATTAGGGTCACTTTTTGTTTCGACAAAAAGGAGGAGAAGAAGTAAAACTTATGCTTTCAAAAATACATCTAATCTTATGTTTTACTCATCATAACATTATGTTTTGTAACATATTGGATTTCACATACACATCATAACACAAACACAAGTAGGCGTATAAGATGATTTTCTAGAGAGAGAAAGTTAGAGGTTTGGGAACTTTAGTGGGAGAAAGAAAATCTTATTATGAGTTTCCAACTCTCTACCTTGAAGGTAGAGTATTTATAGAACTTACATAAATTTCACCCACCGGCCGTGGATCGCATACATGGGTAAAGACCCGTCTGTCCTCCACGGTGTTACTTAACTAAATACTACTTAACTTGTAATAATCTACGACTACTAGCTTTCTAATGATTACATATACTTGAGGTGACCGACTTTTTAATAATCGGATTTACTAAATCCTAACAATCTCCCATAAGGGAGGTCACCTCAAACACACATTAAAAATTACATTGAATACAAACAGATATTACATTATAAATTGTTCTTGCATTCTTGATGTAGGACTTTGCTCAAGCTTTTAGTCATAGATTCTTCATTATTGCATGTTTGGTTAATCCAAGTGGAGGTCTTTAATCGATCCACGTGATACCGAGTTTTGAGCCGCCTTTGAGATCATCGCCAATCATAAATCGACTCATCCATTGTGGTGTTGGTATTATGTGATGTTGTGACTTTTGGACCGACATGCTCACATTTTGGATCATGATTTCTTCTCATCGAGTAGCGGAAGCTTTCGTTGATTCATGATATAGGCAAAGTCAGCGTAAGCATGGAGTGAGAATATCGAGTCATTGATGCACTAATCATGATTTCTTTTTAAATGAATGTGATGTGTGAGCATGCGGCTATGGATTGATCGCTTCATTCCGATCACCGCAAGCGTCGGCGCACTGCATACCATAGTTAGCAATAAAGTGCATGAAAGTGTCTTTGATTACTTTCGTTGAATTGAGGTACACGCCCACGGTTCCTCGTTGATCAAGCACAAGCATCGCCGAATTTCCTTGACAGTGGTTTCATAGTTGCTCTAGTTGTTCTCAAACCGAATGTCTCAAAGAAGACAACATGGAGTGAGTGAACAATTGTGATTCACCGATTGATAAAAGAGTTTTGAAAAACAATCGTATCGCTCAATAGAAATTGTTTTGCTATACAACGAAGGTTTTAATGAAAATCAATTATCAATCATAAACATGAAGATTTTTCAATTTTTCAAATTTTTATGGATTTTGAGAGTTTTATATTTTTCTATTTGATTTTGAAGGTTTTATAATTTTGTATTTTGTTTTTCGAATAGATATATACAAGAGATAGATGAAGAAAGACCTTTACTCCTCGCCTTCCTCCGAAGACGCTTTGAGAGTTTCGGTTGAAGGCTTTTCAAACCAAGTCGGAAGAATAAACTCAAACGCTCTCTTGGAAGAGCTTTGGTGAAGATGTCCACTAACCGATATTCGCACCTCACAAAATATAGTTCCACCACACCTTTTTCCACTTGTTCCCCGATGAAATGATGTCGAATGTCGATATGCTTTGCTCTTGAGTGTTGAACATTGTTGCATGAGAGCAATAGCACTTTATTATCACAAGACAGAGGGATTTTGTTGAATTCAAAGCCATAGTCGATAATTGTGATCTCATCCATAAGATTTGAGCACAACAAGATGACATGGCTATGTATTCACCTCTCCTAGAGGAAATAGAAGTACTCATTTGCTTTTTGAAGACCACCATGCTTATCACCCAAAACTGAGCACCTCCCGACGTGCATTTCGACGTGTATCTTGACAACTCGCATGATCAAGATACGATAGGCGTTAGTGACATACCGGTGTCCTTCGGGTACCATAGTCCCATATTGATGGTTCCTGAGATACCGAAGACCCGCTTAATCGCTTCAAGGTGCCTTTTAGTAGGCTTAGCACGGTATCTAGCACACATGCACACAGAGAACAAAATGTCGGTCTACTAGCAAAGAGATACATCGTGGATCCAATCATACTCCTATATTTCGCTTGGTCAATCATGATCCCGAGAGGTCCTCATCTAGTTTGGTTCGGTCAATCATGGGGTGTCAACAGGTCACTTGAATCAAATCCAAATTTCTTTAGAATCTGCATATTTAGATTGATTTATGAAAATGCCTCCGGACTTTGAGAAATTTGTAATACCAAGAAAAATGACATTTGTCCCATCATTGACATTTGAAACTTTGAACTCATTTCATTTGAAAACGATCACATTCCATTGGGTCACCGAGGCAAAATAATATCATCAACATAAATTTGAACATGAATCAAATGTTTGCTCGACTTCGGTGAACAATATAGGATCAATCTCCTTTGATGAATCCATTGATAGAAGAAACTTTGATGTTGTATCATACCATGCCCTTGGAGCTTGCTTTAAACCGTAAAGAGCCTTCTTCAAACGATAAACGTGAGTAGGATGCTCTTGATTCACAAATCCTTCAGTTGGCGTACGTGAGCGACTTCTTTAAGATCTCCGCTTAGAAATGCCGCCTTTACATCCATCCGATAAACTACCATGTTCTTACTAGCAAGATTAGCGAGAAAGATTCTCGATTGCCTCGATTCGAGCAACTGAGCAAAAGATTCTTCAAAGTCTATACCTCCTCTTGACGATATCCTTTAGCAACTAATCGAGCCTTGTTCTTCAACACATCACCATGCTCATCAAGTTTTACTTTGAAGATCCATTTTAGAGCTATAATCATAGTACGCCGAGTGTACTAACTCCCATACATCAAGACGATCAAACTCATGAATTTCATCTTGCATAGCATTGAACCGCCTATCTTCATTCATAGCGCTTTAACATCTTTTGGTTCGATCTTAGATAGTACGGAGTTGAAGAAACACCATAAGGCATCGGTCATGCGAGTTGCTTCGGGTTGATACAGGCGAGAGGATTTCCAATGATGTTGTCTAATGGATGATCGTGAGTCCATTTTCTCGAGGTGTTCATGTGGCATTTGTTGAGGAACCGAGGTAGTCGAGTCGATGTCTCCTCGAAGATGGTTCGATGATGATTCGTGAGTAGCAAATATGTTTTCAAATGGAGCATCTTCATGAGTAGCAAAAGGATTAACTTCATCATTGATGCGAAACATTTCCATGATGTACATTTGAAGAATGATGATTTGTTGATGAGATCAAGGATCGCAGCAGTGCTTCTTGACTTACGATATTGAGACCGATGAATTGACTTCATTCACCGGAATATGAGCATCCTCCATTGTAGGGATCGGCACCTCATTAGTAGTAGACTCACACAGCTTCATCAAACATGGGATCAAACAATTTCTTTACATCATCTTCGGATGGAGGTACATATGGAGTTTCTTGAGAGGAGTTTGGAACAAGGGATGAACCAAGAGGGACTGTTTTTGAAGTGCGGGTCCTGAGTGGAGTGTCCAGAGCCATTTGACCGGGCCACTCATCAAACGTAACGTGAATTGTTTCCATGATATTTCGGGTTCTTTTGTTGTAGATTCGGTATCCCTTTTGTTTGGTGCATATCCTACAAATACTCCAATGTCGGTTTTAGCTCTAAGTTTGCCCAAGTCTTGACCTCATTAGTTGGATAGCACAAGGCACCAAACACACGAAGGAAAGATAGATTAGGTTTCGTTGTGGACAAGTTCATATGGAGTTTTTCCATGAATGGTGTGAATCGTGAACGATTTTGTGTGTAACATGCAAGTGGCAATTGCTTCACCCAGAAACATTGGAACCTTTGAGTAGATCAAGATTGTTCTAGCGAGCTTCAACAAGAGTACGATTTCGCCTTTCAACTACACCGCTCGCTTGAGGGTTCGTGGAACACTTCTTTGATGGTGATTCCAATGCTTTCATAGAATTCACTAAGTTGTTTGTTGACAAACCCGCCCATTGTCTGCCTCGATAATTACAGCGCTTTATTTAGTCTAACTCGCAATGCTTGATGAGTTTGATGATGATATCGTGAGTTTCATCCTTTGTCCTTAAGAACTTGACCCAAGTGAATCTAGAATAATCATCAACCACAACTAACACATATTTCTTCCCAAAGATATTCTCGCACCCTCATTGGTCCACATAAATCCATATGAATCATATGAAGAACTTCGTGATGAGTTAGTAGGTTTGGGTTTATGGGCATACTTCTTGCTTTTTCCCAATTGACAGTCGAACAAAGATGATCCTTTTCATACTTTAGTCTAGGTAAACCTACAACTAAGTCCTTTCGGAAAGATCGTTGATGGTGCCAAGTTCAAGTGATTGAGACGACGATGCCATAACCATGACTTTGTTTTGAAGCCTTAGATAACAAGCGATTGGTGAAGCTCTCATCATGTCATCGATAGAGATAGTGTAAAGGTTTGAGCCACGAGTTCCTTTCAACAGCTTCCTTACCATTAAGATCTCTAACAAAGCAGTATGTTTTCAAGGCTACTTCTAGATCGTAATCACGAATTGACCAACAGAGAACAGATTATGACCTAAACCTTCCACATAATACACTGAGATGACACTATCACCAACAACATAATCTCCATAACCCATAATAGCACCGAAATGATCATTACCAAATCTAATAGTCCGATGAATTTGCTCACGGTTCATGAGCCGTGACCGGTCTCCAAATATATGCTTGGAACAACTGAGTCCGGTACCACGTAACGATTTGAACGATCCGCAGTTGAACACGATAAGAATGGATAATCGGATAATTGGGATCCCATGCAAGAATGGGTTCCATTTGGTTAGTAGCAACAGTTGGAACACCCACATCGAAATAGAAGCATTCATATCGCACAATGAGGTAATGGAATCATTATGAGTAGATGCAATACTAGTGTCTCAGATTAGTCCTGCTTACGCGTGACCACTTCTTAAGGGAATAGTTCTACCAAGAGGCATCCATTTTCTAGTGGGCATTATCTCGATTGGTCTTATGACCAACGGTATCCAATAAGAACCTATTCTCACGAATGTTCTTCCTGGGTTTCCATTGTTTTCTAACTTTCTTTCGCTTTTGCCTTTTAGCCTTTTTAGCATGAATTTTAGCATTAACAATATTAATCGGACAATTAACATCATTAGGCAAAGCATTGACATCACATCCATGATTAGAAATGAATTCAAGCAAACATTAGTACAAGTTTTGTAACCGGTATCGAATTCAATTAATTACAAGACGCTTATGGCTAATACTAGAATCAACACGATTCGTTTTATTCGATTCAAACTTAAGGTTCCTAGATTGTTCTTCTACTTTCTTCCAAAGGCACATTCTTAGCTTGAGAGGTCCTATCATTCCTTGTATTGTCTTGAGACTTTGACCGCTCCCTTTAATGTCACCGATTACTCTGTGAGGAATGGGAACATTAGTTTGTTTTACTACTCTTTGCACCACCGCTTAGATGTGCCGATCCGAACTACATGCAGTGCACTACGGTTCACTTTCATAAAGCTAGATGTACCGAGATTGGTACTCCTAGAAGGCACATTAGAGTTCACTTTCCTAGCATTGATGATCTAGAATCAACTACTCAAGGGTACACTACGACTCTCATTCAAAACATTGTGAATCGAGTGCATCTCATATTTGGCCTTAGGCATTGAGCATGGAATCAAAGGTTAACTCTCTCACCTAATGTCTTTGGGCATATGGTGATCAAGCATTCTAAGATTTCTTGAGATCGTTTGGCATATGAGCATGCATGTCCAATTGCATTATCATGAGGTTTCTCTAGCTTATCCTCTTCAACAATCTCACGCAGCATTCTAAGCAATCCTTAAGGGATGAGAAATATGTTTGAATGGCAAGTTTGTTGTTCCTTAGGTGAGGGGACATATGTCACAGATAAAGCGAGTTATTGCGAGTGAACCTTAGATACAACATTCTCCTCATTGATCATTGGCATTTTCCTTTTACGACTCTTGATTCTCAATTTCCTTTTGCAATGAAGTTATTTGTTCGTTGTTTTTGTTACGAGTGACTTTAATTGATTCAAACAACTCATTGAAATGACGTTTAACCTTTTCATTTTCTTCTAGAAAACTTTCGCTTTCCTTTTGTAAAGCATTTACTAGGTTTTGAAGATGAAACGTTTGAGAATTCGAGAATCTAAAGAAGGAGGCATTTGGGAGCCCGTCATATTGTTCATTTGACCCTTTAATTGAGAGATTTGGGCTTTCAACTTTCGATCGTGTTACACCGAGCTTGAATCTGCTCATCTCGTTTGTTAATTTGAAAACCGCATCAAACTCGGAGCATCCGAAGATGTCTTGATATTTGAAGTTTTGACATTTTCTTTGAGATGTTGATATTTTAGTTGTAGATTAAAATACTCAACTTCTAGTTTAGAAAATGTTTAACCAAATTGTCATGATCATCCAGTTCAATTTTCTCATTTAGTTTAGAATTAGTTTTTTCAAGCTCAATGACACGATCATGGGAGACTTTCGAGGCACAGATAATTCATGAAATTTGGAAGCATTAATAGAGCAATTTGAAGCGTTGAAAACACATCTTGAGCAACACATTCGAAGAATAAGATTCTCATTTAATGTATGCAAGTTCTTTCTCTCAATCTCATTATATTTTAGTGCACGCTCATAATCACTAACTTCAAGAACCATTGCATCAAATTCCTTTTCCATACCTTTAATATCGCCTTCTACCCCTTTTAAGACTCTCAAAGTGATCTTTTAGAAGTTTAAAGAAGGGCATGACCTCAGTTAAATAACATTCTTTCATTTGTTCAAAACCTCTTTCACCTTCGCTTATACCAATGGGAGTGATCCTTTTCTTGCAAGTTTTCTCAAAATCAACAAATAGTTGGAATATAACGATTGGCTAATTAATGTCTTGCTTTTAGTGGCAATTGTTCTAGGTACAAGATGCATAGGTGTATTAGGAGGATACACGCTTGCTCTAGGCATTTTCGAAGGGAGGGTTTGTTTCTACAATATTTTCACTTTACGCTTATCTAAATCCATTTTCCGAAGACTTGTTCGGGAGTCAACAAAGTCTCGAGGCTTAAACTTGTTCAATGCAATCCAATTTTCCTTCTTGTAATCATGAGGAGAGAAGATTATGTTTTTCTCTTTGCATTTGGGATCATCTTGCTTCTTATTCATCTTTTCCTAGTGATTTCATTTAAAATCTTATCTTCCTCGGCACTCAACGCAACTAGGTTTCGCCTAGGCTTAAGGACTTCATTACCATCATAAATTACCTTATGAGCATTTCTAGCCTTTTAATTACCTCTGGATTTGGTTCCTCTACAAGGGGAACGCTATGCTTATCGCTTAGAACTCTATGCTTAGTGATCATGTGAGCAATCGAATGGTGTTTCCTTGTAAATACAACTTGTTTTCAAGTTTGTTTTTCAAAGTTTTCAGATTAGAAAAATCTCTCAAGAGTTTTGATTCCTTTGCATTAAATTCTTGCTTAAGCATTTTCACATTTTCTTGAAGTTCTTGTTTTGCTTATTTGTTTTAGAAAATTTTTCTTGCGGAATTTAATTCTTGTTTCAATACTTCTTCTCTAAACTTACTTTTTCTAATAATTGTACTCACTTGGACATCCATTTCCGCTCACAGTGGTCAACTCAAATTTTGCCGTTGTTCATAAATAGCAACACGCCCTTATAGGCATTTAGTTCGAAATTATGGAATCATTAGGAGCACATGCAAGTGTATTCATCAAAGACATAGTCATTGTTGACCGCGAAGATGCATCACTTGGTACAACTTCACTTTCACTTTGTTTCACGTATTGATCGTATGGGACAATATTGATATTACCCATATTTTCAACATTTGATTCAATAGTTTCATTGGTTGTACTTTGTCATGCATCATTTGTACATCGACATCATCGTATAGCTTTAATACCTCGAGATGAGTTTGTCCTTGGATGGGCCACTAGTGGTGAAGAAGAGATCTTGGGAGAAACCATTGGAGAGATGCTAGCCATAAATATTGTGTGTGCAGAGGGTCCATCATCTACATCGTAGTCGTAAGCATCACGATCGGCGACTTGAAAGGCATTCGATGATTGTGACCTATCTCCGAATAGCCGCTCATCCACATCTCGCATCATAGGTCTTTGCATTGCCCTCAAGAAGAAACGAAATTCCTCTTCATCCAACGCAGACCATTGTCCCGAGCTTGTGCAAGAACATCTTATCTCAAGTAATCGGCGATTCGAGGACGCTTTGGAGATGTGCGCCTTGCAATGCGACCTTCACCACCACGCTTGTAGCATTTGATTGGCTTAGGTTGACCTTGGTTACCATTTCTTCCTCGATTCGGTTTCCAACATAACCTCTCCCACTCCACCTCTTCCCGATCATACTGCCTTTCCTGAATCGGTTGCACCACGATCCTTCCATCTTTAACAGTGGCTTGATTATGTGGGTTAGATGCGATTCAAGGTTGTTGTTGGTTTGTGGGAGAATTCATGTTTTGACTAATGAGTAGAGCTAGTTGATTAACGATGTTATCCACGCGTGCATCAAGATCGCCTTGTTTGAACATAGGATCGTGGAATGAGTTTGTGATTACCATTACCCAAGGAATGACTTGTGATGCTTTGGTTGTGATTCCAATGTTTGAGTAGAAAGTCGTTGAGTCATTAGACGAACTTGTCTCTCCTCGGTTGGTTTTGAACCGATTGAGAATCAATTTTTCAAACATGGCATGTCTCTCATTCGAAGGAGGAAGGCATAGAGTTGCTCATAGTTTGTGTTCTTCAATCCTTTAGTAAGCTTCACAGTGTAACAAACTTGTGCCATTCGGGATTCATGTTGTTCACAAATTTTGAATTCAACCGAATGTTAGGCATAGTCATTCGATGTTCCTCATGTCATTAACTAACTTATGAAATCTCACATAGTACTCATAGACACTCTCATCGGGTTTCATCTTGAAGTTCTCAAATTAAGTCATAGAGTTGGGATTCTCATCTTCCATAGTTAGTTACGAACACGAGAGAAGCATCTTAACATTATCCCAAACCGCCTTTGCTTCGGTGTTATGATTGATCGACTTGTAGATGTCTTTAGGAAGACCTTGAAGAACAATGTTTGAAGCCACGATATCGCATCAAATCTCTTTTCTCCTTATCATCAAGCTCATCATACATCTTAGGTCCATCCATTCCGTAAATAGAGTACCATCTTCATTAGTATCAAGTATGTCTCTAGTCGTTTCAACTCGATATGGTCCTTCATCAATGGATTTTAGAATATTGACACCATTTTCCTTTCCAAGGCAATACAATCTGATTCGTTGAGCCCAAGAATCGTAGTCGATTCACAAGCATGGGTGGGCGAGTATCCGATCCACCGCTTGTACATCCTCGACAATGTGGAGATGAGATGTAGGGACGTTGGTGGACATGTTATCGATTATACGGATTTTATAACTCAATGATTAAACCGAAATAGATTCTTTCACGGATTTTACTAAATCAAGAGAAAACCGTAAACAATCACTCAAGTCGCTAGATGATAAAGCTCTAAGTCGCTAGAAACAAATCCACTAAGTCGCTACACAAGTCGCTAGAAACACAAGTCGCTAAAGAGCAACTCACATCGACCAAGTCGCTACCACAAGTCGCTACCGTGGTGAGAGTCCACTACTTGTCCTTTAACTCGCTAGCTCTAACTCGCTAGCTTTTAACACCGTAAGTCGCTACAAAATAATGAAGCAAGTCGCTATGAAGAAAGGTTATCCGTGAACTAACTCGCTACCATGAAAACCATATAAACATCACTTTTCAATCCAAAACAACCCAACCAAGATGATTCAAGCTTACCAAATGAAAACCTAAACACTTATGATGATTCTAAACACAAAAGGACCAACAAAATTCAAACTTTAACACAAGAAATCAACCAAATGATGCAAAAACCACTAAACTTTTCAAACTCAAAAACCACCTAAAAACCACTATAAATCCAAAGATGTGCAAGATATGATCTAACCATGGCTCTTGATACCAATTGTAAGATATAACTTTTCACATACACATCAAACCATAACACAAGGTGGCGTATAAGATGGAATTCTAGAGAGAGAAAGTTAGAGGTTTAGGGAACTTAGTGAGAGAAAGTGAAAGATATTATTATGAGCTCCAACTCTCTACCTTGGAAGGTAGAGAGTATTTATAGTCTTACACAAATCGCCACACTTTGGGCTGTGGATCAGGCATACAGTGGGTAAAGACCCGTCCGTCCTCCACGGTGTTACTTAACTAAATAACTACTTAACTTAAAAGAACTACGACTACGAGCTTTCTAACGATTACATATACTTGAGGTGACCGACTCTTTAATACCGGGAATTTCTAATTCCTAACACATTCTCTAGGGGAATAGGAATGCTAGTGAGAAATTACTACGCTAAGGTTGGGGTTGAGGAAGATTATTTTTTATCTTTTTTATGTTTTTTTAGGAAATGGAAAGGTACGAATCTTGGGGTTTGGATTTGGGGGTTGGTATTTCTACCGATTACTCTACTATTATCTATTCTAATTAACTAAGCTAAGATGAGTGTAGTCTATGTCTATTGTTGTGTGCTCTTATGATGATTAAAAATATATTTACTTAGATGTTATTACTCCCTAGTTATCTCCTATTGATGGTTGAATTGTCACGTCCTTATTCTTAACGCATTGTGTTTCTAAGGTCGTAGGGTATGCGTTTATCCCTAACTCTTTGAAGCTACCTAAGGTTAATGACTACGAAATCTCTAGGATTCATAAACTTAACACTAAGGTTATCTTTGGATATTTAGCCTACAATTCCACTAGTAACTATAAGCTAAGGTTCAAAAAATACTAATCAAGCATTAATAACGCAACGGATGACCTATCGCAATACTAGATCAATCACAATTAAGATAAGAGACAACCAATCAATATTCAATAACTAGGTTTCATAAATCTAAGCAAACACATATGTAAATTAGCCGGACATGGAGAACATGCAAGCATACACACAAACAATTGCAGACATAATTGAATTAATGAAGTAAAACACTTATCTTGTTGTAAAATAGGGTATGGAACCCTAAGATACTGCACAAGACAGCCTTGGTTCGGTTTAGGTTTTTACTCCACAAAACTACCTCCTTAAAAACTAAAAAATTCGAATTCTATATATAGTGTTACAAAATGTGACGGTGTCACTCTTTAATTGTGACGTCGTCGGGTCACCGCCATTAGGGTTTCGTCTTGGCCATGTCAACTCTATGACGACGTCACCTTATGCTCGTGACGCCGTCAGCTTCAATCTCTGACGCCGTCTGGATCCAAATCTAGGTCGTTTGAGTTGCGACGCCCTACTCTTTAAAACCCGATGCCGTCACTTGTAAAATAGCAATTTGCTCTCGAGTCATCTCAAGATGTCTCATGACGGCGCTGCGATTAAGCTGTTGATGTTTGTCCTTCTATTTCAAAGACTTGAGTGTCTCGATTCTTGAATTTGGCCATTTTCTTCAGATATTCGCCTTTTAGTCCGAATAAGTGTCATTCCAACAATTTGCCTTCAAAAGACCTAAAAAGTGAAAAGGAACAAAATTAAGTAGTAACGGATACAAAAGTGATCAATTAAAGGCTTAAATGACCCCTCAAAAGTGTACCTTTTAAATCCTTATCACGTTCACAATTGTTTCCTCAATGATTGAATGGAAACTCCTTCCAGGGTCAACATCAAACATCCCTAACAGCAAGTCGCTTCGGTAACTCCTTGTGGGTTACGCTTAGTGTTGTCTCAAACACTCTAAAGTCGTGGGGTGATGCTTTGGTGTTCCTCACGACTCACCGAATCAGTGGGTGTACTTCAAGACATCGTGTTATCCTACTGAGGGACTCCAGTTCAGAACAGCGACATTGCAAGAATTAAAGATGTGTTTTCACACTATGCTATTAACACGCTCGAAGTTCGAACTTGGGCATCAGTAAATCCCGCTAAGGAGATTCCTTCAAGAATCGAGTCACGAAGATGTGAGTCATTACTTGAACTTGTTCAACGTAA
Organism: Chrysanthemum lavandulifolium; assembly: GCA_022545495.1. Taxonomy (NCBI): domain Eukaryota; kingdom Viridiplantae; phylum Streptophyta; class Magnoliopsida; order Asterales; family Asteraceae; genus Chrysanthemum; species Chrysanthemum lavandulifolium. Next base: position 81,804,724 of record CM040240.1, read on the forward strand.
TGCCAACTGTCCCTTATGGGATTCGGACGGCTGATTCGCCCAACCAAGGTGAATGGAATCAAGACATTCATCAGAAGAACAATCGTAGTGGGCAATTCTCTAAGAAACGACCACAGTGATCGATTGGTGTTTATCACTAACCAATTCTTATGTTTTCTTCTTAAGGATGCTCCTGGGAGATGATCGTGCAGATTCTCCACATGCTCATACCAAGAATAACATAAATTGAAGTTCTCTCGAAAGGCAACACAAAAGTCAGAATGATTCTTAGTCAAAGCCAAAGAATCTACAAAGTTTAAAGACTAAAGAGAACTACATCAATCCCGAATCCAACATCAAAGAGCGTGTGAGCATGTTGGAGAAGGACGTGAGACACACGAGCAACGGCGGACCCGATGCGATTACAACAACATAACATCACCATATCCACACCGTAACAAAGAACAAAGATAAATGAAGACGCCAAAGTCAAAACTTCAAAGAAAACAAGATCCTTACACTGGGAGATTGTTGGAATCACGACACTTCTTCTTACAAGAAAGAAGAATGTCGGAGACGCCAAAGCAACTATTACATCCGCACCAACAACTTTTCAAGATTACGAAGTCATTAATTACCAATACTTAGGGGAGATTGTTGGAATCACTCCTAAACTATATTTCAAGTGTTAGTAATCAATATGTAATATGTTGCTTAATTAGGCTTTTATGTTTAGATTAATGGCAAGGCTTATGTAGAAAGCCCATAAGCCTTGGCCCAAGTCCATAAGGAAGGAAGGAACTTGTAGTGTTGCCTAGTCCCTTCCCCTATAAATACCTTTGTAAACCTTCTTTTGAAGGTTGGTTGTTCACTTCATAATTCCTACGCCTAAACATTTCCTATTTCTATACGCGGTATTGTTGTGTGTGTGTTCAACCGATCACTTCTTTCCTTATTTCTTACATATTGATTCTTGTGTTACATTATGGTGACCTAACAAATATTTAGCGATCTCTTTGTGTTTTGTTGATAACAAATATAATGTTATCATAAGTAAAACTATAACGATACATGTTATTTTTGTAAAGCATCTACATATAGTCATTGAATACAAATTGTTGTAATAATTCATTTGTTGTAATAGTTTATTAGGATGGGTAAAAACCACAAACCATGACCCATACCCATGGAGCATATCCATAGCCTATGGAGTTAACCCATACCCATTGACTAGATGCATTGCATCTATTAGATACATTGTATCTACTTAGATACCCATGGTTCAAACCATAAGCCAGGACCCATGACCCATAACCCAAAAACCCATGGGCAAAGAGGAGCGTCTCACGGATCCCTGGAGTTACACTAGACGGATCACTCAAGCAAGGGATCCGTGGGATCCGTGCAACACTGGCAAGAATTTGCCTATAAATAGAGAGTCATTTCTTCATTTTTACTCACCCCTCTTCTTTCAAACTCTCATACATTCTTACACTCTTCTAACAAAAGATCACTTGATCTAGAGAGTTGTTCTTCTTTCTTCTATTGTGATTCTCATATAGGTCCTTCTCTAAGGCGAGATCGCGAGCATTCTATAAGTCATCCAAGCAAGGGGTCCTTGATTGATTTGTTCCTCCAAAAGATTTCTGTAGTGAAGATCTTGTATTTCATATTTCACATATTTGTTGTGTTATAGTAGTGTTGGTTTGGTCCTTCGTGTTACGGACTCGGTATTTAGCTTAGTACCGGAAAAAGGTGTAAGCTACGTTGTGAAGGCTTCTCCGCCAAGTTGAAGGAGTTTGTTGACATAGTGCTTGAACTCTCGAGTAGGTGACTCGGGGAGTGGAGTAGGGCAAGGAAGGTGTCCTTGTAGCCGAACCACTATAAATCGGTTGTGTCATTTCTATCCTTTACTTTACTAACTTTACTTGCATTACTCTTAGATCTATACTTTCTCTTCATCCATACGATTTCACATAACATCGAATCTAAAAGTTCTTGAAACAAACTTAAAATCGGCAAAAATATTCAACCCCCCTTCTAGTTTTCCACAATTGGCATCAAGAGCTAAGTTATAAAAGTTTTAAAGTAAACCGTATTTTAAAAACTTTTCGATCACTATGGGTTCTAAAAATTACAAGGAAGGGCAATCCATGCAACGACCTCCACTACTTGAAACTAACGGTTTTATATATTGGAAAAATAGATTCGAAACGTATGTGAAGTCAAAATATATTGATCTTTGGTACATCATTGTTGAAGGCGACTTTGAAGCCACTTCAAAAGATGAAAATGGAAATTTAGTTAACATACCTCATGATAAACTCACCGGTGATACTAAGAAAAAGCTTTCCAAAAATATTGAAGCTAAAATGGTTTTATATAATGCTTTACCCAAAAAGGAATTCGAAAGAATTTCCATGCTTAAAACCTCTAAAGAAATTTGGAATTCTTTAGTTGTAACTCACCAAGGTAATCAACAAGTTAAAAACAATAAAATAGATTTATTTGTTCAACAATATGAACAATTTTCAATATCGGACGAGGATACTATATATCATTCTTTTGCTAACTTTAATACTATAATTACATCTTTACAAGCACTTGATGAATCTTTCTCTAGTCGCAATCATGTTAGGAGATATCTAAAGGCACTTCCATCCAAGTGGAGATCTAAGGTGACAGCAATCGAAGAATCGAAAGACTTGTCAATCCTCACCCTTGATGAACTCATAGGCAATTTAAAAGTCTATGAGCTTGTCCTGGCTAAATATTTTGAAGCCTCAAAAGTGAAAGAGAAGCACAAATCTCTTGCCCTTAAAGCCAAGAAAGTCTCAAGCGATGAAGAGAACTCCTCTTCGGATAGTGATGATGAGGAGTATGCTATGGCGGTAAGGGACTTCAAGAAGTTCTTTAGAAGAAAAGGAAGGTACGTCAAGCAACCATATGACGACAAGAAAAGATTCCGAAAAAGCAAAGAGGACAAGAAGGCAAGGGATGATCACGCTTGCTTTAAATGTGGGGACCCAAACCACTTTATTAGTAAGTGTCCCAAACGTGATGAACAAAAAGCATTCGTGAGCGGTTCATGGGGAATGAGCGAGGAGGAGGACGAAGAAATTTGTCTCATGGCAAATGACGAGGTGTGCTTAAATGTCGACCTAGATCCGGATGTGTGGATCAAGGATAGCGGGTGCACGAGGCACATGACCGGCAATAAAGATTTATTTTCCACATATGAATCCTTCAATGGAGGAAATGTGGCATTTGGAAATAGCAAAAGCAAAATCATCGGTAAAGGTACGATTTCTAACAAATCTCTAACCATTAACGATGTGTGTCACATAGAAAACCTAAACTTTAACCTCTTAAGTATAGGACAAATATGTGATAAAAAGTGCAACGTAATTTTTAACGAAACCGGTAGTAAGATATTAAAAAAGGGTATCACCATAGGTAGAGGAATTATGAAACATGGAGTCTATGTCATTAAAATCGGTAATGAACCTAAAGACAAACTTTGTCTTACTTCTATGGATGATACTTCGACCTTATGGCATCGAAGATTGGGTCATGCCAATATGTGACTTCTTCAATCGCTATCATCCAAAGATCTAGTAAGAGATCTACCAAAATTAAAATATGAACATCACTTTTGTAATGCTTGTAATGTAGGAAAACAAGTCCATGCTAGTTACAAAGCTAAAAAAACATGGTCTCTACAACTAAGTGTCTAGAATTACTACACATGGATTTATTTGGTCCGTCCGCTATCCAAAGTTATGGATGCCAACTACTACACTTTGGTTATAGTGGATGATTACTCTAGGTACACATGGACTAAATTTTTAAAGAACAAAACTGAAACGTTCGATTACTTTGAAATATTAAATAAGAAAATCCCAAGACAATTAGGAAGTCCTATAGTGTCTATTAGAACGGATCATGGTAGGGAATTCGATAATGAAGTGCAGTTTGGAGCCTTTTGTGACGCTAATGGTATTACTCACAACTTCTCGGCTCCTCGCACTCCACAATCGAATGAGGTAGTTGAAAGAAAGAATAGAACCCTACAAGAAATGAGTCGCACCATGTTAAATGAGCAATCCATTCCTCAAAATTTTTGATGCAATGTTGTTGATACATCAACGTACATACTTAATCGAGTCTTAATTAGACCATTTGTAGGTAAAACTCCATACGAGTTACTTCGAGGCAAAAAGCCTACGTTAGATCATTTTAGAGTCTTTGGTAGCAAATGTTTTCTACTTAACACTAAATATTACCTTACAAAATTTGATCCTAAATCAACCGAAGGTATCCTTTTAGTTTACTCTCCTAATAGCAAAGTTTACGTCATATTAAATAAAGAAACAATGAAGGTTGAAGAGTCATTAAACGTAAAATTTGATGAGAGTCCACCTAAACGTACTCTACCTCTTTTCGATGACGAGATTGTCGAGAGTGAAGCTATTGAAATAAAGAAAAAGACAAACGAAGAAGAAGAACCTTTACATAATGAACTCGTAAATATTAGAGAGTCTAAAGATCACCCCGTAGATAAGGTCATAGGAAAATTAAACGAAAGAACCTTAAGATCTCAAGTCCAAAACCAAAGTAGCTTATTTTGTTTTGTCTCAACCATAGAACTAAAGAATACACAAGAAGCCATAAAAGATGAAAGTTCGGTAATGGCTATGCAAGAAGAGTTAAATTAATTTGTTTCTAACGATGTTTGGACACTCATCCCTCCACCTAGTAATCAAACCATAATAGGAACCAAAAGGGTATATAAAAACAAGTTAGATGCAAACGGTGTAGTGTCTAGAAACAAAGCTAGACTCGTTGCCCAAGGTTATAATCAACAAGAAGGAATAGACTTTGATGAGACCTATGCCCCCGTGGCTAGATTAGAGTCTATAAAAATACTTCTTGCTTATGCTTGTGCTAATGATCTTAAGCTTTATCAAATGGATGTCAAAAGTGTTTTTCTAAATAGATTTATTAATGAAGAAGTATATGTAGCTCAACCCCCGGGCTTTATCGATTTCGAAAAACCTAAACATGTGTATATGTTAAAGAAAGCTCTTTACGGTCTTAAATAAGCCCCAAAAGCTTGGTATGATAGACTCAAGTCATTTTTCATCAAAAACAACTACACCATGGGGTTAGTTGATAATACACTTTTTACTAAGAAAAAGGAATCCCATACAATCATTGTTAAAATATACGTAGATGATATTATATTCGGATCTACTTGTCAAGACATGTGTGATGATTTCTCTAAAATCATGCATGACGAGTTCGAGATGAGTATGATGGGAGTACTAAGTTTCTTTCTTGGTCTACAAATCAAACAAGTAGAAGATGGTATCTTCTTTAATCAATCTAAATACATAAAGGAGATGTTAAAGAAATTTGGCTTAGAAGAGTCAAAACCTATAAGAACACCAATGTCATCCGACACTAAACTCACAAAAGACGAAGACGAATCGTTGATAACACAAAATACCGTGGCATGATTGGTAGTCTTCTACCTCATGGCTAGTCGGCCGATATCATGTTTAATGTCTGCTCTATGTGCTAGGTTTCAAGAAGATCCTAAAACATCACATCTAGAAGCCGTCAAAAGAATATTTAGATACATCAAGGTGCGACTCGATTAGGATTATGGTATCCTAAGTGCGGGGTAGAAATAGTTGTATATGCAGATTCGACCATGCGGTGGTTATGTTGATCGAAAGAGTACAAGTGGTGTATGTACTTTCATGGGATGTTTTTAACATCTTGGTTCTCAAAGAAGCAAACGGCATTGGCCATATCAACAACCGAAGCCGAATATGTCTCCGCCAAGAAGCATGCCAACAAGCACTATGGATGAAACAAGCGTTAGTTGACTCGACATTCATCTAAGTGACATAGCCATTCTATGTGACAACAAAGGTGCCATTGACTTAAGCAAAAATCCGGTATTGCACTCTCGCACCAAGCATATAGAGATTCGTCATCACTTCTTAAGAGACAATGTTCAAAATGGGAACATCTCTATTGAGAAGGTAGCATCCGAAGACAACATAGCCGACGTCCTCACCAAACCGTTGAAGCGGGAACAATTCAACCTACTACGTCTTGGTCTTGGTCTCATGGAACAATAGTCGTAATTAGTTTTTTAAACTCTACAAGGTATGTAAACACTAGCCTTCTTCTTTCTGAGTCTATGATCTCTATTTCACACACAACCCACAAACAAATATGGGAATTTTCAAAACCCAAGATAGTTTTATTTACAACTCGTACTTTCATAATTTTTCCTTACTTTTCAAAGTAAGTTTTCTCTTACAACACGTAAGCTCATACCAATTTTTTCTTAAACATTTTTTTCAAACAAGGAAACTTTCTCGAAATGCTTTCTAAAAGGATACTTCCTCCCGTATCACTTTCATAAAAGCTATTTCTCACGTCTATGACAAATTTTTTTTTATTAATACAAAGTAAAAACACATTTTCATTGCATCTCATGTCTTTTGAATGCTAAAGAGGACACATAACTAATATGTGTTTTCGGGTATATTCATTTAAAGCAACAATGAATTAGGAGCACTCGGGTTATCTCACATAATAGTGTGCTTTTTCACATCTAGATTATTTTTCCTTTTTGTTTTTTTTTTGGAGTTAAGATAACCGAAACTCTAAATGGTTTGCATATAGGCACACACTAGGCACAAATGTTTCCAAAAGGAAAATTTTGAACTGCCTGAGTCACTAGTACCACGGATCCCGTGATTAACGGGCGGTTCCCTCGAGGAAGGATCCGTGGGATCCGTCTGACGTAAGCTAAAATTATCTTCTATTTTTTTCACTTTGGATGAAAACTTCTATTTTTATATACAATACATTATTTTTCTATAAATAGGATTCCCAAAATGCATTATTTTTCTATAAATAGGATTCCCAAAATGCTTGCATATTCATCACTCTCAACCTCACAAAAAAACATCATCATGTCATCCAAAAGATCTTCCAACATAGATGAATCACCTAGTGCAAACAATCCCTTTCAAGAAATCCAAAAGTTTGTCCTACCATCTTCCATAGTACCACCACCCAAATCTAGAAAAACCGCATAGATTAGCATCAGGCCATGTTGTTTAGCAAAACCATCATCAAATGGTTCATCACCAACCACTCATTCACCACAAAATGCTTCCTTAGTAGCACCTCCCTCATCTCCTACAAGCACACCAACATCATCACCCATCAAATCTCCACCTAAAGTCACTCTATTGGAACTCCTTAAGACTCCAATAAGATCCCAACAAACCAACCCAAAAGAACTAGTCTTTTTAACACCTCACACATCTCCAAACACAATCTTCAAAGACCTTGAAACCTCACCACCTTTAGCTCCCATTGTGTTACAAGAACATCTAGGTTCTTTTCCACCACCACTTCCAAACATTCCGGACTTTGATCCGTATTTTCCAACTTTTCCACCACAACTTCCGCATCTCACAAATCAAACTAACCCGGAAAACTACTGCACACATTACCCACATCATTTACATTGTGAACATTGTCAATCCACTAGGGATCTTGCAATAGAAATTAGGGAAGAAATGCGAGTGATACTTAACCTCATCATTGATCGCATCAACATCATTACTCACCAAAACTTCCATCCATAACCTTATGCAAGCATGGAAGAAATCATTTTATTATTTTTATTATTTTCTTTTGAGTCATTTTAGAACAATTCTTGTTCTTAACATATTGGATTTCACATACACATCATAACACAAACACAAGTAGGCGATAAGATGATTTTCTAGAGAGAAAGTTAGAGGTTTGGGAACTTTAGTGAGAGAAAGAAAATCTTATTATGAGCTCCAACTCTACCTTGGAAGGTAGAGAGTATTTATAGTACTTACATAAATCGCCACCTACGGGTCGTGGATCGTGCATACAGCTGGGTAAAGACCCGTCCGTCCTCCACGGTGTTACTTAACTAAATACTACTTAACTTGTAATAATCTACGACTACGAGCTTAATGATTACATATACTTGAGGTGACCGACTCTTTAATAACCGGATTTACTAAATCCTAACAATCTCCCCTAAGGAGGTCACCTCAAACACACATTAAAATTACATTGAATACAAACAGATATTACATTATAAATTGTTCTTGCATTCTTGATGTAGGACTTTGCTCAAGCTTGTAGTCATCGATTCTTCATTATTGCATGTTTGGTTAATCCAAGTGGAGGTCTTTAACGATCCACGTGATAATGAGTTTTGAGCCGCCTTTGAGATCATCACCAATCATAAATCTCGACTCATCCATTGTGGTGTTGGTATTATGTGATGTTGTGACTTTTGGACCGACATGCTCACATTTTGGATCATGATTTCTTCTCATCGAGTAGCGGAAGCTTTCGTTGATTCATGATATAGGCAAGCACAGAAAGCGTAAGCATGGAGTGAGAATATCGAGTCATTGATGCACTAATCATGATTTCTTTTGAAATGAATGTGATGTGTGAGCATGCGGCTATGGATTGACCGCTTCATTCGATCACCGCAAACGCCGGGCGTTCCCGCATACAACAGCTTAGCAATAAAGTGCACAAAAGTGTCTTTGATCACTTTCGTTGAATTGAGGTACACGCCCACGGTTCCTCGTTGATCAAGACAAGTACGCCTGTGATCGTGTAAAATTCAAGAATTTCCTTGACAGGGGTTTCGCAATGCTCTAGTCGTTCTCAAACCGAACGCCTCAAAGAAGACAACACGGAGTGAGTGAACCAATAATTGAGATTCACCGATTGATAAAAGAGATTTGAAAACAATCGTATCGCTCAATAGAAATTGTTTTTGCAATACAACGAAGGTTTTAATGAAAATCAATTATCAATCATAAACACCTTTATTTTGAAATATTTGTACACAATCGATGTGCTAAAGAAAAGAGTTTTTAAGCACAACGACCGGTTTTTCAAAGGTATCCGTCAATCCATAACTCGAACCAGATTGATTCAAAAGATTGAATCGCCCATTGTTTCGCTCTCGCTTGTCACATGGTTGATCTATTGGATAGATCTCACATGCCACCCACCGTGAGCTTGTTTGATGTTGGCTCCGTAAGGCTTTCCATCTTCATTGTGAATATGTATGCATATCACTCGATGTTCCGCAATACCACAAGGATAATGCGTGGGACTCATAAGATATAATCTCTCTTTCCACATTGTGTGAAACAGAGAGTCTTCATTGAAAGTGTCCTAATGAGATTTATTGATGATCTCGTGGCTCTAGACTCAATTGTGCATATTTGGTTCCTATGCCGGAGACTAGGGAGAGGGTCTCCTTCTTCAATACCAACTATCTCTAAGAGAAAGTCGATAGATTATGTCGGTTCCCCGTGAGAATGAAACAAGTCCTTTTAAGAGGAACTTGAGTGGTTTGGAAAGTTGAAGTGCAAGTGCGCACCGGGTCCATGACGCCTTGTCTTCAATACCGATGTTACCTTGGTAACCACCAAGAGTATATGAATTGAACCCGGTTTCGCCCTAAGGTTGAATTTTTGGAGGGCTATTTCTTTTCACCCTTTCATATTCATTTCTTTTTCATTCTTCAACCCTTCAAGCTTACCGAGACTTCATTACTAGAACCTTGTTGGGTTTATTCCAGATTCTAGCTCTATCTCATCCGCACTCTTCCCATATCTCACTTTTCTCCTTTTTTCATCATACCTAAAGACTTCTACACTATCTAGTGGATTGTCCTCGGTAGATCCCTCCGGTTCGGGCGGATCATGGGAACAAATACCTAACCTTATCAACCTTATATCACCATACATAAAGTAAATTTGGTCGGTCTATTTGGTATTGTTCATCCGCCATTGGAACCAATTGAAAACCATTTGAAAATCAATCCGGATACTTGTGATATATTATCAAAGCATTTTGTACCGAATTGTTTTGATAATTTTTGAAGCAGAGCTCCCCTCAACATGTGCATCACGCATCATTTTGTAATGGAAATAATTTTCATCTTTGAGGATTGGCTTGCATCTAAGAGTAGTTATATGAAGAATGTGGTTTTCAAAATAGTTGCCCCCTCAATATGTGCATGGAAATTTGAAGATGTTTTGCACATATTAGGAAAAGATCGCACATTGAAATAAATTGATCACGCTTTCAAATCTTAGTGGTTTAAGATAGATGCTCCCCTCAACATGTGCATGGAAATTTGAAATCGCTTTGGCACATGTGGGAAGGAGAGCTTGTACATCCTTATAAAACCATTTACCGAATTATCGATTAAATCCAATTTAAATCACAAATTCTCCCCGATCACAATTATCAAATCATTTGAGATTTGTGATCTCAGAGATTTAAATTGATTTTGAAAGCTTTTAAGGAGAATTGTGACTTGATTATGAAAACGTTTTAACTGATACGGATCGGATTTTGAGACTTTAAACTCCATTGATTAAACATGCATGATTATCTTTTGACAAACAATTGTATGACAAATAACCTTTTTGATTTAATTGAAATCATTCTCCCCCTCAATCAATGACATAAGTTGTTGATTGAGAGATAGATGTTTTTGACAAATGTTAAGTCCAGATGATTTTCAAAAATAGAGTCCGAGTTATTTTTCAAAGCAATTAGTTTTCATTAGATAGTAAGTTATTGTTTATAGAATCAGAGCAAGAAATTTGAAAACCAAGATAAAGCATGGCTCTGTTCTTTCATTGAAGAGCGGGTTACTGCCTGAAATGACAATAAACCATGGTTTTACTTTCTTAAAAATTTTCTTTCTCTCAAATTTTTTTTTTACATTCGAATAACATCTAAAGTCCCGTGTCATTCTTTGAATGACATCACAAAGACCGTAGATATTATCGAATCGAGGAAAACATGACAAAAGGACAATATTTTTGGATTTTTTGAAAGTTTTCTATTTTTCTATTTGCTTTTTGAAGGTTTTGTAATTTTGTATTTTGTTTTTCGAATAGATATTTACAAGAGATAGATGAAGGAAAACCTTTTACTCCTCTTCTTCCTCTTGAAGACGTTTGAGTGTTTCCGGTTGTAGGCTCTTAAGACCAAGTCGTGGAAGGATAAACTCAAAACGTTCTCTAGGAAGAGCTTTGGTGAAGATGTCTGCTAACTGGTATTCAGTCCTCACAAAGTATAGTTCCACCACACCGTTTTCAACTTGCTCCCTGATGAAATGATGTCGAATGTCGATGTGCTTTGCTCTTGAGTGTTGTACGTTGTTGCATGAGAGAGCAATAGCACTTTTATTATCACAAGATGAGGGATTTTGTTGAATTCAAAGCCATAGTCGATAATTGGGATCTCATCCATAGAATTTGAGCACAACAAGATGACATGGCTATGTATTCACCTCAGAGAGGAAATAGAAGTACTCATTTGCTTCTTTGAAGACCACTCACAAGCTTATCACCCAAAAACGAGCACCTCCGCACGTGCTTGACGTGTATCTTGACATCCCGCATGATCAAGATCGCATAGGTCGTTAGTGACATACCGGTGTCCTTCGGTACCAAAGTCCCATGTTGATGGTTCCTTGAGATACCGAAGACCCGCTTAACCGCTTCAAGGTGCTTTTGGTAGGCTTAGCTCGGTATCTAGCACACATGCAAACAAATAACAAGATGTCCGGTCTACTAGCCGTGAGGTACATCGTGATCCAATCATACTACGATATTTCGTTTGGTCTACCATGATCCCCGAGTGGTCCTCATCTAGTTTAGTACGCTCTATCATGGGAGTTTCAACAGGTCACTAGAATCAAATCCAAATTTCTTTAAAATCTCATGTGCATATTTAGATTGATTTATAAAATGCCTCCGGACTTTGTGAAATTTGTAATCCCAAGAAAATGACATTTGTCCCATCATTGACATTTGAAATTTAGAACCCATTTCTTTAGAAAACGGTCACACTCATTGGGGTCACGAGGCAAAGATGATATCATCAACATATATTTGAACGTGAATTAAATGTTTGCCTCGATTTCGGTGAACAATGTCGGATCAACTGCTCCTTTGTCAATCCAAGAGATAGAAGAAACTTTGATAGCGTATCATACCATGCCCTTGGAGCTTGCTTTAAACCGTAAAGAGCCTTCTTCAAACGATAAACGTGAGTAGGATGCTCGATTCACAAAGCCTTCGTGTTGGCGACGAGACGACTTCTTTAAGATCTCCGCTTAGAAACGCCGCCTTAACATCCATCCGATATACTACCATGTTCTTACTTGCAAGATTAGCCAAGAAGATTCTCGATTGCCTCGACACGAGCAACTGGAGCAAATGATTCTTCAAAGTCAATACCTCCTCTTGACGGTATCCTTTTGCAACCAATCGAGCCTTGTTCTTTAAAACATCACCATGCTCATCAAGTTTCACTTTGAAGATCCACTTTAGAGCAATAATCATAGCACAACTGGAGCAGTACTAATTCCCATACATCTAGTCGATCAAACTCATGAATTTCTTCTTGCATGGCATTGAACCATTGCCTTCATTCATGGCGCTTTTCACATCTTTTGGTTCGATCTTAGAGAGTACGGAGTTGAAGAAGCACCATAAGGCATCGGTTGCAAGTTGTTTCCGTGTGGATACCGGACGAGAGGGTTTCCAATGATGTTGTCCAATGGATGATCATGTGTCCATTTTCTAAGGTGTTCATGTGGTTGTTGTTGAGGAACCAAGTAGCAGAGTCTATATCTCCGATGAAGATGGTTCTGATGATGATTCAGAGCAAATATGTTTTCGAATGGAGCATCTTCGGAGTAGCAAAGGGATTAACTTCATCATGGGTGCCGAAACACTTCCATGATGTACATTCGATGATTGATGATTTGTTGATGAGACAGAGTGATCAAGCAGCAGCGCTTCTTGACTTAATGATATTGAGACCAAGGGTTGACTTCATTCACAGGGATAGAGCACCTCTGCTGATGGAATTGACATTTCATCAAGATTCGGTTCATAGTGTTCATCAAACATTGGATCAAACAATTTCTTTAAATCATCTTCCGATGGAGGTACATATGGAGTTGCCGGTGAGGATTAGACACAAGAGTAGAACCGATAGGACTACTTGAAAAAGGTTGAAATGCGGGTCCGAATCGGATTGTCCCGGAGCCATTTGACCGGTCACTCATCGAACGTAACGTGAATTGTTTCCATGATATTTCGGGTTCTCTTGTTGTAGATTCGGTATCCTTTTCTGCTTTGGTGCATAACCCACAAATACTCCAATGTCCGCTTTAGCTTTTAGTTTACCTAAATCTTGACCGTCATTAGTTGGGTAACATAAAGCACCAAACACACGAAGGTAGGATAGATCAAGTTTTCGCTTATGGACAAGTTCATATGGAGTTTTTCCATGAGAGGTGTGAATAAGGAACGATTTTGGGTGTAGCAAGCAAAGGGCAATGGCTTCACCCGGAGAAACATTGGAACCTTTGAGTAAATAAGCATTGTTCTAGCGGCTTCCACAAGAGTTCGATTTCGCCTTTCAACTACACCGCTCGCTGAGGGGTTCGTGGAACACTTCTTTGATGACCGATTCCAACACTTTCATAAACCGGATTAAATCTTTGTTAACGAACTCGTGCCATTGTCTGCTCGAACAATTCTAACAAGATTGTTAAGTCGAACTTGAAGTTGCTTGATAAGTTTAATGATGACATCCGAGTTTCATCCTTTGTCCTCAAAAACTTTACCCAAGTGAATCGAGAGTAGTCATCGACAACGACTAAAATATATTTCTTCCCATTAATAGTTTGAACTCTCATTGGTCCGCATAAATCCATATGAAGGGTATGAAGAACTTCCATTATCGAGTTTGTGGGTTTTGGTTTGTGGGCATATTTTGTGCTTTTTCCCAATTGGCAAGTCGAACAAAGATGATCTTTTCATACTTTAACTGGGTAATCCTCTTACTAAGTCCTTTCTCGAAAGATTGTTTATGGTACCAAAGTTCAAGTGATTGAGACGACGGTGCCATAGCCATGACTTAGTTTTGGAAGCCTTTGACAAAGAAGCGATGGGTGAAGATTTCATCATATCTTCGATAGAGATGGTGTATAGGTTTGAACCACGAGTTCCTCTTAGAAGTTCCACACCATCAAGTTCTCTAACAAAGCAAGTATGTTTTCTAAAGGCCACTTCTAATCGGAGTCACAAAATTGTCCAACAGAAAATAGATTATGTCCAAGACCTTCAACATAATATACCCCGAAATCACACTATCTCCAACCACATAATCTCCATAACCCATAATAGCACCAAAATGATCGCTTCCGAATCTCACAGCCCGATGAATTTGCTCACGAAGTTCATGAGCCGTGACCGGTCTCCAAATATATGCTTGGAACAACTGAGTCCAAGTACCACGTAACGATTTGAACGATCCGCAGCTTGAACACGCACAAGAATGGATAATCGATAATTGGGATCCCCATGCAAGAATGGGTTCCATTTGGTTAGTAATGATGATTGGAACACCCACATCGAAATAGAAACACCCATATCGTAAATAGAAGCAATGGAATCATTAGAAATAGATGCAGTCTTGGTGTCCGTATTTGACCTATTCAAAGTATGTTCACTTCTTAAAGGAATAGTTCTACCAAGAGGCATCCATTTTCTAGTGGGCATTGTCTTAGCAGATTGAGGCGTAATCGATTATCCTTATGGCCAAAAGGTATCCATTGATAACCTATCTTACTAAATGTTCTTCCCGGGTTTCCACTGCTTTCTAACTTTCTTTCGCCTTTGCCTTTTAGCCTTCTTAGCATGATTTTTAGCATTAACAATTTTAATCGGGCATTTGACAAAGATTAGACAAAACATTCACACCACATTCATGATTAGCAATGTAATTCAAGCAATCATCATTACATGGTTTGCGATAGTATCGAATTCAATTAATTACAAGACGCCTATGGCTAATACTAGAATCAACACGATTCGCTTTATTCAACTCAAACTTAAAGTTCCTAGGTTGGTCTTCTACTCTCTTCCAATGCACATTCTTAGCTTGCGAGGTCCTATCTTGCTTGGTATTGCCTCGAGGCTTTGACCCGCTTGCTTTAATGTCACCGATTACTCTCAGAGGGAATTATGGGAACATTAGTTGGTTGATCTACTTTTGCATTCCCGAACTAGATGTGCAAGGATCCGAACTACTAGAAGGCACATTAGTGTTCACTTTCTTAAACTCGGGCATAGAATGGTTTGTATGCTTGGCACTAGGCATAGAACAAGGCATCACAACTTTACCTTTTGCACCTAAGGATTTAGGACATGTTGCAATTAAACATTCTAGCAGCTCCCGAGATCGCTTGGCCCGAATGCAAGCAAACCTAATTTCTCTATCAAGAGGCTTATTTATGAAATCCTCTTCCACAATCTCACGGAGACATTCTAGACTATCCTTAAGGTGAGCACAATAGTTATGAAACACAAGTTCATTATTCCTAAGATGAGGAGGAATATATTTAATAACACAAGATATTTGCAACCGAGGATGACTTTGATGCAACATTCTCATTAAAAACAAGTGGCGCTTCCTTTTTCCGACTCCTCGATTCTCAATTTCTTTTGTAAAGAGGTTATTTTTCGTTGTTTTTGTCACGAGTGACTTTCATTGAATCATATAACTCTATAAAGTGACGTTTAACCTTTTCATTTTCTTCTAGAAAGCTCTCGTTTTCCTTTTGTAAAGCATTTACTAAGTTTTGAAGATGAAAAGTTTGAGAATACTGAGAATCTAAAGGAGGAGGCATTTGGGTGCCAATCACATTGTTCTTTTCACCCTTTAATTGAGAGATTTGGGCTTTCAACTTTCTGATCGTGTTACAATGAGCTCGAATCTGCTCATCACGCTTGCTAATTTCAAAACCGCATCAAATTCGTGAACATCCAAGGATGTCTTGATATTTGAGGTTTTAACATTTTCTTTCGGATGTTGATATTTTAATTGCAAAGCAAGATGCTCAACTTCCAATTTAGAAAACTGTTTTACCAGTTATCATGATCATCCTGCTCAACTTTATCATGCGCTTTAGAGTTAGTTTTTCAAGCTCAATGACACGATCATGGGAGACTTTCGAGCAACAGATAATTCATGAAATTGAGAAGCATTAATGGAACAATTTGTAGCAATGTAAAACACATCTTGAGCAATACATTCGAAATAAGATTCTCATTCAAGGTATGCAAGTTCTTCCTCTCAATCTCATTATATTTTAATTCTCGCCATAGTCACTAACCTCAACAATCATCGCATCAAATTCCTTTTCCATTTCTTTAATATCTAAGTCCATCCCTTTTAAGACTCTCAAATTGACCTTTTAATTGTTTAAAGAAAGGCATGATCTCGCTTAAATAGCATTCTTTAGTTTGCTCAAAACCCTTTCCCTTCGCTTATCCCAGGGTGTGATCCTTTTCTTACAAGTTTTCTCAAAATCAACAAATAATTGAAAGATAACATATTGACCGATTAAGGTCTTGCTTTTAGTGGCAATAGTTCTAGGAACTAAATGCATTGGTGTATTGGGAGGATACACAGCTGTCAAGGCATTTTCCTAAGGGGGGTTGTTACAACAAGATTCTCTCGCTTTTGCTTATCTAAATCCTTTTCCGTAACACTTGTTCGGGTGTTAACAACGCTTGAGGCTTAAACATGTTCAAGGAAATCCAATTTTCCTTTTGTAGTCATGGGGTCCGATAATTATGTTTTCTCTTTACATGTAGGATTGTTGAGTTTCTTATCCATTTTCTCCCTAGTGACCTCATCTCGATTTCTTATCTTCCTCAAGGCACTCAACAAGAACTAGGTTTCGCCTAGGTTTAAGGATTTCATTGCCATCATAGATAACATTTTGAGCAATTTTTGCTATCTTACCATACTCGTGGTTGGATTCCTTTATAATGGGGATACTATGCTTATCACGAGAACTCTATGCTTCGTGATCATGTGAGCAATCAATGGTATTCCTTGTACGCATAACTTATTTTCAAGCTTGTTTTTCAAGGTTTTAGATTAGAAAAATCATTCAAAAGTTTTGATTCCTTAGCACCGAATTCTTGCTTAAGCATTTTAACATTTTCTTGAAGTTCTTGTTTTGCTTAGCGCTTTAGAAAGCTTTTCTTGTAAGGAGTTTAACTCTTGTTTTAATACTTCTTCTCTAAACTTACTTTTTCTAATAGTTGTACGATTTGGTCATCCATTTCCGCTCACGGTGGTTAACTCAAACTTAGCACTGCTCATAAATAGCAACTTGTTCTTTATAGGCATTCGCCTCGAAACAAACATAATCATCATGAGCACATGCAAGTATTCATCAAAATATAGTCATCATTGACCGCAGAAGATGCATCACTTGGTACAGCCTCACTTTCACTTTGTTTCACATATTGATCATATGGGACAACATTGATATTACCCATATTTTCAATATCCGACTCAAAAGTTTCATTTGATTGTACTTTGTCATGTATCTTTGCTCATCAACATCATCGTATAGTTTTAATACCTCGAGATGATTGATTCTTTGGATGGACTAGCTTGTCGTGGTGAGGGACCTTTGGAGAGACCATTGGAGAAATGCTAGCCATGAAAATTGTTTGTGCAAGAGGTTCATCATCGACGCCGAGTCGTATGCATCACGCCTCCGCAACTTGAAAGGCATTCGATGATTATGACCTATCTCCCGAATTGGTCGCTCATCCACATCTCGCATCATATGTCTTGGCATTGCCCTCAAGAAGAAACAACAGCTCCTCTTCATCCAACACGCTCCATTATCCCGAGCTTGCACAAGTAACATCTTGTCTTTGAAGTACTCGCATTTTGAGGGCGCTTTGGAGAGTGCGCCTTGCTATGTGTCCATCACCACCACAGCTTGTAGCACTTAATTGGCTTTGCTTGTCCTTGATTTCCAATCCTTCCCGATTCTCGATTTCCCACATATCCTCTACCAACTCCACCTCTTCCTTGTTCGCATCGCTTTCTTGAACCGGCCGCACCATAACCTTCCCATCTCGACAAAGGGCTTGATTGTGTGGATTGGATGTCGCTCGAGGTTGTTGTTGGTGTGTGGAGAGAGTTCATGTTTTGACTAATCATGAGAGCCGCTTGATTAATGAAGTTTCCACTACCGCATCAAGATCGCCTTGTTTGAACATTGGATCGGGAATGAGTTTGTGATTACCATTACCCATGGGTATAACTTGAGAAGCTTTGGTGGTAATTCCACATTTGTGTAAAAGGCGCTTGAATCATTTGATGAGCTTGTCTCTCCCGGTTGGTTTTGAACCGATCAAGAATCCTTTTTCAAACATAGCATGCCTCTCATTCTCAAGAAGGAATGCATAGAGTTGCTCATAGTTTGTATTCTTCAATCCTTTTGTTAGCTTCACAGAGGTGACAAACTTATGCCATTCGGGATTCATGTTTCTCACAAACTTTGAGTTCACCGAATGTTTGGCATGGTCATTTTGATGTTCCTCATATCATTCACAAGCTTATGGAATCTCACGTAGTACTCATAGACACTCTCATCCGGTTTCATCTTGAAGTGTTCAAATTCATCATACAGCCAGTGATTCTCTGTCTTCTATAGTTAATTCAAACCCGAGAGAAGCATCTTGACATTATCCCAAACCGCCTTGGCTTCAGTGTTGTGATTGATCGCCTTGTAGATGTCTTTTGAAGACCACAGAGTATGATGTTTGAGGCCCCGATATCAAGATCGAACCTCTTTTTCTCCTTATCATTGAGCTCATCATATGTCTTTGGTCTATCTATTCCATAGATCATTGTTCCATCTGCAATGTATCAATTAAGTCTCTTGTAGTCTCAATCGATAAGGTCCTTCATCAATAGACTTGAGAATGTTGACTCCGCTTTCCTTTCCAAGACAAGACAATCTGATTCGTTGCCCCAAGAGTCGTAGTCGGCCTGGCAAGCATAGGTGGACGAGTATCTCAACCACCGCTTGAACATCCTCAAAGAATAAAGGAGATGATTGTAGGTACGCTGGTAGACATGTTAACAGATTACACGGATTTTAAAACTCTATGATTAAACCGGAAATAGATTCTTTCACGGATTTTACTAAATCAAGAGAAAACCGTATTACAACCAAAAGTTCAACCAAGTCGCTAAGAAACCTTGAACCAAGTCGCTAAGCACCAAGTTGCTAAGTATTCTGAAATCAAGTCGCTATAATGCCAAGTCGCTAAGACACAATCAAGTTGCTAAATTAACAACTCGCTAAGATCCAAGTCGCTAACACCAAGTCGCTGAGAATTATGACAACAAGTCGCTAAGCACCAAGTCGCTACAAATTTTGACAGCAAGTCGCTAAGCACCAAGTCGCTAAGTCGTCAAGTCGCTAAATAGCAACTCGCTAAGGTTCAAGTCGCTAACACCAAGTCGCTAAGAAAACTTAAGTACAAGTCGCTAACAAAATTGAAAGCAAATCGCTACCTTCACCAAGTCGCTACCCGTAGTGGAGAATCCACTAAGTGTACTGTTTGTCGGCTTGTCTCAATAGACAAGTCGCTAAGCTCAAATCGCTACCACTTCAACTACAACTCGCTACAAACTTACAAAGCAAGTCGCTACCAAGATTAAAAATCCGTGACTCAAGTCGCTAGCAAGAATATCTCAAAAACACCACTTATCAATCCAAAAACAACCCAACCACGATGATTCAAGCCTACCAAATCAAAACCTAAACACTTATGATGATCCTAAACACAAAAGTACAATCAAAATCCAAGCTTTAACACAAGAAATGATCCAAATGATGCAAAAACCACTAAACTTTTTCAACCTCAAAAACCATCTAAAAACCACTAGAAATCCAAGGATATGTAAGAGATGATCTAACCATGGCTCTTGATACCATTTGTAACATATTGGATTTCACATACACATCATAACACAAACACAAGTAGGCGATAAGATGATTTTCTAGAGAGAAAGTTAGAGGTTTGGGAACTTTAGTGAGAGAAAGAAAAATCTTATTATGAGCTCCAACTCTCTACCTTGGAAGGTAGAGAGTATTTATAGTACTTACATAAATCGCCACCTACGGGCTGTGGATCATGCATACAGTGGGTAAAGACCCGTCCGTCCTCCACGGTGTTACTTAACTAAATACTACTTAACTTGTAATAATCTACGACTACGAGCTTTCTAATGATTACATATACTTGAGGTGACCGACTCTTTAATAACTGGATTTACTAAATCCTAACATGGATTTACTAAATCCTAACATATCTTTTACTTTACTTACTTTACTTGCATTACTCTTAGATCTATACTTATCTTCATCCATACGATTTCACATAACATCGAATCTAAATTTTTTGAAACGAACTTAAAATAAGAAACTATTCAACCCCCACCTTTCTAGTTTTCCACATCATCTTTGGGACGGCGTCACTTGATGTTAGGAATTAGAAAATTCTATGTTAAAGTGTCGGTCACCCCAATTATGGTCTAGCATATGTTAGCTCGTAGACTTGTCATTATTTACGTTATTATATAGTTAATTAGTTAGTCGATGGCGTAGAATAGTTTAGTGTAACACCGTGGAGGAAGGACGGTCTTTACCCATCGTATACCGATCCACGAGCCGTCGGAGGTCGTTTAGTTTGTAACCTATAAATACCCTCTACCTTTCAACGTAGAGGTTGGAAGTTCTAATCTAACCTCTTACACTTTTGTTTATCTCTAGAATTCCTCTACTATCTTCATCTCTCTAACCATGGCATTCATATACTATCATCATCCTAGACCACCCGAATCATCTAAACAACATAATATTCATGATCCTACAATTGGTACCAGAGCCAAGGTTGTGTTGTTTTGATGTTTCGTATAGTTTTGATGCGGTTTGTTAAGTGATTTCTATTGATGGTTTGTTGGACTCTTTGGTACGGTGTGTTATGGTTTTGATTATTTTTGATGTGGTTCATTGTTTTTGTCACGATGGTTGGTTTGAAAACTGTTTTGAATTGATTTTTATTGAGCTTACTGATTTTAACATGGTTTTTGATGAGGTTGATTTGGTTTTAATGTTACGAGGTGGTGTTTATTGATTCCGTATTTTATGTTGTTGTTTTTATGATGTGTAAATCTGTTGGTTGCTGTTGGTTGTCCTTGTTGAATCTTGTTTCTGTTTTCTGGTGACTCTACCAGTTTATGGTCATGTTCTTCATTGCGAGATGGTAATAATCTATGCGAGTTGACAGTTTTTACTGCAACATGTCCTGATTCAATGTATCATATGCGAGTTGGTCAGGTCAAATGCGAGTTGGTACGGTCAAATGCGAGTTGTCCCATATTTATGGGTCAAATACGAGTTGTTTGACTTTTGAGTCAACTAAAAAAGCGAGTTGCCTACTTGCATTATTGAGTGCGAGTTGTTAATTAATGAGCGAGTTGGGTTTCTGGTCCAGTTTCAATGCGAAGTTACTTAACTCGCATATGGTTTAATTGCACTCGCTCTTTAGCGAGTTGCTGCTGTTGCGACTTGGCTTAGCAAGATGGCTTAGCGAGTTGGCTCAACACTAGCGACTTGACAGAAAAGTGAGATGAAAAGAAAAAGCCTCTTAACCAAATATCAAACAATGTTGACCTCTGATTTATTATCTTCCTTGGTTAGAAATGAAATACGTAATTAGAAGAAAAGGAAGCACAAAGATCAGAAACTTTAGCTACTACAACAATATTATCAGCCAATATCAAAACAATCAATCTCTAAACCCATCTCCAACAATAACTCATCAACAACTAAAGGATCTCATATTTGTTTCATGGTAATTCATTGCTACTTCAAAGGTGCAATACCCACGAGTTACATACATCATCATTGATCCAAGACTCAATGCTCCAAGACTCAAGCAATAATACCTCAGACTTTAACATCACGGATCGAAAATTAGATGGACTCATGACCTCAGATTTTTTGTTCGTGTACATATAATATATGTCAAGATTAGTTTCAAGAACCAAATCACACGAACAATAACATCATCATAGGTTGACTCGCCCGGACATCAAATAAAGGATCAAAATTAATTACTAGATCTCGTGTTTCTATTTTCGTGGCACTCAAAAGTACATCAAGACCATTGGTCTAAATCACGAAATAGAGTTCATCACCGATCCTTTGAAGACTGCCTTCATTTTGTTATTCGAACCAAACAAGAAGAGAAACAACAACGATTATGTTGTCATATCTCTTCCAAGTTCGTTTAATAAAAGAAATTAATACATCTTGTTAACCAATCATATTCGAACTTCAAGTATCAGGATAAATAACAATTATGCTATATCCTCACACGCATTCGTTTAATCAAAACAAAACAAAGCTTAACTCCTACCTTGAACCATTTGGGTGATGTCCAAGCTTTCTCATGATCCTCTTGCCATCCCTGTGGTGATGTGTGAGATATGTCGTGGGTGATTGAAGCAGAAAGAGGTGGTCGATAATATGGAGAGGAGGGAGGCTGATGATCTTGTTGAAGATTTGTAATAGGGCTTGTTAACTGAAGATGTGAGAGGAGCGTTTTGTGGTGATGTGTTTAAGGGAGGCGTTTATTTTGTAAAGTTGTTTAGGGTTTGATAAACGAGTGTGTTTAGGTATTGTGGTAGAAGTGAGTATTTTATACCCTAGATATTAGGGTGAGTTATGAGTAGTATCTTTCCTCAATGGGCCATTAGACCGGTTATATCAATTGTATTAGGGGCTTGGACTTGGGCCGTATGTGCTACAGAAAATGGACATATGACTTGAATAGAATGGGTTGTAGATAGTGTAATTATTTGGGCCGAGAATCTACATTGATGTACCGGGTGAGATTTAAATACGTGCATTGAGTTCTTGTGATATATGTGATTTATGATGAGATTGGGTATGATGCTGAGATTCGTTGTGTTATAAGGCTTGATACTTTGGTTCATACATAATTACGGTGAATGTTATGTCTCGGCTTGAATTATTTATTGAAGAAAGTTGACTACGGGGTTGTTTATATGGTATTTCTTAGTTGGAGTTGAAGTGAAGTTTTCCGGACGCGTTTACTTATTTTCGTCTTCTTTCTTTCTACCATTCCGCGAAGATGACTTCTCTGGGCATTTATTGAGTGTGATAAAGACTTGGCTATTTAGTTACGGTTGTGATTCTTTCTCGCTTAACCCACAACGTAACTATCACTTTGGTGTCTCACGCAATTGAGGATATGTCAAGAGGTTTTGTACATTGGGTACACCGTTTCTTCTTCACAAGGATTAGTACAAGTTTAAGTAACAAATCTGGGGAATTTTACTTCATGATCTTTACTTCTCCATGTGGTCACTATAATAGCCGACATAATGCGTGAATGATGTGTTTACCAAAGTGTTGATTGGATGGTTGATGATGTTGGATATTGAACCGTTGATGAACCGCTGCATGTTCCCCTAAAACAGATATTCACTGAAACCAAAGTTGTCATAACACATTCAAGCTAACATTTTTACGGTTTTGTCTTGATCTTGTAAAATCCCGCGAAAGAATTATTTCTCGGTTTAAATCATGTACTTGTAAAATCCCGTGACAATGGAAACATCCGGGTAATAGTAAAGTGCATTTCCGGATCTATCTTACGGTTTATTCTTAGTTTTGTAAAATCCCGCGAAAGAAACTATTTCTCGGTTTAAACCATAGAGTTGTAAAATCCCGTAATGATGGAACCATCCCGGAGAAAGGAAAGTGTATTTACGGATCTTTTCGATCTTTGGTGCCACGGTTTCTAATTCAAGAAGGGATAAAGGGTGTATTTCATGAATTGGATGTGTGTTTGGATATTCGTCATGGTAGTTTGGTTATTACATGGTTTTACGGGGTTATGTGCTTTTAACCATGGTCGGGATGAAACCATTATCATAGTTCACTTAAAGCGTCAAAGGAGGCTAGATTTGAGCTTTTAACCAAGAAGATGTGACAACGGAGTTAATTCGCTATTATTTATTTGAGGTTGAAGTTAAATATCACGGGCAAAAGTACTTAGTATCCGAAGGTATCGGGATGGTTGGATGAAGATTCTTCATGATCCTTGTTCGAGCTTATTTTCCAAAAGCGAAGACTTGGAAATCTAGTTACTTTTGGGACTCTTTTTCTTTTACCACGAGGGGAAATTGGGCTCTTTTTCCACAAAAATAACTATCACTTTAAGGAGTTACGTTGTAGTGCTCAGTGTCACATTTAATTGTGGATTTTCAAGAGGTGATGTACGTCTTATACTTGATGGTTGGTTGGTTGAAGAGTATAGAGTACTTAGAGATTCAAATGGGCATGAAATCTCGGCACCGCTCTTTGTTACATATGTGCAAGTTTAAGTCACGAGTTCGGGATAGTTTACTTCAGGGTCAAACTCATCATATTGGGTTCTCTCCATCAGCTGTCACTACAAAGAGCCTACTGAATGATAATGGGGTTGATTACATGTTTTTGCTAAGAGAGCTGAAAAGAGAGAGATAATGACGTATGAACACAACAGTTCATGCCTCGTACTTTAAAGAAAAGAAAAGTATACGTTTCAGTGCGCTTTATCTTTTGAAGAAGAGAAATCTTCTAATGACGTTTGAATACTTCAGTTCAAACCTCGTTCTCCAAAGAAAACAAAAGTGTACGTTTTAGTGCGCTTTATCTTCAAAAGAAGAGAAATCTTCTTATGACGTATGAACACAACAATTCATGCCTCGTTCCTCAAAGAAAAGAAAAGTGTGCGCTTGATGCGCTTTATCTTACGAAGAAGATAAATCTTCTTATTATGACCATTCTCATCAACATGATTCATACTTTTCCATGCGCTTGGTCATCAAGTGAACCGGGCTACCATTGATTGTTTTCTCATTCCACTTGCTCGATTATAATGAAGATGGCGACATCATGTGCGATTTTGTGAGAGAAGTGTGAATAGAACATTCGGATGATTTTCACTTATTTAATCAAGAATGGCAACTCCGTATGCAATTATTGAGGGGGAGAAGAAGTGTGAAATTACTGCATGGTTGATTGATTTATGGGAATGAATGGTCAAACGGCTCCAAACTCATGTAAGAACCGAACTTCTTCTTATCGGGTCATCTTTACATGGTGTTTCTTCTATGAGCCGTTGGTTGACATCTTCACATGGACTGATGAGTTTATCGACAAAGTGCTTCCGATTAATGCTTCACGTATACATCAACATGATGATTTCGAACAATCTCTCTGTTCTTGTTTGATGTGATTGGTAGTTTGGTGTTACCATCTTGTGTGTTCGTTGCGGCCTGATTGCTGATTTCCTTGATGAACATCTTTCTGTTTTTGTTTGATTGGGATAGATTTTAGTTAAGGGGACTTGCAAGATGTAAGTTAATTGGGATACTTTTGGTGATGTTCTTGTTTTTGGTAAGGTGGGGATGTTAACTATCTATTCCCAACCGGATAATCTAGAAGAAGGTCGAGTCTACGATCATTCTACATTTTCTGCGCATGTTAAAAGATTAAAGACGAATAGCATTTAACGATCTATAGAATTCTTCTTAACTGGGTTGTTATCAAACAAATTGTCGGTTTAGGGAGAGCACTAATTGGGGAGAGTGAAATGTCCGATTTAATACCCAATTAGACTTGCTCACATTCTACTTGACAAGTTGATTCTCACAAGTTTCAAGTGTTCTTCTCAAAAGATTTCAAGTATTCGGGCTTACAAAGAGTTCTTGATTACAAGTATCGAAACCAAAGAAGGGGAAGGAGACACGTATCTAAATGTGAGTAAACTTGATGAACTTAATACTTCTAAGTAATTGAAGATATCCGGGAAGACAAATGTTATTACCGAGAGAAACTCAAGGTTTGACTCATGGCGAGTAAACTTGATGAACTTAATTCTTCTAAGTGATTGAAGATATCCCGGGAAAACATATGTCATGACCGCAGAGAAACTCAAGGTTTACTCATCAAGGCATTTAGTGTTCTCATTCCAACTACGTGGGGAAGTGATGTTAGAAAGTTTACGAAGATAAATGAGGTACACAAGTATGACATATTCGGGAGATAAATGTATAACATGAGGAGGTGTTAGTAGTTATTCTTTCTTTGGGAATGTGTGTACCGGGTTCTTGAGCTTCATACACATTCATCAAGGACAAAAGATGTGAACATAGGGAGGTGTTCTTCATTACCCTCATGATGTGTATTCGGGAGAGTTCTTGGATATTGGTGTACTTGATTCTTGAGCTTCATACACATTCATCGAGACGAAAGATGTGAACATAGGGAGGTGTTCTTCATTACCCTCATGATGTGTATTCGGAGAGTTCTTGAGCATTATACAAAGAGCAGGCGCATCAATTCAACTACTTGGGGAATTGTTCTCTTGACACCTTTTGGAATGGATCGCTTGACGTCGGTTGAAAAGGAAATTTGAGAAGATTATTTTATGTGTGGGATGATACGATGATGTTCTTCTATTGGATGATATACCCTCGAGCGAAGAATCACGGTGATTATTCTTAAAAGGAGCAGACAAGTTCGATGATAATGGTGTGCTTCTTTGTGCACCGCTAATGGAAGCTTGAAAGAAAGCTTTGAATCTGCTCATCTTATGGATTTTCGGTTTGGGGAAGCGCCAAAGTCTCTTTTTCTCAAAGGCTCATGTTCTACATTCTATTCTGGAGCCTTGGAAGCTTTGGTGGTGGAAGTTTAAGAGATGACATATTCTATCTTCTACGACGTGCTGCTTGATATCCTTATATCGGTACTCGTATCATCATCCTCTTAAATTATATCACATCTACTCTATCTGTGTATATTTATCAAAAATCAAAATACAAAAATATAAAACCAGCAAAACAAAATAGAAAAATATAAAACCTTCAAAAACCTATAAAAATCAGAAAATTTGAAAAATACCAAAAATATGTTTTTCAAGACATGTCTTCTGGTATCGATAACATTTGCGGTCTTAGAAATGTCATTCAATAATGGCACGGGACCATAGATGAAGTTCGATCAGGAGGTGTAAATATTCTTTTTCTAAACATGTCAAAAATTATGGCTTACAATTATTTCAGACTGTAACCCGTGCTTAAACTATGGTTTGCTATTATTTCAGATAGCAACCCGCTTTTCAAGGAAGGAAAGTGCTACGCTAAACCAATTTTCAAATATTTCGTGCACTTATCCTAAAACAAAATGAGGAAAGTATGTCGAAGGACTGCTGTTCCTACTCAAATATTTTTCCTTCAAAATTCTTGAAAAAATATTTGTTTTAACAAAATGGTGGTAAATGAGTTGCTTTAAAACAATCAGTTCGTAGTTTTATAAAAGCGAAAACTCAATCAATGACTTGGTAGCTTTTAATCTTTTCGGAAAATAAGTCATTGATTGAGGGGAGAATGTTTTCAAATTTACATCATCTAACGGACTTTCTTAATTATCCTCGTGCTTAATTCAAAATGATATTTGCCTATGTCGAAGGACTAGGAATTTAGGATATGATTGTTAGGATTAGATGATTAGAGTTTGATAAACACATAATTCTCATGCTTTATACGAACTGATTGATATGTTGGATTGACTGTTATTAGTTGATGGCTGTTTGGGTGATGTCGACCACCATATATCTGTTTGGGTTTACTAACGTATGCAGATATCATGGATTATAAGAATGTTCCCGATCCGGATCCCACAATTGAAGATGATTGGATGCCGAAAGGAAAGGGTAACTATATCTTGGGTTGACAAATGAAGAAACGGAGCTTAATTGGACTTCAATGGAGAGTTGGTATAAATGCAACGTAAGAGGTGTCACTGCATCAGCAGATGGTTTTCTTCTAAGTGATTGAAGAAACGGAGCTTAATTTGACCTCAGTTGGCATTAAAATGCAACGTAAGAAGTCTCACTGCATCTGCAGACGGTTTTCTTCCAAGCCCTACAACAACAACATAAGCTTCTCAACCACCTAACGTATCTTTGTGCTGGATACCATTTTTAAACAATTTTGAATAAATTTGATTATATTGTTTTGAAAATGGAAAATATTGTTTTGAAAATTAAGTGGACTTAATTTTGAAACTCACCGGACTTCATTTTATCAAAACTTAAGTCACTCAATCTTTGACTACTGTCATGGATTGAGGGGGAGAGTGATTTAAAATAAAATATTTTCAAACGATATTTCTTCATAAAAGTCCGTTTGTATAATAATATGTGGTGATCTAAAGATTTAATGTTATGTCATGGTATGATTTTCTTTAAAACTCAACGATCTGTCAAAATGAAATTTTTTCTGTTCTTGTTTGATTGTGAAATTGTTTTATTTTTACTTAAGGATCTCTTAAAACAATCATACCTGACACTAACAATCTTTAATGTCTTAAAATGGTCCTTATCTGTCATTTTTCAAAATTAAATTTTGCTAAGTCTTTCCCTAAAACTTTTTTAAATGATTTAAATCAGATGGGATCACAAATCTCAAATGGTTTGATATTTTGATTAGGGAGAGATCGTGATTTAAATCTCAAATCTGTTTTCATGGAATTGGTTTTAGTCCTTCAAAGGCACTCCGCCTCCATGTGCCAAACGATTTCAATTTATATAATTCACATGTTGAGGGGAGCATTTATCCAAAAACAAGATGAGTATTTAAACCAGCCACATATTCTCCAATGTTTTATAAACCTTATTAAATCACTTGGGATCCAAAATCTCAAAGGGTTTGATATTTTGATCGGGGAGAATTTGTGATTTAATAATGAAATTTAAGAAAAGGTGATCGTATTGATTCAAGTGTGCATCTTCGCTCTCTCATATGTGTTAAATGCTTTTGAATCTCGAAGCACATATTGAGGGAAACAAATGGTTTCTTAATGGATTTTGTTTTCGTGGATGTACTTCAAAGAACTCTTTCCTCTATGTGATAAAATGTTTTCAAATATCCTATGCACATATTGAGGGAGAATTTACCAAAGAAAATCAAATGGCTTTTCTATGAAAATTGTGATCAAAGAAAATATTTCAAAGTCCTCTTGCCTCCATGTGCTAAACAATTTCTAAATCATATGCACATGTTGAGGGAGGTTTTCTAAATGATCAAAACTATTAAGGTACAAAATGCTTTGATCTCGTATCACTAGGTTCCTTGATTGTTTTCCAAATGATTTTCAATTGGTTCTAAGGAAGAATGAACTGTACCAAAAGACCGACCATTTTACTTTATGTATGGAGTTATAAGGATGGTGTGGTTAGGTATTAGTTCCCGATCCGCCGAGCCGGAGGGATCTACCGAGGACAATCCACTAGATAGTGTAGAGTCCTTAGGTATGATGAAAAAAGGAGAAAAGTGAGATATGGGAATAGTGCGGATCGAGATAGAGCTAGAACCGGAATAAACCCAACAAGGTTCTAGTTATGAAGTCTCGGTAAGCAATGAAGGGTTGAAGAATGAAAAATATTTGAATATGAAAGGGTGAAAAGAAATAGCCTCCAATAATTCAACCTTAGGCGAAACCGGGTTCAATACATATACTCTTGGTGGTTACTTAGGTAACTCCGGTATTGAAGACAAGACGTCATGGACCCAAAGTGACGCACTACACTAAACTTCCCAAACTACTCAAGTTCCTCTTAAAAGGGTTTGTTTCATTCTCACGGGAACCGACATTATCTATCAACTTTCTCTTGAGATTGTTGATATTGAAGAAGGAGACCTCTCCTAGTCTCCGACATAGGAACCGAATGTGCACTATTGAGTCTAGAGCCAAGAGATCATCCACAATATCTCATTAGGACACAAAATTAATGAAGACTTCTTTGTTTTACACAATGTGAAAAGTAAGAATATATTAAGAGTCCCACGCATTATCCTTATGGTATTGCGAACATCCGAGTGATATGTAAAATATTCACAATGAAGATGGAAATCCTTCTAGAGCCAACATCAAACAAGCTCTTGGTGGGTAACATGTGAGATCTTCTCGTAAGATCAAGCTTGTGACAACTGGATAGAAACAATGGGGCGATTCACTCTTGAATCAACCTTGGTCCAGGAATGGAATTGACGAATACTTTTGGAAAAACCGTTTGATTTGCAAATCTTCTTTTCTCTAGCACGTCGAATGTGTATTCATTTTCAAACACAAAAAGTATCTCTGATTGAAAAATACTTTTAGAAAAACCATTCGATGTTCGAATCTCTTCTTTTCACTAGCACGTCGAATGTGTACTCATTCTCTAATACAAAAAGTATTTTGATTGAAAAATTGATCTTTCTCAAAAAACCTTCGTCGTATTGCAAAACTCTTTCTTTAAGAAATACACGATTATTTTCAAATCATTTTCATCAATCGGTGAATCTCAATTCATTGATTCACTCACTCCGTGTTGTCTTCTTTGAGGCGTTCGGTTTGAGAACAACTAGAACAATGCGAAACCACATCAAGGAGATTCTTAGGAATCCTAACTAATCACAGGCAAGACTTGTCTTGATCAACGGGAACCGTGGACCATGTACCTTAATTCAACGAAAGTGATCAAAGTCACTTTCGTATGTTTTATTGCTAACTTTTGTTTGCGGTACATTTGGACGGTTGCGGTGATCGAATTGAGGAGTCAATCCAAAGCCGCATGCTCACAAAGATCCACACTTAATTAAAGAAATCATGATGGTGAATATCTACATAACACAGCTCGATATTTCATACTATGCTTCTACTTATTCTTTGCAAATAACATGAACCAAAGAAGGCTTCCGCTACTTTGATGGAAAGATGTCATGATTCAAAAGTGTGAGCATGTAGGTCCGAAAGTCACAACTTCACATGATGGCTACACAATAAAGGGTGATCCGGAGATTAAATGTGGTGATGATCTCAAAGCTCAAAGATCATCAAAGATGTGGATCGGTTTAAAGGCCTCCACTAAAAGTACAAATCAATGCGGACTTTGAAGAATCGCTACAAAAGCACAAAGATTACGGAGTGAAGAATTCAAGTCTGAGCTCAAGAACGAAGTCAAAGATAGAATGCTAGGAAGCAAAATGTATTTCATGGGGTGACCTCCTTAGGGGAGATTGTTAGGAATTAGAAAATTCCATGTTAAAGTGTCGGTCACCCCAATTATGGTCTAGCATATGTTAGCTCGTAGACTTGTCATTATTTACGTTATTATATAGTTAATTAGTTAGTCGGAGGCGTAGAATAGTTTAGTGTAACACCGTGGAGGAAGGACGGGTCTTTACCCATCAGATACCGATCCACAGCCGTCGGAGGTCGTTTAGTTTGTAACCTATAAATACCCTCTACCTTCCAAGGTAGAGGGTTGGAAGTTCTAATCTAACCTTTACACTTTTGTTTATCTCTAGAATTCCCTCTACTATCTTCATCTCTCTAAACATGGCATTCATATAATATCATCATCCTAGACCACCCGAATCATCTAAACAACATAATATTCACGATCCTACACTTGAAATGTGTGACGCCTTCATTCTTCATGCGGGACGTCATCCGAATCTTGGATCTTGGGCGTCCGTGCGGTTTTGTGAGTGGCGCCTTCCGAAATAAAGCGTGGCGCCGTCGATCTTTAGGACCGAAATTCCGCTAAGCCGTCGCGTGCACTTTTGATCAAGTCTTCAATACGGACGGCGTCACCCTTTGGATAGGGCGCGTCGGTGTAATGAACGATCTTGGATTGTCTTTGATCTTGACTTTGCCATTTTCTTCATGTTTTTGCTCCTTTTCGTCCAAATATGCTTCATTCCATCATTTTGCTTTCAAAAGACCTAAAAAGTGAAAAGGAACAATTTTAAGCAGTAACAGATATAAAATGTGTCAATTTAGGGCTTAAATGACCCCTAAAACGTATGTTGAAAATCCTTATCAAATATCCCTACACTTGGTATTTGCTTGTCCTCAAGCAAATGTGCTTTTGGCCAATCAATTTATAAGTTAGGGGGACTGAAGCATTGATTTAAAATAATCTACAACAAGTAAAAGCGCCACAATAGTCATAACAAGCACGGAAATTATACACTAGCACCTCACAATTGGTGTTTGGATTCTCTCATCTCTCGGGTTTATATGAAATATAATATGAATGAAAATAGAAGATAAACACTCATTACCTAGCATAGTACATAGATTGCCATAAGCTTGAGAATAGATCAAACCTCCCGCTTTGGCGTAAGCACCTAGGAATAACTATCTAAGAGGTCTTTACAAGGGTTGTAATGTTTTCGAATGCATTAAAATGATGAAAATATCACAAATCGATGTTTTATGTGTTTCAAATGCAAAAATATCAAAATCAATTTGAAAAACGTATCAAATTTGCAAAATTGGCGCTTTAGTCCCCAGTTTCAAAAATTGTCAAAACAGGTCCTCGTATATCAAAATAAAGAAAATGTCATTTAAGGTCCATGGATTCAAAAGTAGTCAAAACAAACTGTGAAATGTAAAATTTGCAAAATTACAACTTTGGTCCTTAAACTTTGAAAATTGTCATGTTTAGTCCTTCAAATTTCGAGAAAATGGCAAATATGGTTCTTTAATTATTTGAGAATGACAAGTTTGGCCCTTGGATAATATTTCTAAATCACAACTTTGGTCCTTGGGTTTCGAATTTACATGAATGGTCCTTATGTTATTACTACAACCAAATGGACCTAGTTACTACTTAAGCCCAATCCAATATCTAACCAACCCGGTCCAAACCCAAAGCCAACCTGTTTCCCACCCATATACCCGGTCAACCCTCGGTCAAATAAACCACTTGCCCGCCTTTTTCTTCTCTTCCCCAACCAATCCACGAAATCACTCCATCACCACACCTCTCCTCACCTTCACACAACCTTGTCCCTCCACCTCAACACAAAACAAATATCATTAAATGCTTCCTCCCCTTCACTCAACCCCTCAAGCGGCTAACACGTTTTGGCGCCAAAATTCAATCGATGGCCAATATCAATCCAAGCTATCAATGGCTCGAATTTAAGTGGAAAACACTCGGACTAGTGGGAGAAGACTTTTGCATATAAAAGAGAAAGAAAGCAAGCAAGAGGGGTAGCTAGCTTTTAGTTTTTCTTTAATGTCGTATTTTAAATTCTTGTCTTAGTTTAATATCAAATGTTGTAATTTCAAGTTTTATGTATTACATGTAAGTTAAAGACCTTTGTAATGTGTTTTGATCATCAATCTAAGTTTTTATATAAGCTCCAATTTTCAAGTTTGCTATTGAAAATTTCGGTTTATTGTCTTATGCATAAGCTTCTATCGCCTTCTTTTAAGTTCAAACAAGCTCACTTAAGCTTCTTTTAGCTTTTGATAAGCTTTCAAATCATTTTCAAACAAAATTGTCATATAGTCAACAAAAGTCAACTGGTGATTATTCTTGGTTCGAAATGGAAAAGGGTGATGCGAGAGGTTGATTTGGGTTTTATTAGCTTAGGATAGAATAGGTTTGGGTTTGGTTTAGCTTTGCATAAAATTTGACACACAGTGGTTAGTAAAATTCTCAATTTCACTTTTCATGCCATTTTGCATTTCATGCCCGTATGAACATCTGTGGTTACAATTGGTTGTTATGTGTTTAATTAGGCGTAATTAGGTAAGTTAAACTTAGTTTGATAAGTATCTTAAAATCGGATCGTTAGCTAGCCCATTTTTATTTGCATTTCGATTATATACAAGGGTGTTTGGATCACTTATTGCTCGCATTAGAGGTGGTTTCGGTGGTTAATGCTTAGGCTTAGGGTAGGGAAGTAAAGGGTTTTGTTGGATAGGGATATTTAGTGGTGGCAAGTCAAAAATCTTATGTTACAAGCATGTAAAGCGATGGCGTTGCTAAGCCGGACTCGACTCACTAACACTAGATAACTTGAAACAAAAAACATAAACTTAAAACATAAACATAAAGATAGATGTAGGATGGTAGCCCCTTTTTTTCCCACCCATACACACTCTTTTCTCTTTTTTCTTCCCAACCAATCCTCGTTCGATTTTTTTTCATACCTTTTTACTCTACCATCCTCTACGATAATATCAAAATATAAGGATTTGTAGGAGCATCCCTACACTTGATTTTTATTTAACTAATGTGGAAACGTAGGGGGGGGTGAATACGTTACCGCTTAAAAACTTTAGATCTTTAGTATCAAATCGCTTATGAAGCTTGTTATAATATGAAAGTACCAATTATTGTTTGTGACTAATATAAAGCATGGTAAACCAAGTTGTCACACAATCATGAACATCAAACCACATCACAAACAATAGTATAGTGCAAGTATAAAAGTAAAGAGATAAAGAAAGGAAAGTGCAAACCGAACACGAGGATTTATAGTGGTTCGGTCACGGATCTCCTTTCCGCCTACTCCACTCCCGAGTACCCAACTCGAGAGTTACTTCACTAAATCAACAAGCTCCCTTCTCGGCGGAGAAAACCTTACAATCGTCGCTACACTTTTTCCGGTACAAAGCTAAATACCGGTTCTAGTTCGAGGTAGAACCAACCTAACGTTGCCTATACAATATTTCCGACACTAAGCTAGATGTCGAGTTCTTTTACAAGGGTACAACCACTCCCATTATGTTTTATGGCCCAACATAACAAACCTTGTGTTTTATGGCACAAACACATAAACCATCTAATCTAGTTTGGTGAAAGTGTTGTTATGATGCAATGATGTTTACACTAATGATCCATGACACAAATGTCTAATGGATATGAATAACTACTTCTAAATGAACTTCCATTGATAGGAAGCCTTCATGATGAAGATCACAAGTTCCCTAAACTTGTTGTGATAGATCTTCACTTGTGGTGAGTGGGGATGGCTAGATCTCCAAGCTTTCCTTGGTTGATCAATGTAGTATGCTTACAACAAAGATGAATGTTAGAAGCATTATGATCATGATCATTAGGGTGTTTAATGTATGTTACTACATTGTTAATGATAGATCTAAATGTATGCAAGAAGGTGGAGAAGATGTGTTTTCAAGTGGTGAAGAAATGGGAAAACAATGGGCTTCTATTTATAGCCAAAAGTGGTCAGGAGCGTCCACGGACCAAGGAGCCCTTTAAAGGGTTCCGCTCTTTATACAAAAGGGTTCCGTGGGTGCCTGACAGAAAGTCTAAAAAATCTTTCTTCAAATCTTTCCAAGATATTACCAAATCTTACTAAGATCACATTTGATATATTGAGTATCAATCTAACCAAAATATTCAAGTGATCTTCCAAGGATTTCAAAGATGATGCATGACATGATGTAACATGTATTTCCATTTTAGATTAAAAGGTTTATCAAGGTAAACTTGTAAAATGTATTATGTAACTAGTTAATAAAATGTCTAGTTACCTTTTGAAATACTTGTGAATGCAAAATGTAAAATGAGGTTCGAAATAGAATGGTTAACCTATTAAAATACTTAGTGACTCTAAATGTATTTTAAACATTCTAAATGATTTGTTAATGGGTTTGATCATAATGCCACATAACAAACATGTACGAACCTGTGTTGTAACATACGAGGACTTGAGACATCGAGAGGTGTTGAATGTATGTTGAGACAAAGTGTGATTACAAGTAACTTGTACATTTTACGTTATGTATTACAAGTTACATGTTTGTCATCAATCAAAACAAACGAGATCAGTATAGATTAAATATCGTAATATTTGCACTAACAATCTCCCCCTTTTTGATGATGACAAAGATATGTAAACGTAATAGAAAGTAAAATGTAAAAGGTTACTTGTATCCCTTGTATCCTTACTACCTTTACATTACCTTCTCCGTTTACACTCTTCTCCCCCTTTTGTCGAAACAAAAAGGGCGTGTCCTTGGAGTTTAACTTTATATCTCCCCAAAAAAGGCGAGCTTGCATCATCCCTAGTGAAGTTAAATCGTCCACTTCAATCCGTCCCTTGTTTGGTAGCGGATCCATGGATCAAATAAAGAGGCTTAACCTACATCAAGGTTAGTTTTATGCAACAAAAATTATGAGAAATATATGAAAAGAAAATGCATAGCAATGTTAGCCTATTTTCTCCACTTTTATCGAAGCACAAATGCTTGTTGAAAAGTGAGAATGATGCTAAATGCGTGCATGCTCCCCTCGACGGTTGCTCCCCTTGTTTGAGGCGTCGGGGTATGATTAAAACCTACAAAACAAATATTAGTGCAAAACTATATTCGTCATTGACGAGTAAGTGTTATACAACAAAGTGTGTATAAGATGCATTCAAGAAATTCTTGACGGAAGCTCCCTTGCTCTAGGGCGTCAAGATGAACCTTCAAAATAAATATTAGTATAATAGAAGCTTTGTCTTTAGACAAATATGTCATATACAACCAAGTGTATAGACGATGCAATATGAGTGCTTAAAGGATATTCCTCCTTGTTCTAGGGTGTCAAGAAGCACCTAAAATAAGAAAAATAATTGATGCAAACTTCATCCTTAGATGAGTAAGTTATATACAATCGAGTGTATATGATGATGAACCTACAATGAAAACATTAGTGCAATATATTTCATCTTTTCACAAAGAAAAATAAGATGTATATATGTGATAAATGATATAATCAAAGATCTCATGAAGTGTAGTCTCCTAATTACAATCATAAGAAAAGTGAGAATATAATATGATAAAAGCCTACAAAATAGTTCCTAGAAAGAAGATATGAAGTCTTCCACGGGTGTGCCACTAGTGGTGCTAGTGTTGGTGTCGGTTTACTAGTAGGATTCATGTGGTGATGGTAGATGACTCGAAATTTACAAAAGCAAGTTTTCGCTAATCCATGGTGGTGATGATTAGTGAAAGTGGTGATGGAAGGTGGTGGTGATTAGGTAGGAAGCTATTAAGGAGTTAGAAACTCGTATGTATAAAAGATATGGATTCATGCAATCCTTTCGTCATGTCAAGTGACCAAAGCTAAGAGGAAAAAAAATATGAATGGACATTGCATTTCAATGATGCATAAGGGTTATGATTTGAATGATTTATTGATGCTAACAACCTATTGTTATGAGCAAGTTCTCATATGCTTCAACCCAAGAATAATCAATAATGCGTTCTATCTAAGAATATATAAAAGTGATAACATGAAGATAAATTCGTTCATTGATTGACACGAATTATAAAATGACCTATTCTAGGTGACAATGGGAAAGGTAGTATTAGCATGGTTTTGACCGACATGGATGATTATCACTTTGAAAAGAAGTGAAGACAATATGGAAAATACTAATAATAATAATGAGTACCTATATGAGGATGAGAATGACATCATATAAGTGAGAGTTGGATGGACCAACGTGTTGGAAATGGCTGTTTTGATTAATATATCGTTTGCACTGACAATGACATGCATGATATATGTCAAGCGAAAAAGATAAGATCTTATGATGGTGTTCTAGATAGTGAAGTTGTAAGGTGCTAGTTTAAGGAAAATCCTAGATTCCTTGATTGTGGAGATGAAGAAGTTTGTAAAACACATGATGTGTTTTTCACTTGATGAGGTATTGGTGCAA
Source organism: Chrysanthemum lavandulifolium (assembly GCA_022545495.1). Lineage (NCBI taxonomy): Eukaryota > Viridiplantae > Streptophyta > Magnoliopsida > Asterales > Asteraceae > Chrysanthemum > Chrysanthemum lavandulifolium. The sequence goes on from CM040240.1 coordinate 81,842,347, forward strand.
ACTTGTGATATAAGGTTAAAAAGGTTGAACTAGCTGTGGTTTCATGAACCGATTTTAGCTAAGTGGTGTTTGCCTATGTGTTGGTATTTTAGAGTCTAAGAGACATAAAATTTGACAAAAGACAATTATGTGAATGGATTTCTCTCCCCCTTAATTGGTGGACATCCAACATAATGTGTAATGTATCAAATAAGGAATGACAACAAAGTGTTTAGGAGGTTTTTCGGGTTAACGAAAGAGATGAGCTTAGTGATGTTTTTCTGGATGATGGTTAGCATACAATGAACTTCATCCTTAAAGTCACGTACCTCTTCTCGATTAATACGAGATGATCGTATGATGAGGCATGTGGTTTCCTAATAGGAAGTGAAGAGGATTAGAGTATTGTTATAACTAAATAATGATGGAGGTGATTTTGGAAAGCGGAAGCAAAAATGAGATTTGGAAAGAGGTCGGTTGAAAGACAAAAATGCAAAGCCAACCCTCTAGAACTTAATTCTATATGCTTTTAAACTATATGCAAGTGTAGGGGTCCCATAAAGCATAGTACTAATCTACGTAGCAATAAAGGGGATTATGCAAGATGAGCATATAAAAGTTAGAACCAAGTGAGATAACAAATAATTTGTTATCAACCTACAAAACAAAATTGTTAGTGACAAAAGATGTTAACATGATAGAAATCAAATGATAACATATTATATAAGAAAAAATAACACATTGCACTTAGTAGACAAGAAATCACCACACAAGATAGCATCAAAACAATCATATTATGCAAGAATACGAATTTATTCAAGACATTTCATTATGAGATTGTTTTGTCGTTAGACTTAGACACTTAAGCATACTTGGATATACAATAATCTATGTGATTAATTTGTAAGATAAAAGGCTTCTAAAAGTTTGTCATACCAAAAGCATTTTGGCAAATTATATGTGCACACGTAGCAAAAAAAATAGTGTGACAAGAAGCAAAAGAAACAAGATGAGAGATTCATGCAAGCCATGTTTAAGACATAACAATTTGGAGCATGTGTTATTTGGATCGTACTACACATAAATATAATGAATGCCAACTAATAGCTTTCAAACACAAATATATCATATCAAAATTACCACGTATCAAAATGGCATATTATGAGTTCATAATTAACATGTGAATCATGCTAAAATAATTCAAATGTAAGTATCATGCAAATCAAGTTTAGGTTTAAACGTTTAATAGCATGAGACAAGAATACAAGCATTATAAAGATAAAACCGTACTAAGGTTTACACATTTAACTATCAATCAAATAGTTATCAAAACACTAAGATAATGTCAAATCAACTTATCGTATCAAACAAGAACATGTAATCAACACATGTAAGTGCAATGCAATTGGTTTTAAAAGAAAAATCATATATACTACTTGTTTGATTAGTATTCCTAAGGCGAGGAAAACTATCAATGTTTTAACACTTACTTTAGGCAAGTATAGGAAAACAGATTTTTCAAGTTGGAGAATGAATATGAGACTATTACTAGCGGTGCTCAATTAAGGCTAAACACGACCATTTTTACGGGTGATTCCACATACCCAACTTCTCTCAAGAAGCAATTCAACCGTTAGGTCAAATTGAGTTTCTAGTGCAATAGGTTCTCCAGTAGTCATTCTCATGTTAGAAAGATGGGAACTCCTACTTTTGCCTATTAAAGTGCATAAAGATGATAGTTTACCAATACTTGGCTTAATGTGACACAACTAATATACAATATAACTAAGGTGATGAAGATGTCATGTTATACACGTGAATTTTAACAATGGTGTGTTGATAAACAATATGTTTTAATCTTGTGTTTAGAATCTAAGGTTGTTTAAATTACATAGCTAATTGTATGATCTAATGGATGACATCTTTAATGTTGAAGTGTACACTTTAAAAGTGATTTGATTTATCTAAGACTAGGGAATGGAATATGTTAAATTAAGAATGTTCTCAAGAAAGCTCTTTGGAACTTTATTTGACAAGAATCTAAATAAGGTTACTAACTTCAATAGATCATGTGTATGTTCTAGAGATGTGTAGTTTTAACCTTGGATGTGCACAAGGTTTGAGCAAGGTTAGGTTATGATGTATGCTTGAAAGGAAATGGATACAAATAGTATCTTTCAACAAATGAGATTATCGCATGGGATAAAGTTATCATGCTTATGAAAATAAGTATGACAAGATGAATTGGATACGCTAGTTCATAGAACTTGTTCGTTTCAAGATCATTTAGCCAATGAGGTGTAATGAAATCTCTTGTAACACAACCATTTATGTCGCAAGGAGAGAATAATGCATAGGATATACAATATCCTTTTAACAAGATGAAAACTTAACGCATGATTTCTTAGGCATAATGTTTTTCAAAACATCATGTTTTCCTAAATGAAGATATGAAGCCAAAGTGTTTGAATCGGATAGTCCCATCTAAATAAACTTGGTCTCAAGATTATAATCACTAGATGATGACAAGAGGAATTCACTCGAGTTTCTTATGTATACTCCTCAAGAGTCATTGTTGCTTGGGGTGTATGATGTTGGCTTTGAGATTGCATTTTAACATATGTTGTTAAAATGTTGATTTGAGGTTTAACGAAATTTATGCAGAAGTTTAACGACAAAGTATTACTAATACTTTGATAATTTGTGAAGGTGGTACTACTTATACCTAGTGGAAATTGACAACAATTACCAAGAGCACCATGCTTATTTGATAGTTGAGGTTCTAGCCATAATGAATTATCTAAGTCCTTATATGTGGGAAAGAATGTTTGAGTTTGTTCAAACGTGCATTTGATTCAAGACAAGTGTTGGACACAAGGGCTTTTTGAGCAATACACTCAACGAATTCAAATGATGGTAAGGATGGTGGATTGGTTGATCTAGGTGGTAGGTCTTCTAGTGTGTCTAAATAAGGATGTGGTGATGTAGGGGTTCGTTGTGCTATGGGAGTACTTAGGTTGATTATTTGTCCAAAGATGTTGAACACAAAAAGTACGGATACTAATTCTTATGGTTCATTGGTTGCTACAACTAGCGGGTGAAGTGCTTGAAGTTTTGGTTATGTCTATGAAGCTTAGGGGCTGAGGTATAGGTTCACCTTGAAAGGGCACGTTTGATTTAAAGGATGCTCTTGGAAGTTCATGAGCAATACGCTTAATGGTGCCAAAAGATGGAAGAGGGATAGTAGGTGTCTAAGAGGGATAAGTAGCACAGTGGGTTGTTTGTTTTGGATAAGTGTTTCAACATTTGTTAAAATACTTGGGTGTTGTTTTTTCGGATATGACTTTTAATGACTACAATCGTAAGTCGCATATACTTGAATATTTCGGATGAAATACTTAAGTTGTCAATCCTAATTTGTTGAGATTATAAAGCTTAGATTGAACTCAAGGATAACAAGACTTGATAATATGTTTTTAACATACGTGTGAGTTATGACTCGATGTAAATACTTATCGTCTTGAAGGATGACACATTATTTTCATGTTAACCAAGTGAGGCAATACATGTAGATACAAAACAATATCTATAGTCATATGATAGACTTGTGTATGATATCTTTGCAAATAATGAGTCCAGATTTGTTAGTCTCGGTAAGTCATCTAATTCATCCACAAACGGGTGAGGAGATGTTGGTGGTGTTTGCACAAAGTACAAGTTTTGGAGACTTTGGTAGTGAAGGTGTTTTGGATGGTTGTGAAGTAGTCATAATGATGGGTGATTTTGATGGTGGAGTTGGAATACTTAAGTTTAGAAAGTTCACATCTTGAATAAGTGATGAGATGTTGAGAGGTAACGAGTCTGAGGATGAAGAGTTCAAGTTAATGAAGCAACAAGATCGAATGCTAATCCTAGTGGTTTTCTTAAGTGGCTTATTTGAGGTTAATCCATACAAAGATGGTAGTTTCTAATGAGATGGAAGTGTCTAAGATCATGTCAAACATCCTAAGTTAATCCATTGAGGATGTGTTGAATGAGATATGAAAGATATGCATTAACAACTATCCTAGAAATGAAACTTGGCAAATTAGATTGCGGATTTAGTAAAATTAAACAACTTACCTGTAGGATCCACGGCACCATTTCTTTACACAGGCGGAACCCTTAAATTGGTGCCGCTTGGTCCGCTTGCATGGTATGGCGGTACCAAAATGCATAATAGACGGTACCAACATTTTGGTGCCGTCGATCCGTGGACACCGAAAAGTTCACAGACCCATTTTTTAGGTGTCGGGGAGTTTTCAAAACCGAAATTTTGCTTAAAACATGTGATATTAATTACTTCTAGTTAGGAAAAGTCGATAACACATATACAAACATAGTGGAGCATAGACTTTGACCAAGGGCTAACGATTTTCACATAAAAGTGAAAATGGGTAAAATTTGATAACACACTTGTGCTATCCACCTGCATAAACCGGTTAGCATACAACATTGTTTTAAGTCATATTATCATCTTACAAAGTAAAACAAATAAATTACATCATACAACATTGTTTTTGTCCTTGTACCAAACACTCTCTTAACACCTCCATTTTTCAAAGTACTTGACTAATTTACTTAGTACTCATTGCTAAGTGAGTTATGACATTTCATAAGTTATGCGAGATGTTAGTATAACCTATGTAAAGAGAGTGATCTAATTCTATAAGCGATGGTAAAACAATTTTCCAATTTAGTGCACAAAATCTAGCAAATGTCCTATTGTGCATAAACAAGAAATCGTCAAACAAGTGAATAAATAACATGGCAAGATTTACACTTATATTATACAAACAAGCAAGTGTAAACAACAATTTGAAAATAATTAAGCAACATATATGCAAGCAACATAAACAAGTGGTCATTTAGCATAGCATAACAAGAAAAACACTTTTCGTCATTTATCGTTTAAATATGACGATGTATACCAAGCTTGATTAGTTTCCTTTAAACATATTACCAAATTATTTAGTTTCAAAGGAAGTTGTATCAAAGTTCTAAGAATACCAACTTAAATTGCTTGATTCAAAATTTGAGTTTTTATGTTAAAGCGAAACTCAATATTTTAGACATACTGTAGTATTTGGTCTATTTCACTTATTTAAAATTAGACTCAGGCCATGAGAGTATTTTTAAATGAAAGTAGACTCAATTCCCTTTAAAATGATAGGTGGCTCGACTGCATGCGGACTTACGGTTAATTAGTTATGATTTTTGAAGTTGCCCAAAAACTGCATCTTGTCGCATGACGGATTCCAAGGAACCAAATAAAGGGATCCGCCTTTATAAGATTTGGTGTCGTGGTCCTCTCGAGACGATTCACCAAAACTAGTATTTGACATAGAGAAAACGTGTGTGACTTACTAGATTTCATAGTAAACATATAATACACATATTTAACAACATATCTACTTATGTAACTTATCTTAAACATTTACGGAGGTGATTTTTCAACTAAATTTATAGTTATCCCAAACACTCCTTTAAAATCATATTTCTTCAGAAATTTTCTATAAGCACTCAATACAATACTTACTAGTTCTTTCAACAAACTTTTATTTTATGTTTCAAGAAAACCTTCAAGCTTGTATACAAAGTTACATTTAACAATAAAATTTCTAAGTATAATTAGCAAAGCATTTTTCATATTATTTTTCGCTTCAATGGTAATTTGATACATGGATCGTACTCTATTTTAAAAACCATTTGTTTTGAAAATAAGAGCTACGTGGCTCTGATACCAATTGTGGAAACGTAGAGGGGGTGAATACGTTACCGTTTAAAAACTTTAGATCTTTAGTATCAAATCGCTTATGAAGCTTGTTATAATATGAAAGTACCAATTATTGTTTGTGACTAATATAAAGCATGGTAAACCAAGTTGTCACACAATCATGAACATCAAACCACATCACAAACAATAGTATAGTGCAAGTATAAAAGTAAAGAGATAAAGAAAGGAAAGTGCAAACCGAACACGAGGATTTATAGTGGTTCGGTCACGGATCTCCTTTCCGCCCTACTCCACTCCCCGAGTACCCAACTCGAGAGTTACTTCACTAAATCAACAAGCTCCCTTCTCGGCGGAGAAAACCTTACAATCGTCGCTTACACTTTTTCCGGTACAAAGCTAAATACCGGGTTCTAGTTCGAGGTAGAACCAACCTAACGTTGCCTATACAATATTTCCGACACTAAGCTAGATGTCGAGTTCTTTTACAAGGGTACAACCACTCCCATTATGTTTTATGGCCCAACATAACAAACCTTGTGTTTTATGGCACAAACACATAAACCATCTAATCTAGTTTGGTGAAAGTGTTGTTATGATGCAATGATGTTTACACTAATGATCCATGACACAAATGTCTAATGGATATGAATAACTACTTCTAAATGAACTTCCATTGATAGGAAGCCTTCATGATGAAGATCACAAGTTCCCTAAACTTGTTGTGATAGATCTTCAGCTTGTGGTGAGTGGGGATGGCTAGATCTCCAAGCTTTCCTTGGTTGATCAATGTAGAGTATGCTTACAACAAAGATGAATGTTAGAAGCATTATGATCATGATCATTAGGGTGTTTAATGTATGTTACTACATTGTTAATGATAGATCTAAATGTATGCAAGAAGGTGGAGAAGATGTGTTTTCAAGTGGTGAAGAAATGGGAAAACAATGGGCTTCTATTTATAGCCAAAGTGGTCGAGGCGTCCACGGACCAAGGAGCCCTTTAAAGGGTTCCGCCTTTATACAAAAGGGTTCCGTGGGTGCTCGATAAAAGTCTAAAAATCTTTCTTCAAATCTTTCCAAGATATTACCAAATCTTACTAAGATCACATTTGATATATTGAGTATCAATCTAACCAAAATATTCAAGTGATCTTCCAAGGATTTCAAAGATGATGCATGACATGATGTAACATGTATTTCCATTTTAGATTAAAAGGTTTATCAAGGTAAACTTGTAAAATGTATTATGTAACTAGTTAATAAAATGTCTAGTTACCTTTTGAAATACTTGTGAATGCAAAATGTAAAATGAGGTTCGAAATAGAATGGTTAACCTATTAAAATACTTAGTGACTCTAAATGTATTTTAAACATTCTAAATGATTTGTTAATGGGTTTGATCATAATGCCACATAACAAACATGTACGAACCTGTGTTGTAACATACGAGGACTTGAGACATCGAGAGGTGTTGAATGTATGTTGAGACAAAGTGTGATTACAAGTAACTTGTACATTTTACGTTATGTATTACAAGTTACATGTTTGTCATCAATCAAAACAAACGAGAGGATATGTATAGATTAAATATCGTAATATTTGCACTAACAAACGACTTCTCATCATTGGATAGTCATGAGAATTTCTCAATCTTAAATGGCATTTGGTAGGCAACGTCATCGATCTCATCCTTGAATCTAACTATCCCTAACGACGGATCATAAGTCATCCCGGTGCTATCTATGAATGGCTTTTCTAGAACTACATGGGACAAGCTAGGATCTATAGCCATACTAATATCCTCCACAATCACAAAATCCGTAAGGTACATGAAGCTACCTATATAGATGGGCAATCCCTTAACTTTACCAAGGAAATTACATCTAACTCTAGAATCATTGGGGTCTTGCCTTTTTGGGATAGGTTTCTTCATCACCCAATTATAGTACGTGATAGTCATGATGTTTATTAGGGACTTGCGATCAATGTAGGCCTTTGCCACAAAAAGATGTCCTATGCAACATGGTATGTTGAGATTTCTAGGATTTCCAAAGGTAATTCGTGGGCATCTCCTAGTATAAAAAGGACGAAGGTCGCGCACTAGGTGTGGGTGGTATGAAAGTTCCTCATCCGTAGGAAACTTATTGAAGTGATCATCACCTACTTCTTCTACTTCATTGGTTGGTTCATCCTTATGAGTCTCACTAACCTCAAGTACCGTCTCATGGTTTGCTTCATCACTATTCCTATTTGTTTTCACTAGGGTGATGGCATTGACGAAGTGAACGTGCTTTGATGAAGATGAGTCCCTAGTTTCATTGCCTAATTGTGATTGAGCAAAGTACTTACTCAGATTCTTAATCTTAACATCGGAAGCTTTTTTGGAAGAATGAGTCGAGATGGCATTAACCTTTTCGGTGGTCGTCCTATCATTATTGGTTATGCCTTTTAAGAGCTTATCTATCTTCCTATCCATCTCGACTTGTTGTTGGTTAAAGCGGTCCGAAAGCTTTATCTATTTGGAATTCTTAGGATGTAACTAGGTGTTGCATCATCCCTTCTAGGTTTTGTTGACTAGGGGCATGAGAGCTTTGATTGTGTTGTTGGGGCCATGGGGAGTCGTTAGAGGTGAATTCTTTGGTTTGACCCCAATTATATTCGGGCTTCGTTGTGAGTCTTAGGTCCGGGTGTTGTGAGGAATCTTCCTCCCATTCCATTGGTACGCGAAGATGCGTAGTCCACAGAAGCTTGTTTGGGGAGTCTCGTGCAATTACGAGTGTCATGGGGACCACTACATAACTCACACAAGGAAGAGACCTTGTTCACTTGGCGTGAAGGCTTAGGAGTTTTGTAGGAGCTCATTAGGAATTTGACTTGATCTTCAAGTTCGAGCATCGTACGGTTGGAAGGTTGTGAGTCAATGGGAGGCAAGGAGATTACCTTGACGGTTTTGGGCAAATCACATGGGTCATTCCAACATTCGTTGTTATAGAGGGCAAGGTCCTCTATTGTATCACACGACTCTTCCGCGGTGAGTTAACTAAGTTTGCCACCGGCCGCTTGGTCGATGGTTTGCCTAGTTGAGAGATTGACATGATCGTAAAATATTTGGACTTGAAGCCAAAGATCGATGTCGTGATGATGGACGTTATGGAGCAAGTCCTTGAATCGAGTCCACGCCTCATAGAGAGTTTCGCCTTGACGTTGTTGGAATATCAAGATGTCATTCCTTAGCTTGGTAGTTCTCCCCGGTGGGAAAAATTGGGCGAGGAAACGAGTAGTGAGATCATCCCAACTTGAGTTGGATCCGGCGGGAAGTCGCTTAAGTCAATTACTAGCTTGGTCCCGTAGAGAGAATTGGAAGAGACGCAAGCGCGTGGTCTCCCGTGTGGTAGCATCAAGGTCGATAGAGTCAACGATTTTTAGGAAATCATTGAGATGCTGATTAGGATCTTCGGAACGAAGTTCATGGAATGCACATCCATTTTGCACCAACTGGATGGTGTCGGATCGGTGGGCCGTAGTTTGAGCTTGAATTGGGAGCTCAATTGTGTTCGTATAGCCTTGATGGGTCGGTCTAGAGTATTCACCAAAAGTACGGCCTCTTGGCGGGTCAAGTGGTGGTGGGTTGAGTGGAAGTGGTTAATGTGGTGGTGGATCGTTGTTTGGTGGTGGATTGTCACTCATGGTGTAAAGTGACAAGGTTACGAACAAAAACACAAAGAAGAAGGATAGATTACAAGGAAGCTAATGAAAAAGAAAAAAAAATCTCACTTGATAGGAATCAAGCGAGTGGACCTAAACGAGATAGAAGTCTAACTAGCTATTCTATTCTCAGGCAGCGGCTCTAAAAACTTAATACGCGGGGTTCATTGACCCTGAATTGAGCAACTCGTACATATTGGAAACCAAATAAAGAGCTACTAATTAGGGATATGAGTGCTATGATCATGGAGAAGAATCACCGTATGTCCGTATGAAATGCACGCAAACCTACGAGTTGTGCACACAAAGATTGCATATCTTCAACAAGTCAAATCCATCATTTTTGATTAATTGGTATATACGAAGTTTTCGGCACCAATGCAATGCATGTGCTTCTAATAATTCTAAATTGTTTTGTTTAAACGATTGCATCTCACTGCCAGGGACGGACTATCACCAAAATAAAGTATATTTAAAAAAAAAAATGCGGCCAAAACAAAGTTTACCATGAATCTATGTAAGCAATTTTTAATTGACGACTGAAACTACTATGGTAATAGTAGTTTGAGTGCCGTTTGGTTTGTTGTCCGGAATGAGAATCGGTATTAATTTGATATAGGGGTGGAATAGGAATGACTATAAGTTGATGTATCAATCTCATAAATATTGTTTGGTAGGATAATTAGATAAAAAATGTAGTATAAATTATGTGAGGGAAATGGTGTGCCCGGGAATGAAACAATCATAACCTACCCGTGTGATGCCTATCAAGTATGGAATATTTGTATATCATTTCTACTTTTTATGATCATTCCGGGATACCAAACACTTTTGAATCGGAATTATATTCATTCATCCATTTCGATGGGGATACCAAATGCAACCTTAGAGACAGACTGGTGACCGATTTTCAGGTTACTGGAGGAATAATTTAGTGATCATATCGCCAAATCTTTAGCAAGTGCGCGACTATTACCAACTATCAGGGTTTTACGCAAGCAATAAACATCTATTTGTCAAAAAGTATAGTCATCCATAAACAAATGAGTAGATTACAACCGGCCGACCTTTTTCAATTTACAACAACGTTATTCGTAAATGATATAAAAGAATCTCCACCAAGTTACAATTGAATGAATTATAGTATCGAACTAATAATGAAAACTTATGACATAAATATATCATTTTGGATTCTCTTTGACAATCCCTCCAATATTTACGGTCTTGACTTTAAAACGCTCAAGTTTCTGGCGCAACTCATCATCAACACTTGCCTCTCTTTTCGTAGTTACGAAATTTTCATCGTTCTGAGCTTTTATCTTGTTGCCCACTTTTGTCATAATCTTTTTCAAAATGTGCTTAGATCGAGTGTCTCCTATCGCTTCTCTTACAAGCCTTCCTAACGAAATCTCCACATCGGCGTTGGAAACATATTTCTTAAGCAATTCCTTCCCTTTGATATCGATTTCCTCTAAGCATTCTTTAAGTGCACCCGTAATGTGATCGTGCAACTCATTTTGCTCGTTTTCTTCTTCCAAATATATGTCATCTTGCATTGTACACGAGGGGATTGTTTCATATGTGGAGTCGAGCATTGAATCCTGAGAGACATATTGCATTGATTGTGTCATTTTGAGTTAAGGACAAGACGTACGTTTATTGCTTAAGGGTGTGTTTGATGCGGAATCGAGCGCAAGAGGTTGAAATGGTTCCATTTCTCTGTTTGTATTGGTAATTGAAAAATGCGGAGAAATTCGGTAGAGAATGGAGAGAAATGGAGACTTGGGTAGTGTAATTTGGCTACCCATTTCCCTTATTTTTGGAGAAATTGGAGAAATGGATTATTATTATTTCGAAAAATGTTTTTTTTTTACAACTATAATTTTGTTAAATAAATACATTTTTAAAAATAATTAAAAAAATGTTTTTAAAAAATAAGGTTTTTAAATAAATACATTTTCAAAAATAGTTTTAAAAAAACAAGTTTACTTTTTTAAATACATTTTAAAAATAATTTTTTTTAAATATTTTAAAAATATATTTTTTAAATGTTTTTAATATTTTTAAATAAGTTTTTAAATAAATACATTTTAAAAACATTTTATTTAAAAACAAGTTTTTTAAATAAATACATTTTAAAAATTTTTTTTTAAATAATTTTTTAAAGAAAGTACATAAATTTTAAAAATAAAATTTAGAAAAAGATATATTTTTTTTAAAATAATTTTTTAAATATTTTTAAGAATTTTATTTAGACAAAATATTATTTAAATAAAAAAATCATTTCTAAATTGCTCTGTTGTTACTAAACATAAGAATCAACAAAATTTCTACCGATTTCTATTCTCTGAGATTTTATTCTCTACTTCATTTCTTTTCTCTGAATTTCTCTCTACCAAACGCACCCTAAGTGGCTTTCTGCTTACAGATATAGACCAAAAAAGTTGGGAATTTTTTGTTATTTTCTTTGTAATGATAGACATCATGTGTGGCTATGGAATATATTTATACCCATATCTTGGTGTGCCCTTAAATATTGACTAATCAACATTCCAAATGTTGAATAATCAAAGTTTTATTTTATTCGTGATTTGCAATTGGATAGGTCTTGACAGATATATTACTTGTAAGAACTGTTTTTCTATTAATACGTTAATGTTAGATCCTTGCACACCAAGGTATAACACACGTTTTACTAGTCTTTTTAAGAAGATTCCTAGAAAAAGAGATATATGTACCGATGATGGAAGTAATGCAAGTGCTCGAAGTCATATTTAAATAAAATTATGATGCTACACACTTATTTTTTATGATATAAAGTCACCCACGATAGTAGTTTCATGAATAACTTAATATTCTTAAACATCTTTTATAATTTAATGCAAATATTGTAGTGAGATCCTTTTATGCCATTGTAAAAGCTTTATTCATGATAAAAATAAGTTTATAACATAAAAAGGGTTATATAAAATGATAATTAGGCAATTTTATAAACTTAAATAAAGTCTCATCATCATGGATGCTTTTAAATAAGATCTTTTATATATTATAAAGTTTTAAACCGTCAAGTTTGTTTATCATCGTCATTATTTTCGTAGTTTACTTCTATACTCAATTAGATTTTTATTTTATTTTTCCTTTATTAACTTGACTTCTTTTAACGGCCTATATTATAAAAAGAAACAAAAGACTAGCAAGTAGCTAAACATTACAAGATGTGAATCATCGGGTTTTGTAACTACGAAGTCCAATTAATACAAAAGTTTTTATTCCTAGCCGTAACCCATTCAAAAGAGTGTAGCACCAATAAATCAAAAAAGAAACTCTTCTTCATCTGTTTAGAGCCGAAAATCATGCTGTTTCTAAACTTCAATTCCAAAGCATCCATATAAACGTCTTAACAATCGCTTCAAGTAGTTGTTTCCTTTTAAGCCGAGAATTACAAGAATAAATCCATTCCAATAACTCGATGACCGAGCTATATAATAAAAGAGCCATGTCTATCCACCTGAAAGTATTTTCCCAAACGTGTCTAACAATGGATAAAAACATGGTATACAATCATATGTACATGTTTAATCCTACTAAAAATATATGCATTCAACCAAAGAGGATTAAACCGTTAAAATATGTTAATATTTTATAAGTACAAATTAAGGACCCTTTGCTGACTAAAATTAAACTTTTGAATAGCCTAACTGTTTTCATAGGTCAAACCAAGCACAAAGTCTCTTTTTATTCAAATCATATGGTCCATGACTCTTTATCACACAATAATGTTATATACCTAATATTGCATAAATCAATTTATAGTAATCAATTTCCACAACTGCCACATACCAACTCGATCATTTGAAGGAGTAGGTCACGTTGCAAATAACTAGGTTCGGTTGAGTAATTAATATATTGCAAATTCCAAAAGGTTATAAGTTATAACTAAGATCAAAATGCAATTGTAAGGCATAGTGTAATTTGATTGAATTCAGAAATATGTCATCTCGAATCTAATTGGTAAATTTTAATTACTTATCTTTTTCAAATTTTGAGCTTTAAATATTTGACTAACCCTGTCAAAATTTTGAGCTTTATAAAGGGCCCAAATGTAATTGGGGGTCCTTGAAAACATGTGTGGTGACACTTGTGCTACACTCAATCCATATGTACCAATGACCATCAGAACATGCCAATGATGATGAAATCACAATATATTTATGCTCAACTTTATTACAATATTTCATAAGTCATACACTCATACATCAAAGGACAAGCTATCAAAACGTTATCCCATCTTGTGAGGTTTTTATTCCCTACTACGTTACAGATTATAATTGTAAACACTAGTATGTCATATATACCACAACCTCATATTCCTTATAAATATCGAATTCTTACCAAAAGATAAAATCCGATGATTCGAAAACCAATCAAGGAGGGCTAACGTAGCCAAGGATCGTGTAAACTGTTTGTGCAATGGTTAGAATTAAAAGAATCAAAGCTGCTAACGCCGATACAAATGACCATGGCGTGTTAAAATATGTGTACTTAAAACTCGCCCATTGTACGTGCAACCCGCTATGATAATGTTGATTCACCTTAACAAACAAATGAGCCAAGTAACATACATCGATATTGAAAGAAATATCCTTCCCCGTGTTGTTAATAAAGGTTGCAACTTCACCATCCGTACCCAAATAATTTTCGATTATGTTCCAATCACATAATAACCCCACATCTTTAGATGTGTTTATCAAACAATCGAGTAATGTAACGTACGTCGTGAAATGTTTTGAGCATCCACTATGACACTGTTCAAACGCTACGGCATTTAACAAGAATGCACACATGAAATCGTCGATGGAAATCGTTGGCATTTGGATTACACCATTTTTGAACTTTACAGCAAGGAAGCTTTCGCAGTCCCACGGCTTCAGCCGGATTCCTGCTCGTTGGAGCTTTGAGATGCTGTGAATTATATGTGGTGGTGGACGATTTTCGTGTTTTGTTGTCTGCTCGAGTTCTTCCGGTGGAAGTAAAGTTGTCCGAAGAAGGTCGAGCAAGTGTTTCGCTTTGGTTTCCGAATATTTTTGCAAAACATTTTCCGGTCTTTGAAAGCCATAATCAAAAAATCCCAATGCTAGCGTAGCCAGTGTTGGACTTCCTGGCGTTTTCGTTAAATCAAATAAGCATTCGAGAACACAAAAAGGGATCTGATTCTCGAGCCGAATCAAATCTCTTACGAAAAACGACATGATCCACGACATGGTAAAAAGTGGGTCATGCTCATCAGACTGAACCACACCACCAATCTTTCTAAAAAGTTCAATAACAAAACAACCATCTAGTACCATCATTTCAACAAACTCATCAGTACTATAAGAGATGGTCTCAGAGTAACACTCTCTGGCCGTGCTTTCTAGTCGTTGCACGGCTTTCAAGTAATCCTCTAAGACAATTCCATTAGCTTCTGTTCTACTCAACAATTGGCGTAAAAACCGCCACTTGTGCTCCTCCATCATCCGCAACTGCGGCTCACCGTGGTGAAATGGTCCCACGGAGACGATATGTGGTTGGTATGATTTACCGTTTACGTCGAGTAACGTTTGTGGGACTCTGAATATGGAGCAACTGGTTCGACCAGCCGCGACACTTAGTAGTTTTGGTGTATCGGATAGTTTGTGTTGCATAGCCGTGAGTCGATCACGTTTGATTTCCCAAATTGAGACCGTGGTATGTTGTTCACATGTTTGAGAATTGGTATTCATTTTCTTTAGTTCTAAAAACATAAGCCTTTTTTTTTTATTGATTTCATATAAATAAAGGTGTCATTAGTTTATGCATAGGTAGAGGGAAGCAACACGCTAACATTATGTGGTTTGGTATTGTGGAAGAAAGAAATTAAGAATAACGTTTTTTTCCTGGTCACGTATTTATTTTTACATTTTCTATTTGCATCATAGCCGCCTCCTGTATCAAGACGGAACATTTGTATTGAATTTTCTAAGGTGATAGTGATTGCTTATATTTTTTCTGCTTAGAAGCTGCTTAATAATAAGTGTATACTAGCAGGGTACTCGCGTGTTGCAATAACGGATACTCTGAAATAAAAAATTTCGATAAATAATGTATTTTATTTTATTATGTTTTTTTAATAATAAATTTATGGATATCAAACTTATATATACCGCCAGGCCATTCGAGACACGAACCCATTGGTCTGTTCTGCTTCTGCCGGAATTGCGTTTATCTGCTACTGCTGCTCTCAGCCCAATTCCCATTTAGCCGTTATGCATTCGGGCGAATATTTAATAAGAATGTCTTTATTATTCAGTAGTAGTGAAATTTAACGCATGAATTGTGTTTAATTTGGTTGTATAATACGCTTGATAATTTGATTTTACGTAATGGGTGTTTTAATAACTTTATTAATTGTATTTATTGACGAGTTAAATAATTGACTACGTTAAATAGCGATTAATGTGGTGTTTTGTTACTGTTGTTTCTTGTCTTATACGTCGGAAAATTATGCGTTAAAGTGTTGTCTATGTTTTTTTCTTGTAAGTAGTAGTCATTATAGTCATTAATAACATCGACCACTTTAATAAAGATTAATGTTGTAAGTCGAAAATTACATAATGCTTATTTTGTTCTACACTATGCTTATTATGTTGAATCGAAAATTGGTTGCATTTATTATACATTGTGCTTAAATGGTTGTAATTTTTGTGAAGGGTGTTTTAATAGCATTAATGTTGTTTGATAGAATTTTGATCTTAAAATGACACCACGCTTTATTTTGTTGTACAATATGCTTACTTTGTTGTAATTCTGAAAATTGAGTGCATTAAAGTGTTGTAAACCATGTTTAATTTCTTGTACGTCTTAAAATTAAGAGTGATGTGCCTTCATGCATTATAAGTAGTATAGATATAGATAACTTGGTTAATGATATATATTTCTGAGTCAGAATTATATATCTTTAAACAAGTTATAATATGAGCCCGTTTGATCCGTGCTTGTTTAGCACGTGCCCGTTTGGGCACGAGCTCGTTGGATCCGTGGCTTGTGCCCTTCCGGCTCGTCCGTTTTGTCACCTTTATTTCTAACAATTGTATTGAATTTGTATTATGTAAAAATAGACAAATACTCGTGCAAAGCAACAATGTATAACGAAAAATAATTATACTTGCGAACTTTTGGTTTTGGTGTGACCCTTGATCAGAGTCGTCCCGTTGATTTCGGTAGCCCTGTGCCATAATTATAAGTGCGCTGCATTACTTGAAAATTTTGATCATACTCACTAACGGACCAAAAGGTTAATTTTCACATGGAAAATATTATTGTTTATGATATTATGATTTATTATATTCTAGTAATAAATATGTTTGGATAGTTTGAATATAAATTGTTGTATTAGATCAATATATGATAATGTGTGTTTATATGGTAATTGGTGAAGATTTATTAACTTCTAAGTTTTAAGAAATTTAAGTTTTCTAGAAATAAAACGCATGTTTGTAAGTAGTAAAGATACATGAAAGTTTGAGTATAATAAAACGTGTTTATAAGTTTGAGTGTTTATATGGTAATTAGCCGTCGCTTTTGAAATTAATAAATATTCTCGCAAAGGTTATAATGTCTTTAAAAGTTTTGAGCCGTCGCTTGTAAAATTTTCATCAAATAATCACGTCCTAATACAAGTGACGCCGTCACGTTGAGTTTGTGACGTCATTTGGAGCCATTTTCCAGAATTTTACGTGACTTGGTCGTTTTCTTCGTTTTCTTGTCCAAAATAGCTTAAAACATGTCGGTTTTCATCTTCCGCGTCCCAAGCACCTAAAATGTGAAAAAAACAATTTAAGATAATAATTGATCACAAATGTATGAGTTTAGAGCTTAAATGACCCCCTAAAAACGCACATTTTAAATTCTTATCAAATATCCCTACACTTGGGATTTCCTTGTCCTCAAGCAAATGTGCTTTTATCCAATCAATTTACAAGTTAAGGGGCATTTAACATTGGTGTAAAATAGTTTACAACATCCACAAACTCTATAATAGTCAAAACAAGCACATAAATTATATACTAGCACCTCACATAAAGCGTTTGGATTCTCTCATCTCTCGGGTGTATAAGTTGTATAACATGTATGGAAACGGGAAAATAAAGCAATTTCTACCTGTCATAACACATAAATTACTATAGGCTTGAGAATATATCAAACCTCCACCGCTTTGGCGTAAGCACCTAGGAAAAGCTATGAAAGAGGGCTTTTAAAGGGTTGTAACGTTAAGTGTAAGGGTATGGGAAACACGGTTTGGTTGGATATAGGGAATTTTTACTTGTGGCAAGTCAATCATCTAAGTTAATCACATGTATAATGTGACGTTGCTAAGCCAAGACTTGACTCACTAACTTCTAACTCTTTTTGTATTTTCTCGACTTTTTCTTGACTTAAACATAAATAAAAAGGCCGGATGGCCGTATCTTTTCTTTCTTTTTCTCTCTTTTTTTTTCTTTTCTCTTTATTTTTTATTTTCTTTTTTTTTTCTTGTTCATTTTTTTCTTTATACACTCTTGCCCTACCATCCGTAAAATAATACATCATAAGGGATTTATAGTTGCATCCCTACACTTGAACTTTTAAATATATAAAAACTAACTAATGACCCGAATTACAAGGATCAAAACACGTGGAGTACTTTAAACATTTACGGAGATATGAGTATTATAATGTTGACTTCTTCCCAATTACTCCATAAAACATTTTACTAAACCCATAAGTCCCAATCATCCCAAAACTGTATACACAAGATATGACTCGACTTAGCAACCATGTAATTAACTAGATAATTAACTAAGGGTTTAACAAATAACAATAATGCACTAAAAATGAGTGCATACAAGAAAGGCTAAGTCCATTTGGGTGTACATTTGAGGGTGGATTGTAAACAATGCTCTTCATTAATATTCCCGAATCCACCGAAATATCACGAGAACCGCGAAAAGGATAGGCTCAAAGAGATTAACTAGGGGTATCTTGTACTAAAAATGAGTACATAGTAAGGGTGTGTGGTAATTACTTGACCGGTGTAGCCAATGTAATTATATAAAAGGTTTAAAACAAGTGTTATCCTAATGCCTCTTATCATTTAGTTAATCCTAATTACACGAATGTAGTCCCACTAGCAATCTCGAACTGCATCACGAAACAAGTTCTAGAATCTATATACTACCGGTACACTCATAAGCATTAAATGTAAATGCTTTTATCCTATATATCAAAAGGTGAACCTCACATTTTGGGGGTGGAATTTGATTGGTAGGGTTTTGTGCTAGCTATATAACTCCTATACATGAGAAGCTTAATTAAGACTAAAGTTTCATTCATAAATGTCATAAAAAAAATATTTAGATTTGGTGCTAAAATTACCCTAACAAGTATCTCTTTCGGTTTATTACACAATCACTAGAAAACACGACAAATATCAAGTAAGCGATTAGTTTCTAAGGTGTCCCTTTTTCACTCTCTACACTTAAATTGAAAATTGTCCCAAATGTTCTCAAAAAGTACCAAAGTTATGATAACGGAAAATATAAAAGAGATATGGGAAACTAATACTTCCCTGATTTGCTCGGCATGAACGATAGAAATATGGTTAAATCCTCCTCCAAGAAGATTAGATCAATGATACGCTTCTCTTCCAATATGCATTTGAATCTTCTTCTCTAATACAACCTGCAAATCACTAAGAAAACAAACACGAAACCTCGCATAAAACCGGCGGTAAACACTATATATAAAAAAATTAAATCCTAGAAAGTGAATAAGATATAATGCTTGCAAAATAAATGTTTATAAAATCCTGAAATTTTTAAAAATTAAGTTTCGATAGAAAAATTAAATCTGGAAAATTTTTGCTACAGTGTCTGACGTCATCAGGTTATAAGTCTCACGCCGTCAGGATTGACCTGACAAAATTTTAAGTTTCATTATCTGGAAAATTTCTGGAAAAATCAATATTTTAAAACCTGGAATTTTCTGCAAGACATTCATTATGACTCGATACAAGCATTTGATTCAAACAAACATACAAATATGATAGACTGTATGTTCATCAGAAATTGTAAATTTTCATGTTCGATTGCTTTCTTTCAAAACAAATATAAACTTCTCTACACTTATGTTTTTGTAAAATACCTTCATATATAATTAAGACGAAGTTAAAAATAAAATAAAGCATTTTCAAAAATTTATTTGAAACATCGAAATTAAACAATTATGCTAGAACATATATGATACACAATCCAAAAATAAAAATAAAAACAAACAAAGCAGGTAAATAAAACATGATCGGGTTTCCTTCCAAGAAGCGCTTGTTTTTGTTCAAGTCACGAGCCTGACTCTACCCTTATTCAACGAATAAAAGGGAAGTTTTCCCTACACTTAAGTTTAAGTGTGGGTGATAGTAGCGATACACACCATTCCGTGGAAGGGAGTAATAGGATGAGAGATTGGTGTTCGAGTTATATACTTAAAAGGGTGTGCTTCTTTCATCTTAACCTTACCTAATTTAGTTGGGTCAATGGGTGAATCAAAGTTTTCTCTGAAAAAGGGATCATCTTCTATCAACTTCGAGAGACTCCTAACTACGAATCCACTTTGTCCTAGTAAACCTGGTTTAAACCCATAATATTTCTTGTGATCAATCATAAATGGGTGATATAAGTGTGTGAGGTTATGGTTCACTTCTATATTAGCTTCCTTTTCACATGGCTTAGAGTCTACTACCATTATCCTAAAACTATCCGAACTATATGGTTTGATGGGTGGATCAGGGCCTATTTCAATTCCTAAATTCACATCTAAAGATGGAAAATTAGGTACCGGTTTTGGTTGAGGTTCTGGTTCATCAAAAATAGGAACTTCCGTAGAACTAAGGTAAAGGTTATGACTATAAGTATTCAAACCTATATCCTCTAGTTATGTTTGGTCCAAGGGTTCTACTCCCATCGGGGTTCC
Source organism: Chrysanthemum lavandulifolium (assembly GCA_022545495.1). Classification (NCBI taxonomy): domain Eukaryota; kingdom Viridiplantae; phylum Streptophyta; class Magnoliopsida; order Asterales; family Asteraceae; genus Chrysanthemum; species Chrysanthemum lavandulifolium. Next base: position 81,862,828 of record CM040240.1, read on the forward strand.
TATAGTTGCTTCTACTTTTTCCGGGTAAGTCACGGGTGGTGTGTATGCCTCAAATGATGGCAGGATTTGTGGGTATTTAGTGGGATTGGATTTCTAACCTCATTCTCCATAGTACCTAAATCACCTATATGTTCATCATGTGTTTTGGTAGGATCTAACCCAAATGTATTCCTAAGTATCTCAAATCCTTCTCTAGCCATTTCAAATTCTAAGTCTGATTCATAAGAATCTTCCTCAATAACTTGATTACTATATTCCAATTTCCTAAAGGATTCCTCATGCGTGTTATATGTTTTGGTGAAATCTAACCCATGCATGCACCTAGGTAGCTCAACTCTAACCATCTCACAATATTGGTTCGATTCAAGGTCCATGCTCTTAAAAACTAGGTCATTTTGTTCATGGTGCATATGGTTGGTAAATCCTCATTTTTTCCACAAGTTGTGATTATACAAACCTATCAATTCATTCAACTTATGGTTCACTGTTAGGAAGCTTTCCTTAAAATTGTTCCAAACGGTCTCACTAAAAGGAGTTGAACCTAACAATATATTGTTTAATAAAAACCACACATGCACATAATTCATTAAACCCATCTAACTTTACCCCCATCTCATTTTGGATATCTCTAAGATCACTCAAATATTCATTGGAATAGCAAGAAGCGAATCTATCAGTGAAATACAATTGTTCCTCTATTGTTAATGATCTAAATGGAATTTCATCTGCCATGGTGACAAATGAAAATGGTTTTACAAACAAAAGGGCACAAAGAAAAAGATAGACTAAAAGAAAGCTAATAAAATAAAAAGAAATATCTCACTTGATAGGAATCTAGTGAGTAGACCTAAACGAGATGGAAATCGAAACCTAAAATATTCCCCGACAGCGGCCGCCATAAACTTTATAGCGGAATTTTTCAAAAGCACAAAAGTTTTACAATCCTCCTAGGCAGTGTACCTAATCGTTGTAGTTTAGTATAGGTAGGACAATCTGGGGGAATAGTGTTGTGAATGCCGAAGTGTATGTCGAGATAGGTCTAAAGATGAGGGATGAGTCTTTTTGTATTTTTAGATTTTTAGAAAGCAAATTAAAATCTCAGGGTTTGAAGAGTGATGCGTGGTTTGGGGTTGAAAGACTTCCTTTCCCGCGAGCAAGCTTTACAACCCACTAGGCAGTGTACCTAATCGTTGCAGTGTAGTAATGGGTAAGCCCAGGGGGTTGATCGTTCTCTAGGGGAATAGAGATGCTAGTAGAGATGTATGACGAAAAGGTAAGGGTGAGGGTGATTCTTTGTAGTCTTTTTATGTTTTTTATGAAAGCAAGTAAAATCTCGGGGTTTGAAGAGTAGGGGTTTGGTAATTTTACCAATTAAACTACTTAACAAATTAAACAAAATAAAAGTAAAAGCTATGGATTGTACGAGTGTGTTTCATATGATAATTAAAAGCGTCTTCACTTACATTTTCTTACTCCCTAGTTATCTTTTATTGGTCGGTTGAATTGTCACATCCTTGCCCTAGTTGGTGCGTTGTATTCCATGTTAGTCATATGGTGGTGCCTAATTCTCCAATTCTATGAATCGTAACTCTCCTCTAGAACACTCGGGATCGCCAAGTACTGAGGTATCCCCCCCAAATATCCTATTATCCTTAAGCTACAACTCACGCAATAAACACAACGAGAGCCTACACTGCACTCTAAGGCTTTATACTATTTAGAACGTTCAAGCTCGCAACAATTAAAGAAGAAGCCAGTTTTCCTTAATCTAGCGTCTACTAATTAGAACAAGAGACAACCTAACAATAATCAATAACTAGGTTTTATTGGATCTAAGAAAACACTAATTAATTTACTTACGCATGATAGATAAGCAAGAACACAAACAAACAATCAAATATAGATGATACATGGTGATAGATTGGATAAACAAACTTATCATGACGTGTAAAAGAGAGTTTGGAACCCTAAAATACTGTCCAAGTCAGACCTAAAACGAACTAGGGTTTGCTCTCCAAAATATTGCACACCTAATGCAAGAAATTTGATGTCTATATATAGAATTTACAACTACTACGGCTTCGTCTTTTGATGGCGACGTCTTCTAATTGCCGTCATTAGGTTTTCGTCTTTGCCAAGTCATCACTGGGACAACGTCGAGAAGAAAGTAGTGACGCCGTCTAGGTTACTCTTGGACGCCGTCTTAGGAAAGTCTTGGTCGTCTGGTGTAGAATGAAAGAGTGATGGCTTGCTGAAATAAGGCGTGACGTCGTCACTTGTTAAGACCAAAATAAGTTCTGAGCCGTCGCTTGAGAGTATTTGGAACACCATGTAAGCGACGACGTCGCCCTTGATGTTGGGACGCCGTTAGGCTTCTGAAATTGCCTTATTTTATTGAATTTGTCATTTTCTTCATGTTTTCGCTCATTTTCGTCCAAATATGCTTCATTCCAGCAATTTGCTTCCAAAAGACCTAAAATGTGAAAATGAATGATTTTAAGCAGTAACGGATATCAAATGTAACGATTTAGGGCTTAAATGACCCCTAAAAACGTATGTTTTAAATCCTTATCAAAGAGTGGACATTTTAACTACTAATTATCTAAAAATAAAAATAAACTAAAATTAAACTAAGTTCAAGAAAATTAAATTGGTGGTAACTCTTATGATAGGAGAAGGTGTTTACTTAGATTTCTTTATTCCCTAGTTATCTCTTATTGATTAATCAAATTATCACGTCCTTATTTTAATTGGAGCATTGTATTTCTTATTATTGGTCGTAGGGAGGTGCCAAATGCCCTAACTTTATGAACGTATAAGTCTCTCCCAAGAAGCTTAAAGTCTATTAAGTCTCCTAGGATCTACAAGCCGCAATTCACGCAATAAATACAATGAGAAAAACCAATAGCGCACTCTAGGGTTGCGTTTAATACGATGGAAAAGCTATTAAATATAATAATTAATCCAGTTTTTTTACCCTAATGCGAGGCAACCAATTAAACAAGATACGACAATCAATAATTAAAGCATATATGTGAAAAGGCATCTGGATGCCAACATGACTACAACACACAGAAAATAAAGCATATATGTGAACCACCACTTCCTTCGTATTCTTAGTACTCCACCTGTGTGAATATGAATGAAAATCACAGCTGTGTTTTTACGATAATCGATGGTTAGTAAAATAAAAATAAAAATCAAATTGTAAATCATCAATTCAGTCGATACGCCAGTATCCATAGTTAGGGATATGTTGTATCGAGCCTAGAATAAAAACAAATAAGATAGGGGTCAGAAGTTAAATGCGTCGTATCCAAAACTTGGATACGCCATATTAATGGAACTAACAAAAAGTTCTAAAGTGCAAAAAATTAAAATGCAGGAAAGTAAAAGGATAGATATGACCAGTAGGGTCAATACGCCGTATCCTTAGTTATGGATATGCTGTGTCAAATTGCAGGTCTGACAGGCTCGATAACAAAAAATCATAAAATAACATTTCGGGTTGTCTTCTGGGAAGCACTTCTCTTTATTCCAGAGTCTTTAAGTTAGACTCATCTTCAGCTTCTACATTGTCCTAGCCACGAACTACCCTTTGTCTTCACGATCATTATCATTATCTTTGTCACATTCTCTCATCATTAGATCATCGAATTCAATGCTAGTTGCATCCGAATTGGTTTTGTGATTATTCTCCTCTAAAATCTGTAAAAGTAAGTTTTTATCTTTCTCAGATAGTTGTGGAAAACTAGAAGGGGGTTGAATAGTTTTGCCGATTTTAAATTAGTTTCTAATAACTTTAGATTCGATGTTATGTGAAATCGTATGGATGAAGATAAAGTATAGATCTAAGAATAATGAAAGTAAATAAGTAAAGTAAGGGATAGAAATGACACAACCTATTTATAGTGGTTCGGCTACTAGGACACCTTCCTTGCCCTACTCCACTCCCCGAGTCACCTACTCGAGAGTTCAAGCACTATGTCAACAAACTCCTTTAACTTGGCGGAGAAGCCTTCACAACGTTGCTTACACCTTTTTCCGGTACAAAGCTAAATACCGAGTCCGTAACACGGAGGACCAAACCAACATCACTATTACACAACAACTATGTGAAATATCAAGTACAAGATCTTTGCTACATAAATCTTGTGGAGGAACAAATCAATCAAGGACCCCTTGCTTGGATGACTTGTAGTAAGCTTGTGATCTCGCCTTAGAGAATGACCTATATGAGAATCACAATATAAGAAAGAAGAACAACTCTCTAGATCAAGTGATCTTTTGTTAGAAGAGAGTAAGAGTATATGAGAGAGTTAGTAAGAAGAAGGGGTGAAGAGAAATGAAGAAATGGCTCTTTATTTATAGGCAAAATCTTGCCACTGTTCCACGGATCCCTCCCTTAAGGGATCCGTCTAGTGTAACTTCAGGGATCCGTGGGATGCTCCTCTTTGCACATGGGTTTTTTGGTTATGGGTTATGGGTCATGGGTTAAGGATTGGTCCATGGGTATTTCACTAGATACAATGTATCTAATAGGTGCAATGCATCTAATCAAATGGATATGGGTCAATACCATGGGTTATGGATATTGTCCATGGGTTAGGATTTTTACCCATCCTAAAAAACTATTACAACAAATGATTTATTACAACAATTTGTATTAAATGACTATATGTAAATGCTTTACAAAAATAACACGTATCCTTATAATTTTACTTATGATAACATTATATTTGTCATCAACAAAACACAAAGAGATCGCTAAATATTAATAAACGTTTTTATGGTTTATTTGTATTAACAATCTCCCCCTTTTTGTTGATGACAAAACATAATGTTATGATGAGTAAAACTTAAGATTAGATGTATGTTTTGAAAGCCTAAGTTTTACTTCTTCTCCCCCTTTTTGTCGAAACAAAAAGTTACCCCAACGAAGAAATAAAATGTGGAAAAATAGTCCACGTATCGCTTACTCCCCCTTGACGGTAGCTCCCCCTATATTGGGGCGTCAAGTGAGAAAAATAAAATAAAAAATCCTACAAAGAAAGGGTTAGTAGTAACATGCATAAATAACAAAATGTTAGCCAAGGTATTTAAACAAGGCCTTGTAATAAAACAACAAAATGTAGTGGTATTTATGCCACATACAAGCATGTAAAAGTAAGAAGAAGACTTGTTCTTAAAAATGACTCAAAAGAAAATTACTAAAAATAAAAAATTATTCCTTCTGATGAGTGTCTAATTACTGATCATTTTTATACCTTTTAAACTGCAAATTCATCTGAAAACACTCGAAACACATCAAAATGATCAAAATATCACAAACAAGTGTTTTATGTGTTTTAAATGCAAAATATCAAAATCGGATGAAAACATATCAAATTTGCAAAAATTGCAGTTTTAGTCCCCCAAGTTTCAAAATTGTCAAAAACAGTCCCTGAGCACAAAATTTCAAAAGAAAAGTCATCAAAGGTCCTTTTTAAATCATAACTTGTCAAATTTAGTCCTTTGGTGAAAAATATCAAAAGTTTGAGAAAAGTACAAAAATGGTCCTTCAAGTTTCAAAATTGGCAGAAATGGCCCCTGGAAAATTGCAAAATGGCAATTTTAGTCCTTATACTTTTGAAGGTTGTCACTTGTGGTCCTTGGAATAACTTTTCTGAATTGGCAGCATTGGTCCTTGGAATTTCAAAGAATTACACTTTAGGTCCTTGTCATTTAAAGCTTTAAACCTATTTTGGACCCTATCAACCCAGTGACCCTCGCTTTTACTTGTGACCCCACATCATTAAGCATTTTGACCCTCCTTTTTAACTAATATCCGGTCAAACCGCTCGTCAAATCCCAAAACCCGCCAACCCCTTCTTCTTCCCCGACAACTTTGTCTGGAACCCATCCCCCCTCCTCAAACCTCCCATAGCCACTCTACACCTCACTTTGTCCCCCCCTCTCCTCACCTACTTGCTAAATGCATTTAATGCACTCAAATCTCACATAGCTGTTGAATCATTTTTTCCCGCCAAAAACACTCAATGGCCAAGATCAACCTTTAAGCCATCCAATGGCTCAAAACCAGCTGGGATTTGCTCAGACATGAGAGAGAAAGCTAATGGGTATAAAAGAAGGGAGAAGGAAGCAAAGAAGGAGTCTACTAGTTTTTTTTTTTTCTTTATTATGTCGTTTTTATGTTAAGTTTTTATTTCAGTGTAAGACTTGTAGTAATTTGTTAAATTGTATCAATTTAAAGGGTTTAAGAGTATTGAGACTTAATTCAAGCACAAATTTCAGTTTATATTTACAAATTCAAGTTTTATGGTCACTGTTTCAAACTGCAACTTTAAAATGTTAATTACAAGTATTTAGAAGTTTATTTCTAAGCTCAAATAAGCTTGAATGAGCTTATTATAACTTTGTACAAGCTCACATTCAAGAATTAAGTAATCTAGGACTTGGTCAACAAAAGTCAAACAGGGCATAAATGGAACAGTTTGGTCAATGGTTAAAGCGTACATGGAAATGGGTTAAATTATAGTTTATTGGGTTGGTTCGATAGGTTAGCGATCCGGTTTCGATGATTGCAAGCCATAGTGCTTTGGACTCTTTGTAAGTAAATTCCTAGTTTTTATGCATAATCAGTTTTTGTGGTTAAATCTGGTTCAATTCTGTTTTAGAGGTTGTAATTAGGTTAAGTTAGTGTAATTTGATCAATAATTCATAGTTGCTCAGTGTTTAGCTCAATCTAGTTAGCAAAGCAGTTAGATAAGGGATGTTTGGATTTGCTGTTTAAACTGCAGTCTAGGCTTGTTCATTGGAATGTATCTGTTGGATCATGCTTGTTAAGCTTAGTTAGGCTCATTTCACTCACTTATTTGTGCACAAGAATAGCTAAAAGTCAAAATCATCCTATTTATACCCAACTGTCCACTGTGGGAATTTTCATGTAACCAAATCATGTCATTTAGCTTATTAGTTGTTGTTCTAGCTTAAATCAGTCCTTATATACCTTAATACATGTTATTCAGTCCATAAATTAGCTTCAAACCTCAAGAAAGTCAAAGTTGGAGCTAAAATGGTTGCAGAATTGGAATGGGGTAATTGAAAGATTGAAATGGGTTGAGATGGATGCATTGGGTGGAAATTGATAGGTTAGGGTTCCTTGTTTCAATTTGGCAGGCCATAGTGGCCATTGGACAATTTGTAAGTGATTTTCACAAATCTGCATACAATGTATTGGTGTTCATAATTAGTTAAGATCTGTTCTAAAGTAGTAATTAAGTTCAGTTAATTTATTTTGATCATTTGTGTATGCTGAGTCAGGTGTCATCTCATTTAAAGTTGCAAATCAATACATTAAGGGTGTTTGGATTGTTTGTCATATCCACCCTTAATTGAATTCAGTGTTAACTTTACTTGGATCAAGTTTGTTTAGCACTAGTAAACTCATTTGAGTCAAAAAAATTGATCTAGCTACTCAAAAAGTCAAAATAAGCTTGATTCTTTCTTACTGTCTCACTGTTGGATCACAGGATTTGAAAAATCCTGTTTTGTGTTTAAAAGTGTTAAAGATTGCTTGTATTGTGCTCTTTGCATAACTTAACATCATCTTCAGTCATAAAATTGGATTCAAGTTTCACTTTAGTCAAAGTTCTTTCCATTTTCAAAAGTCAAGAATTTCAAAAAGTTGGATTTGAGCAGATGTTGCGAAAGAATCGCATTGGATTCATTAAAGGTCTTTAGGTCCTAATTTTGGAATATAAGCAGTTGGCTTGGTTGTCTTTAAGCCCTCATAATTGGTTTTAGCTTTTGCCTTACGGATTACCCCGCACAAGCTCAAAGTGACCCCTAGGTGCCCTGCACCAACTCGGTGTCACCGAGTGCTTTTCTCGCTTTTATTCAAGCTTGCACGAGCTTGTTATAGCTTGTTAGAGGCTAGTATTTTGGTTAACAGAGTCACTTAGGTCTAGTTGAGATATCAATAATTTGTTTTTAGTTTGTAGCTTGTTTGAGTGCTTATTTGTTGCCTACAAGTTGATACCAAAATCGATTTAAGCTTATACTCACAAACATCAAATCTGTGTTAATTGGCTATTCAAGAGTTAAAGCTTGTTGATTTCTGCTTTATTTGATCATTTTAGTATATCATAGTCTTTATCAACGATGGGTAGCTTGTTTTGACCATTTGCTTATCAAGTGCTTATTTCAATAAGCACTTGATTGATCAGTTTGATTTTATTCCACATAACATACTGTTTTTCCATTTTTCATAGCTTCTTAACATTATTTTAGAATTTCCCTGAAATTTTCAGATTTTTCCTAGCTGTTTTACTATTTTTCTTAATTTAATCTAGTTTTTAAGTATTTTTAATTAGCAATTAATACAAAAAATTCAGAAAAGGTTCCAAAAAATAAGTTTTCATTTTTCTTAGACTTAGATAAATATAAAAAGTAGAAAAGTAATTTTCTAGATTTTCATAGCTTATTTGGTAATTTTAGCAATTAAATTAGTTTTTAATAGTTTAAAATTCATAAAAATAGAAAAATAGTCACAAAAATACAAAAATAGTTTTGAAAAGTCTATTTTGATATTTTAGACTTTTCCAAGTGTTAATCTTATTTTTCTAGCCTTATTTCACATTTTCTTGTAATTTAGGTAATTAATTATTAGTTAAAAATAGTTTTTAATTAGATAATTAGTCTTAAAAATAATTTTCTTTTTCTAAATATTTTATTATATCATTAGGTTTGTAAAAACATCATTTTCATATTTTTAGGGTTAATATTGAATTAGTTTCACTTTTTATTTTTTACGTCGCGTAGATTTTAATTTAAACGTACGTTTTAGGTTTTAAACGTTCATCACTTTAAATATAGTGATAGCGTTTATTTAATAGGTTTTATCTTTTAATTTTCTCTAATTTGCATTTAAGGCGTTTTTAATTTGTTGGATTTTCCTTAGTTATAATAATCACAGTATCCTTTTTCATTCAAATTTCTCGATCACTAGACGTTGATTGATCCATTGCATAGCTCGCTGGGACATAACGACCCGGGGAGACTCTATACTCCTCTGATCTTAATTGCATTAGTGTTTGAGCAGTTTTTAGTCTTTTAGACTTGACTGTTTAGCACCGATCAAATTTTTGGCGCCATTGCCGGGAGTCTTGATTATCTTACGTCTAGCAGATTAGTGATTTGGATATTCACTCTTTGTTCATACCATCCATCGTATATGTTTATAATTTCTTATCCAAAAACACAAAAATATTCTTCTCATTCCTCTTATTCGTTGATTCTATTTCTCTTACCCTCTTTGCCGCTTAATTCTATTCTTCGTATCCTCTCAACCATTTGATTCTCCTCTTATCCTCTATATGTTTAATTCTAATGGCGGACATCGTGCGATGTTAGAAATGCTCCAAGTACCAGCCGAGGGTTACGAAGATGCTATCGTTGTGCGGAGATTCCTTCCGAAAATTTCGAGATACAAACCGGTTTAATTCAACTAATTATGTCAAATCCATTCTATGGTTTCGAAAGGAACGATCCCTATGCTCACATCCGATGGTTTGATAAGTTAATTTCGATCACAAATATAAGGATGTTCCTCGTGACACAATTAAGTTGATGTTATTCTCATTTTCTCTCGGTAGCCGGAATTGGCTCGATAAAGAACCCCTCGATCGATCACTACTTGGGAGGATCTCGTTTCAAAATTTGTAAATCGCTTTTTCCTTATTCTAAAACGATAAATCTTAAAACGAAATTACAAACTTCAAAGAGTGTTAATGAAAGTTTTGGTGAGGCATGGGAAAGATTCAAAGATCTCCTATGGAAATGCCCACATCATGGTTTCTGAATTACTCCGGATCGATATATTCTACAATGCTTTAATGCAAACCGATCAAGATTCACTCAATACAGCCGGTGGCAATATCTTGTATCGTACTTCGAGGATATATTGACTATCATCGAGAACAAATCGAAAGTTCCGACATCAAGAAACAAACCGATTGAGATGGATGAGCTTACCGATGATATTCGATGCATGAAGCAAAAATCGAGCCGTTGATTCCGTTATCAAAGATGTGATATTTGTGGTGGTCCCCATCCTTTTTACGATTGTCAAGCCACCGATGACGAGGTTTATAATGCTACACCAGCCCAATATCGCAAGACTTTCATTTTCGATGATGAAGAGGATTCCATTCGATGAGAGAATATTATGCGAGTTTGTCGGCTACAACCACTCCGCTTCTAAGCCTTCCATTTCCGACTCTTCCTTTCACTCACACCGGTTGAGAGAAGTGACGTCATTTTAGAAGAGTTCGATGATCATATTTCAACAAACATTGTTGAACCCGTTGACTCTCTCATAATGGGGACGAGCCTCTTAGCACTATTCCGAAATGGAATCGTCTAGTGTTGAGAGCCTTGTCCCAATCCCAAGTGAGTCCGAGGTTATCTCCGGTAATATGTGATAAGCCTCTTGATGATGATTCTTACCTCCTCTTGACATTCCAAATGATCATGTTGATATGTTCTCCGATTCGACAACGATTGTACTTCGCTTGACGATTCTTTATCCTATGGAGACATCGATTATGTCGAGGAGCTACCTTCCGAGCTAGTTAGCTTAGAGGATGCGAGATTCGATGATCCGAAATTGAGGACGAGATGCTTCGTGAAAAATTATTCAATATAAATCTCCTCGTTTCTAAGATCGAATCATTCTGCTAAGTCGACTTCATCTCCTATCCCGTTGTGGATAGTGACTTGGAAAAGCCGAACCAATTCCGAACTTAAGGCTTTTCCAATGATTCTTTTCGAATTTGAAGTATTCCGCTTTGATGACGATTATACTAAAAGGAGAGTAGTGGCAATCCCACTTTTCATCTTTCTCTTCCGAGTATGATTCGTTTCTCTTTGATCTAGATCCCGAGGAGTTCTCCGGTGAACTCTCTCATATCATATCTCCTCCGGAGTATGATCATTTCTATTTTGATCTTGATCTTGACCGGGGAGACATGCTCTATCATAAGAGTTTTCTCATTGAGGACACTACCCGCCTCTTCCTCCCGAGGTTTTTGTTAAAATCACCCTATGAGCTTAAATGATCAAATTCAAATTAAAGATGATGAAGAATGGATCCTTATTGTTATCAAAATCTTCATTCCATTCCTCACATATCTTGTGATTTCTTCTCTTCTTCACTCCTTCGGAATGAAGACACTATCTTGACCCGGCATTTTCATTTATCATTTTGAGCCGGTTCTATGTATATCTCATCGGTGTGGAACTTTCGCGTATTTCAATGTTTATCCAAACATCTTGAATGAAAGTCCGATGGAGATTGTTTCTTCCACTCGCTTCCCCATGAACCAATGAATTGGGGTCGAGTCAAGCTAGCGACTCATTAACAAAAATCGTAGCACATGCCATATGGGTTTTCACCCATATTTCGTCTTCTTACCCCATTCTACCACTTAAGTGTGGGGTAATGCCCACATGTTATATATATAAGTTTCTAAAAAAAAAAAAAAAAAAAAAAAAATCTTCTAAATAATGGCGTAATATTTCCTTTTACGTTCTTTGTTTCGGCATAACTGCTGTACTTTGAATATTGAGGGCAATATTCATTTCTAATCGTGGGGAATTCTCACGAATTTCATATATTATTTACCCAATTCCCGTTTTGGCCAAAATTTTTTTTTTTTGGAGTAAGTGTTTCACACTTTCTCAATTGGTTATCGATCCGCCATGTCTCAGAAGACTAAAGGATTGGCTAATCCAGAGCAAACGGCTCTTGGTAAAGATTTATCAAATCCGTTTATATGGCTTGCAATTTGCCCAAAATTGTATGGTTCCTCGACTCCCATCATCCTCAAAAGATAATGAGTTGGCTAGCCCGCAAGATTATGGCTTGTGGTAAAGGCGGTGGAAAAACCATAATTGGTATTCACTCACCAAAGATAATCTTGATAATTTATCTAAGAGTTGGCTAGTCCATAAGGTGCGGCACGGTAAAGACAAAATCAAATCCGTTGAAAGGCGGTGGTTTGCTCAAAATCACATGGTTATCGGTGTACCATGGTTCTTACTTGAACTAAAACATTTGGCTACTCCGAAGTAATGGCTTTTGGTAAAGAGTTTAAAATCCATTATGTTTTCTCAAATCATTGCTAGGGACTAGCAATATCTCGATGTGGGGATTGATGAGTGTCTAATTACTCATCATTTTATACCTTTAAAGCTCAAATTCATCCGAAAACACTCGAAATACATCAAAATGATCAAAATATCACAAACAAGTGTTTTATGTGTTTTAAATGCAAAAATATCAAAATCGGATGAAAAACATATCAAATTTGCAAAATTGCGCTTTAGTCCCCAAGTTTCAAAATTGTCAAAAGCAGTCCACAGCACAAAATTTCAAAAGAAAAGTCATCAAAGGTCCTTTTAAATCATAACTTGTCAAATTTAGTCCTTTGGTGAAAAATATCAAAAGTTTGAGAAAAGTACAAAATGGTCCTTCAAGTTTCAAAATTGGCGAAATGGCCCTGAAAATTGCAAAATGGCAATTTTAGTCCTTATACTTTGAAGGTTGTCACTTGTGGTCCTTGGAATAACTTTTACGAATTGGCGATTGGTCCTTGGAATTTCAAAGAATTACACTTTAGGTCCCTTGTCATTTAAAGCTTTAAACCTATTTTGGACCCTATCAACCCAGTGACCCTGCCTTTACTTGTGACCCCACAATCATTAAGCATTTTGACCCTCCTTTTTAACTAATATCCGTCAAACCGCTGGTCAAATCCCAAAACCCGCCTAACCCCTTCTTCTTCCCCGACAACTTTGTGCTCGAACCCATCCCCTCCTCGAACCTCCCATAGCCACTCTACACCTCACTTTGTCCCCCTCTCTCACCTACTTGCTAAATGCATTTAATGCACTCAAATCTCACATAGTCATTGAATCATTTTTCCTTAAAAAACACTCGATGGCCAAGATCAACCTTTAAGCCATCCAATGGCTCAAAACCGGTGGGATTTGCTCGGACATGAGAGAAAGCTAATGGGTATAAAAGAAGGAGAAGGAAGCAAAGAAGAGTCTACTAGTTTTTTTATTTTCTTTATTATGTCGCTTTTATGTTAAGTTTTATTTCGATTAAAGACTTGTAGTAATTTGTTAAATTGTATCAATTTAAAGGGTTTAAGAGTATTGAGACTTAATTCAAGCACAAATTTCAGGTTTATATTTACAAATTCAAGTTTTATGGTCCTTTGTTTCAAACTGCAACTTTAAAATGTTAATTACAAGTATTTAGAAGTTTATTTCTAAGCTCAAATAAGCTTGAATGAGCTTATTATAACTTTATACAAGCTCGCATTCAAGAATTAAGTAATCTAGGGACTTGGTCAACAAAAGTCAAGCAGGGCATAAATGGAGCAGGTTTGGTCAATGGTTAAAGCAGTACATGGAAATGGGTTAAATTATAGTTTATTGGGTTGGTTACGATGAGTTAGCAATCTGGTTTCGATATGGCAAGCCATAGTGCTTTGGACTCTTTGTAAGTAAATTCCTAGTTTTTATGCATAATCGGTTTTGTGGTTAACCGGTTCAATTACATTTTAGAGGTTGTAATTAGGTTAAGTTAGTGTAATTTGATCAATAATTCATAGTTGCTCAGTGTTTAGCTCAATCTAGTTAGCAAAGCAGTTAGATAAGGGATGTTTGGATTTGCTGTTTAAACTGCAGTCTAGGCTTGTTCATTGGAATGTATCTGTTGGATCATGCTTGTTAAGCTTAGTTAGGCTCATTTCACTCACTTATTTGTGCACAAGAATAGCTAAAAGTCAAAATCATCCTATTTATACCCAACTTGTCCCTTTGTGGAATTTTCATGTAACCAAATCATGTCATTTAGCTTATTAGTTGTTGTTCTAGCTTAAATCAGTCCTTATATACCTTAATACATGTTATTCAGTCCATAAATTAGCTTCAAACCTCAAGAAAGTCAAAGTTGGAGCTAAAATGGTTGCAGAATTGGAATGGGGTAATTCAGCATTGGAAATGGGTTGAGATGGATGCATTGGGTGGAAATTGATAGGTTAGGGTTCCTTGTTTCAATTTGGCAGGCCATAGTGGCCATTGGACAATTTGTAAGTGATTTTCACAAATCTGCATACAATGTATTGGTGTTCATAATTAGTTAAGATCTGTTCTAAAGTAGTAATTAAGTTCAGTTAATTTATTTTGATCATTTATTAGTATCTTTGAGTCGGTGTCATCTCATTTAAAGTTGCAAATCAATACATTAAGGGGTGTTTGGATTGCTGTCATATCCACCCCAGAATTGAATTCAGTGTTAACTTTTACTTGGATCAAGTTTGTTTAGCACTAGTAAACTCATTTGAGTCAAAAAAAATTGATCTAGCAACTCAAAAAGTCAAAATAAGCTTGATTCTTTCTTACTGTCTCACTGTTGGATCACAGGATTTGAAAAATCCTGTTTTGTGTTTAAAAGTGTTAAAGATTGCTTGTATTGTGCTCTTTGCATAACATAACATCATCTTCAGTCATAAAATTGGATTCAAGTTTCACTTTAGTCAAAGTTCTTTCCATTTTCAAAAGTCAAGAATTTCAAAAAGTTGGATTTGAGCAGATGTTGCAGCAACTGCATTGGATTCATTAAAGGTCTTTAGGTCCTAATTTTTGGAATATAAGCAGTTGGCTTGGTTGTCTTTAAGCCCTCATAATTGGTTTTAGCTTTTGCCTTCTGGATTACCCTGTGCACAAGCTCAAAGTGACCCCTAGGTGCCCTGCACCAACTCAGTGTCAGCTGAGTGCTTTTCTCAGTTTTATTCAAGCTTGCACAGAGCTTGTTATAGCTTGTTAGAGGCTAGTATTTTGGTTAACAGTAGTCACTTAGGTCTAGTTGAGATATCAATAATTTGTTTTTAGTTTGTAGCTTGTTTGAGTGCTTATTTGTTGCCTACAAGTTGATACCAAAATCTGATTTAAGCTTATACTCACAAACATCAAATCTGTGTTAATTGGCTATTCAGTAGTTAAAGCTTGTTGATTTCTGTTTTATTTGATCATTTTTAGTATATCATAGTCTTTATCAACAGTAGGTAGCTTGTTTTGACCATTTGCTTATCAAGTGCTTATTTCAATAAGCACTTGATTGATCAGTTTGATTTTATTCCACATAACATACTGTTTTTCCATTTTTCATAGCTTCTTAACATTATTTTAGAATTTCCCTGAAATTTTCAGATTTTTCCTAGCTGTTTTACTATTTTTCTTAATTTAATCTAGTTTTTAAGTATTTTTAATTAGCAATTAATACAAAAAATTCAGAAAAGGTTCCAAAAAATAAGTTTTCATTTTTCTTAGACTTAGATA
Organism: Chrysanthemum lavandulifolium; assembly: GCA_022545495.1. Lineage (NCBI taxonomy): Eukaryota > Viridiplantae > Streptophyta > Magnoliopsida > Asterales > Asteraceae > Chrysanthemum > Chrysanthemum lavandulifolium. Next base: position 81,878,242 of record CM040240.1, read on the forward strand.
AATATAAAAAGTAGAAAAAGTAATTTTCTAGATTTTTCATAGCTTATTTGGTAATTTTTAGCAATTAAATTAGTTTTTAATAGTTTAAAATTCATAAAAAATAGAAAAATAGTCACAAAAATACAAAAATAGTTTTGAAAAGTCTATTTTGATATTTTAGACTTTTCCAAGTGTTAATCTTATTTTTCTAGCCTTATTTCACATTTTCTTGTAATTTAGGTAATTAATTATTAGTTAAAATAGTTTTAATTAGATAATTAGTCTTAAAAATAATTTTCTTTTCTAAATATTTTATTATATCATTAGGTTTGTAAAAACATCATTTCATATTTTTAGGGTTAATATTGAATTAGTTTCACTTTTTATTTTTACGTCGCGTAGATTTTAATTTAAGCGTCGTTTTAGGTTTTAAACGTTCATCACTTTAAATATAGTGATAGCGTTTATTTAATAGGTTTATCATTTTAATTTTCTCTAATTTGCATTTAAGGCGTTTTTAATTTGTTGGATTTTCCTTAGTTATAATAATCACAAGTATCCTTTTTCATTCAAATTTCTCGATCACTGGCGTTGATTGATCCATTGCATAGCTCATTTGGGACATAACGACCGGGAGACTCTATACTCCTCGATCTTAATTGCATTAGTGTTTGAGCAGTTTTTAGTCTTTTAGACTTGACTGTTTAGCACCGATCACCTTCCATGCTTGCATAAGGTTATGGATGGAGGTTTTGATAAGTAATGATATTGATGCGATCAAGGATGAGGTTAAGTATGACTCGCATTTCTTCCCTAATTTCTATTGCAATATCCCTAGTGGATTGGCAATGTTCACACTGTAAGTGATGTGGGTAATGAGTGCGGAAGTTTTCCGGGCGACTTTGATTTATGAGATGCGGAAGTTGTGGTGGAAAAGTTGGAAAACGAGGATCAATGTCCGAAAAGTTTGGAAGTGGTGGTGGAAAAGAACCTAGATGTTCTTGTAACAAAATGGGAGCTAAGGGTGGTGAGGTTTCAAGGTCTTTGAAAATTGTGTTGGAGAAGTGGGAGGTGTCAAAAAGTCTAGTTCTTTTTGCTTTGATTGTTGAGATCTTGTTGGAGTTCCAAAAGAGTGACCTTAGGTGGTGATTTGATGGGTGATGAAGTTGGTGTACTTGTTGGTGATGAAGGAGGTGCTATGATGGAAGAATCTTGTGGTGAAATAGTGGTTGGTGATAAACCATTTGATGATGGTTTTGCTATGCAACATGATGAGTGTCTAAATACTCATCATTTTTGTACAATCTAAGCTGCAAAATCATCACAAGAAAACACTCGAAAATGCATCAAAATGATGAAAATATCACAAATCAGTGTTTTATGTGTTTTAAATGCAAAATATCAAAATCGGATGAAAAATGATTCAAGTTTGCAAAATTGGCGGTTTAGTCCCCAAGTTTCAAAAGTTGTCAAAAGCAGGTCCACAGTAAATCAAAATGTGGAATTTTATCATTCAAGGTCCTGAAATATTCTAAGTTGTTAAAATGGTCCTTGAATGATTCTTTGGTCAAATGGCGAAAAAGGTCCTAAACTTTGAAAAATGTCAAAATTAGTCCTTGGATATTTTAAAATGGAAAATGATCAAATTTTATCCTTGTACTATCAAAGTTTGTCAAGTTTGGTCCTTTTGATAACATTGGAAAAAGTCAAGTTTGGTCCTTCATGTTTGGATAAATTACAAAACTAGTCCTTGTATATCTATCAAACCAAACGGACACCTTCTAATATCAAACCCAAAATCCAATCCATCCGGTGGCCCATCTTGCATATCAAGCCCAAACACCTTGAGCCTTGACCCTCCACCTTGACCCTTGACCCCGTTTATTATTAATACCCGGTCGAATACCAGTCAACGGCGTGAAAATCAAACCCATTCAATGTTCATCTCCTTCCTCTTAAAACCGGTGAAAACCAAAACCAGGTGGTTTTCCATGATTCAAATCCACTTGCTCCTATCACACTCACCACCACCTTACCTTGTCCCCTCCACTTCCACTAACACCCAAACTTCATTAATTGACTCAAACACTCTAGAGACTTTTTTGCGCCAAAATCTCACTTGGGCGATTATGATGATTTTGAAGAATCAATGGTCGGAAATGAGTGGGAAACAATCGAGAGGTCGACAAGAGTCCAAAAGTCTTATAAAGAGAAGAGAAGCAATGTAGAAGATATCTAGCATAATTTTAATTTCTTATGTCGTTTTAGTGTAATTTTAAATTCGATGTATGTTTTAACTTTAAAGCTTTGTATTTCAAGTTTTCCTTGTATAATAAATCTTTTGTAACCATCAATTTCAACTTTAAGTCTTGTTTTCGGTTTATGCAAAATTTCCATATTCAAAATTCTCATGAATGTTTAAATGTTGTTTGTAGCCTTTGTCTTGGACTGATAAGCCACATAAGCTCTAGATAGCTTATTCAAGCTATTAGAAACCCTTAAAATTCGGTTTAGAATCAAAAAGCAAAATCACCAAAAATACAAATAAAATAGTTGAAAAATAAAAAATCCCATGGAAATGGTATTCAAAAATTGGGCGGGGTAAATAGTGGATGGCCTTGGTTTAGTGCTTCTTGGGAAGCTATAGGAAGTGGTCTTTGATCTTTGGTTCTCGATTTTCACTTGGAATCCAGTTGTAAGCTTTTTGTTCATTTTGGCATTTCAATGTTTTAGTTATTTAGTAGCTTGTAATCTTTGTGTTTTATTGTTCATTAGTTATAGTTAAGTATATTTAAGCATTAAAATCGGTTGTTTGTTCTTTTAAATTAGTAGTTGTAAAATCTTATTTTAACAGTTAAAATAGCATAATCATCATTCTTGGTTTTATGTTGTTAATGTTGTTGTTTAGTGTTTATTTAGTCTTAGTAATTGATATTATAAGGTGCGTAATCATTGGCATGGTTTTAATCGTGATTTGCTTTGAAAAGTTCCAAAACAGTCATATAAAGTGGTGTTTGGTTCCTTTTAATTGTGTTTGAGAGTGCTTTAGTTTGTTGCTTGTTTGGTGTTTGTGTAACATTGGTCATAATAGTTCGGTGTCAACAAGAAAAACCGGTCTTCATTTGTGAAAAAGTCAAAATTAGCTTTTGATCAAATCTTGTGTTAAGCTGTTGGATTTTATGATCCATGATCTTGTTTTGTGTTCATAAGTTGTCATTGTTGATCAAATCGGTCTTAGTTCACCTTAATACATCATAATCGATGATTAGAATCAACTTAAAGTTCATATTAGTCAACTTAGCTGGTTTTCTTAAAAAAGTCAAAATTTTCAATTTGGTCGTTTTGAATAAAATAGATAATTTTAGTGTGTGTTTAATATTGAGTTTTAGCCTAAAATCTTTTGGAATATTAAAGTTTAGTTGCTAAACTTAATTAGAAAAATACTAGTTCACTTTTAATCGACTTATTTAGTGCTTATTTTTCTAGCTTCTTTTGAGTACATTTTCAAAATAGTGCCACATGCACAGTTTAAAGCCACTTTCACAAGCTCACAAATAGAGCTTATTAGTTGGTCAAATCTTGTGATTCTTGGTTCTTTGGAAAGCCAACCTAGCCATCTTGAGGTCCCAAGCTTAAGTTTCCATTTTGTAGCTTGTTTGGTAGAAATGCGCATAAGCCTCAACCTTGTCCCATTTCATCCATTTCTCACAAGAAGCCAAAGTGCTTATTGTCTTTTAGTAGCTTATCGGTATGTGTTTTTGTGTCTTTTAGCTTCATTTGAGTAGCTCTAGCTTATTTGCATCTTATTTATCTTTGGTTTCAGGTTTGTGAGCTTGTTTGAGCTTAAATCTTCAAAATAAGCTCATAAAGCTCAACTGTTGTGATCATAATCCAAATAGCTTATTTTTAAGTTTGTAAAATTTTGTCTTTGTTAAAGTTTCTTATTATCGATAGTTAAGTAGTTTTCAAAAGAAAATCCACAAAAACATCATTTTAAAATAGTGATAGCGTTTATTTAATAGAATTAAGCTTTTGATTTTTCTTTTAGCTTATTATTAAGCAAATCTAGTTTTATATTTTTCTTAGTTTTCTGTCACCTTAAGTTATTTTTAGAAAAAGTTTCATAATTTTCTCTAATCTGTTTAGTATTTATTATAATTTTAAATAGTTAAAAGTATTAAATAATTAGTAATAAATAATTAAAAGCATAAAAATATCTTTTCAGTTTTAAAATTAGTTTTATAATATTTTAGATTTTTCTAAGTTAAAATTTTATTTTTCGAGGTTTATTTTATATTTTCTAGTATTTAAGTGTATTTTAAATAGTAATTAATTAATAATAAATAGATAAAAAGTGTAAAAAATATATTTTTAATTTTAAAATAAGTTTTATAATATTTTAGATTTTTCTGAATCATAATTTTATTTTTCTAGCCTTATTTCATATTTTCTTTTATTTTAGAGTATTATTAAATAGTTTAAAATAGTTTTTAATTAATAATAATTAAATAAATAGTTATAAAAATAATTTTCTTTTTCTAATAATTTTCTTTTATTTTTAGGATTCCAAAAATGTCATTTTCATATTTTTAGGTCTTTTATTTCTTAGATCTCATTTTTAATTTTGTGCGTTTACGTAGTTTTTAAACGTCGTATTTACGTTTGTTTTATCGATTGTTGTGCTTTCCAATTACGTTTCCAAAATACATTCCAATCAATCGGTGAGTGTAATTTCCATCCAAATCTTTCTTGATCACTATCCTTAGTGATCATTCTATCATCGATCAAGTTTTAAAACACCATTGAGTCTCAGTGGGACTTAACGACCGGAATCCATTATATTCTCGATCTTCATTGCATTTGTTTCGGCGGTTTTAAGTTTATTACGGTTAGCCATTCACAAGTGGTTAGCTTGTGTGATTAAACTTGACCGTTTGGACCAATCAAATTTTAGGCGCTTTCTTGGGAGGCTTTAGCGTGTGTTAAACCTTTTCGGACCCATTCTTGCACATATACCATCTTTTGTAAAAGTTTTTGTAAAGTTATCAAAATCTCAAAAGTTCATTAACACTTTTCCTAAAGTGTTAACAACACCAAACAAAATATAAAACAACAAAACAATCGTAACGTTTTCTAGCTTGTGTTTCTTTTAAGGTGATTCTTAAAGAGATACGATTTGGTTAAGCGAGACGATACCAAAATATTGTCCAAAAGTTTTTAAACCCATCGCACAAATCTATACCTCGTCTTTTCGGTGGTACTTAATATATACATAAAATCAACCACCGCAAATCAAGGCGATACACCTACTAGCGGGGTGTGACCATAATAAGTTCCCGAACAACATTTAAAACTTGCCTTTGTGTCCTTGTGATTTGGTGTACCTTTTCAAAAAGCCATTTCATTTGTGATTATTGGTTAAGTTCACTTGTCGTTTTGCCTCGCATTTGTTTTGAAAATTGATTTTTATACTTAGTGCATGCGCTCGTTCTTCCGATTCTACAAGTCCACTTTACGAGCTTGCAAATATTCCTCGTGAGCGTGAGGGCGTTACGCTCCTTGGTAGTGGTGAGGAGCGTCTACCACCACCACCACAGTCGTAATGGCGGAAGATAAGCCCATGAATGAGCTTCTCAAGCACCCATCGAGGGTTACGGAGATGCTATTGTTGTCCCACCATCGTGGGCGATACCTTTGAGCTCAAAACCGGGTTGCTTAATCTAGTAACCCAAAGCCAATTCTATGGTTTTGGCGGGATGATCCTCATGCACACATTCGATGGTTTAACAAGATTGCATCTACCATCAAGTACAAGAATGTCCCATGAAGCCATCAAGCTTCTTCATTCCCATTTTCTCTAGAGGACAAGCCGGAATTGGCTTGAGAAACAACCCCTCGTTCCATTGAGACATGGGAAGATCTAGTCACCAAGTTTGTTAACGAGTTCTATCCTCCATCCCGAACTACAAGTCTTAAGAATGAGATAATGAAATTTTCTCGAGATTTGATGAATCATTCGGGAGGCATGGGATCGTTACAAAGAGTTGCTCCATGAGTGTCCGCATCATGGTTTTACCGAGTTAATGCAAATGGATACTTTCTACAATGGTGCGAACCGGACCAATCAAGACTCTTTAAATGCCTCCGCGGAGGTAATTTCTGAGCAAGACCACCAAAGAAGCCTTGCAAATCATTGAGAACAAGTCTCGGTCCGCCTTTTCCGAGCAAAGACATATCGGTCTCATCTTCTTGGACCTTCTTCTTCATCTCCGTGAGTACATCTAGCACCGATGCTAAGATTGACAAACTCACGAGATATTGTTCGAGCTTTGGTTCTTGCTAACCAAAGAAAGTCACCTTCACACGAGACACCAACACATGGTGAAGTGAAGAAAGTCGAGAGTTGTGTTACTTGTGGTGGCCTCATGCATACTACAATTGTCTTGCCACCGATGGTAGTCCGTTTGAAGCCAATGCTCTAGCCGGTACTTCACATCGGGGGTAATCAATACCGTCCTCAAAATGAACCACACTACCGTGCTAACACTAATCGGGCACCACCGGTTTAACGAGAATCATAACATGCAAAACCGAATCGAAACCAACCTAGAATGAACCAAGGTTATCAAAACCAAGGTAATTTCTATCCGGACCAAATCAAGGTTTCCAACATCAAGGAACCTTAATCAAAACAATTTCAATCGAGGGAATCAATTTCATGGGAATATGAATCCTAATCAAGGAAATTTTCAAAATCAAGGCCCTAATCCTAACATTAGAGGCGAATTTTCCTAATCCACCTCCGCCATTGTTCCAACTGGACCATCATCGATGAGTTATTGAAACAATTCATGAAATCCCAAGATGAAATGAGCAGGTTGTTGGTCGGTCGGATCGGCGATCTTAAAGAAGTCTTTAAATGATCAACCCTCGGGCTCGGAAAACTTCCGAGCAACACGATCGCTAACCCGAGGGGCGATGCAAAGCGATCACAACCAGTGGTGTTTCATATGATGGACTGCTATTCCTACTACCTCTTCTTCTTCTCTCCCAAAGGTAGTGGAAAGTGAACCTAAGACACACAATGGACCTTTGACTCCAATGCCTCCTCCACTAGGAGCAATGAGTCAAGTTACCAAGGATACAACGGACAAGGTGCATTTTCAAGCCCACGAAGTACCGCACGTCCCACCTTGGTAGTCCAACCTCAAGTTGTCCGAAACCCAAATCAAATCCGGGAGTTGTTTTGAACCTCCGGTAGCTCCGTTGAAAACCGAAATCCAAATCTTCTATTCCTTACCCATCACGTTTGAATGAGCAAAAGCTCATGAAAAAGCCGGTCATCAAATGGACAAATTTTTCAAATTTTCCAAGAGTTACATTTTGACATAAGCTTTGCGGATGCTATCATCTTGATGCCCAAGTTTGCATCAACTCTCAAACACATGTTAAGCAACAAGGAAAAGCTGTTTGAAATGGCTAAAACTCCTCTGAGCGAGGCGCTCGTGATTATCTTGAAGAAGCTTCGAGAAAGCTTGGAGATCTGGAAAATTTCTCTTACCTTGTGTATTTCGGGAATGGTTGAATGCTTTGCCTTAGCGGATCTTGGTGCAAGCATCAATCGATGCCTTATTCGATATGGAAGAAACTTTCTCTTAGGAACTTACTCCTACATGCATGACTCTCGAGCTTGCGGATCGTTCCATATCCGTCCTCTTGGCATTGCCGAGGCGTATTTGAAAGTAGGAAAGTTCCATTTTCGGTGACTTCGTGGTTGTTGATTTCGATGCCGATCATCGGGTTCCTCTCATTGTTGGTCGAGGATTCACGAGCGGGCGTGCTCTCATTGATGTATTTGAGCAAGAAATCACATTACGTGTTGGTAATGAAGTCATCACCTTTAACCTTGATCAAACTTGAGGTACTCCGCAAACTATGATTACGAGTCGGTTAACCGAATAGATATCATTGATGTTGCTTCGAAGAGTACTCTCAAGAAGTTCTTGGTTATTCTCATAATTACGTGAGTGGGGATCCCACATCTTCTCAACCTATCATAGCCAATTCTACTCCTTCTATCACTCCGTTTGAGGAAGAGACTTCATCTTGGAAGAGATTGAAGCATACTTGGCTAGTGATTACATTCCATGGGAAATTGATCACGCTCCAATTGACATTGAGGGGACATACTTCTCATTGAGAAGTTGCTTAATGATGATCCATCATCAACCCCTCACACTAGTGATTCAATTCGGATGAGATTAATCAAAATGAGATTAATCGGAGGAGATATTCTTCTTGAGAAATTGTTAAATCAGACACTTCTCCTCCTCTCCTCCCGTCAAGCTTCATAACAAGGAAGTCAAGTCGGTTGAGAAAAGCGAAGAATTTCTGAGGTCGAACTTAAGGACTTACCACCTCATCTCGAGTATGCATTTCTTGAAGGTGATGATAAATTACCGTCATTATTGCTCGAGATTTGAGTAAAGATGAAAAATTGCTCTCATAAAGGTCTTGAAGTCACACAAGCAAGCAATTGCTTGGAAACTCTCCGACATTAAGGGTATCAACCACGAGTTTTGTACTCACAAAATCTTGATGGAGGATGACTTCAAACCAGCGATTCAACATCGAGAGAAGAGTAAATCCAAAATCCATGATGTTATCAAGCAGGAGGTTATCAAACTTCTTGATGCGGGATTGATTTACCCGATCTCGAGATAGTCCTTGGGTTAGCCCAATTCATTGTGTTCCTAAAAGGGTGGCATAAGCTGTTGTCACAAATGAAGAAAACGAGTTAATTCCAACTCGATTGGTTACGGGATGGCGTGTGTGCATTGACTATCGTAAGTTGAATGGCGCCACCGTAAAGACCATTTTCCTCTACCCTTCATGGACCAAATGCTTGAGAGATTAGCGAGGAATGAATACTATTGTTTCCTTGATGGTTTCTCGGGTTATTTTCAGATTCCCATTGATCCACGGGATCAAGAGAAGACCACATTCACCGCCCATACGGAACTTTTGCCTACAAGCGTATGCCTTTTGGCTTATGTAATGCTCTGCACGTTCCAACGATGTATGATGGCCATTTTCCACGACATGATCGGAAACAATGGAGGTGTTTATGGATGACTTCTCGGTCATTGGGGATTCTTTTCAAACATGTCTCTCCATTTAGATAAAATGCTTCAAAGGTGTGAAGACACCAATCTTTGTCTAAATTGGGAGAAGAGCCACTTTATGGTCAAAGAAGGCATAGTCCTTGGCCATAAGATTTCAAAAATGGGATTGAGGTAGATAGAGCAAAAGTAGATGTTATTGCTAAATTACCTCATCCTACTACCGTCAAAGGTATTAGGAGTTTTTAGGTCATGCCGGTTTCTATCGTAGATTCATACAAGATTTTTCTAAAATCGCCTGACCTATGACCCATCTTCTTGAAAAAGATGCTCCTTTTATCTTCTCACCGAGTGCATCATAGCTTTTGAAACATTAAAGAAAAAGCTTCTTGAAGCACCATTCTCGTTGCTCCCGTGGGATTTGCCTTTTGAGCTCATGTGCGATGCAAGTGATTTTGCTATCGGTGCGGTCTTAGGGCAGCGAGAAACAAGCATTTTCGACCTATCCACTACGCGAGTAAGACTATGGTGAAGCTCAAACTCATTACACCACCACGAAAAAGAATTACTAGCCGTGGTGTATGCATTTGAGAAGTTTCGGCCATACTTAATCTTGACCAAATCGTGGTGTATCACGGATCACTCGGCTCTCAAATATCTCTTTGCAAAACAAGATGCAAAGCCGAGATTGCTCAGTTGGATTCTCCTCCTGCAAGAATTTGATATCATCATACGTGATAAAAAGGAGCGAGAATCTAGCTGCGATCATCTGTCGATTAGAAAACCCTCACCAAGATGTTTTCGAGAAAAAGGAAATAAATGAAACATTTCCTCTCGAGACACTCAATGCGGTTTCTTTTCGTGGAAATTCTTCTACCCCATGGTTTCTTGACTTTGCAAATTACCATGCGGGTAACTTCATAGTGAAAGGGATGTCGACCCAACGGAAGAACAAATTCTTCAAAGATGTTAAACATTACTTACGGGGCGACCCTACTTATTCAAAATCTGTGCGGATCAAGTCATCCGAGCGGTGTGTTTATGGACGAAGCTCTTGACATTCTCAAAGCTTGCCATCTTTGGACCAAGGGGGCCATCATAGTCAAACTACACCGCCAAAAGGTGTTTGATTCGGGTTTTATTGGCCCACTATCTATAAGGATGCCCACGATTTTGTCAAAGCTTGTGGCGCTTGTCAGCGTCACGGAAATATCTCTCAAAGAAATGAAATGCCATAAAATGCCATTCAAGTTTGTGAGATCTTTGACATCTGGGGCATTGACTTTATGGGGCCATTTCCATCTTCTCGAGAAACAAATACATACTCGTGGTACATTGACTATTTGTCAAAATGGGTTGAAGCAAAAGCTTTACCTACCAATGATGCCCGAGTTGTTGTGAAATTTTAAAATCTCTTTTGCTAGGTTTGGAACTCAGAGAGCTATAATCGGTGATCGTGGTACACATTTACGCAATGACCAATTTGATCGTGTCATGCAAAAGTATGGTGTTACCCACCGTCTCTCTCGCATACCACCCCGAACAAGTGGGCGGTGGAAGTTTCCAACCGTGGTATTAAAAGAATTCTTGAAAGGACGATGGCGAAAATCGTGCATCTGGTCGGATAAAGCGGATGGCGCTCTGGGCCTTCCGTGCGACTTACAAAACACCCATCGGGTGTACTCCATACAAGCTAGTGTGCGGAAGGCATGTCATCTTCCGATTGAGTTAGAGCACAAGGCATCTTGGGCCTTAAAGCATGCAAATTTCGATATTCGAGACGGTGGTGATCACGAGAAAAGTTCAAATGAATGAATTAAATGAACTCCGTGATCAAGCATACGAGAACTCTTTGATCTACAAACAAAAGACAAAGAAGATTCATGACTCTAAAATCAAGAACCGCGTTTTCAACGTTGGTGATCGAGTCCTTCTTTTCAATTCAAGATTGAAGATTTTCTCGGGAAAGCTCAAGTCCCGTTAGTGCGGTCCATTTACTATTGCTAAGGTTTATCCTTATGGTACCATTGAGTTATCTCACTGATGGTCCAAATTTTAAAGTGAATGGTCATCGATTAAAGCACTACTTTGGAGAGGACATTCCTCCATGGTTGTCCGGATCTACAAACTTTCCCCATGAACCAATGAATGCGGGGATCGAGTCAAGCTAGTGACTCGGGAATCAAAACAATAGCACACACCATATGGGTTTTCACCCATATTTACATCTTCTTTCTGTTCTACCACCCTAGTGTGGGGAGTTGCCCATTATTGTATATAAATCTTTTCTAAAAAAAAAAAAAAAAAAAAAATATATATATAATTTTCAAATAATGGCGTAGTATTTCCTTTTCGTTCTTTGTTTCGGCATAACCGCGGTACTTTGAATATTGAGGGCAATATTCATTTCTAAGTGTGGGGAATTCTCACGAATTTTATCATGTAATTATCCACCCAATTCCCGTTTTGGCCAAAATTTTTTTTGGAGTAAGTGTTTTCACTTACTCGGCAAATGGTGTCGATCCGCCATGTCTAAAAACACAAAGGATTGGCTAATCCGAGAGCAAACGGCTCTTGGTAAAGATTTCTCAAATCCGTTTATGGCTTGCAATTTGCCCAAAATTGTATGGTGTTCAACTCACCATATCCTAAAAGTGAAGAGTTGGCTAGCCCGCAAGTTTATGGCTTGTGGTAAAGGCGATGGAAAAACCATAATTGGTAATCGACTCACCAAAGATAATCACGATAATTTATCTAAGAGTTGGCTAGTCCGAGCAAGCGGCTTACGGTAAAGACAAATCAAATCCGTTCTGACTTATGATTTGCTCAAAATCATTTGGTTATCGTTGTACCAAGGTTCTTACTTGAACCAAAACAATTGGCTACTCCAGTGATGGCTTTTGGTAAAGAGTTTTAAAATCCATTAAAGTTCTAAAACATTGCTAGGGACTAGCAATATCTTAGTGTGGGGATTGATGAGTGTCTAAATACTCATCATTTTGTACCATCTAAGCGCAAAATCATCGAAAACACTCGAAATGCATCAAAATGATGAAAATATCACAAATCAAGTGTTTTATGTGTTTTAAATGCAAAAATATCAAAATCGGATGAAAAATGTATCAAGTTTGCAAAATTGGCGGTTTAGTCCCCAAGTTTCAAAAGTTGTCAAAAGCAGTCCACAGTATATCAAAATGTGGAAAATATCATTCAAGGTCCACGAAATATTCTAAGTTGTTAAAAATGGTCCTTGAATGATTCTTTGGTCAAATGGCGAAAAGGTCCTAAACTTTGAAAAATGTCAAAATTAGTCCTTGGATATTTTAAAATGGAAAATGATCAAATTTTATCCTTGTACTATCAAAGTTTGTCAAGATTGGTCCTTTTGATAACATTGGAAAAAGTCAAGTTTGGTCCTTCAAGTTTGGCGAATTACAAAACTAGTCCTTGTATATCTATCAAACCAAGCGGACACCTTCAATATCAAACCCAAGCCCAATCCATCCAACCATCTTGCATATCAAGCCCAAACACCTTGAGCCTTGACCCTCCACTTGACCCTTGACCCCGTTTATTACCCATTTTCGACTCCGTCGAAAATTATCAAGCCACTCGGTCGAAAAAGTCAAACCACTTTCATCTTCTCTCTCTCTCGCTGATGAAAACCAAAACCAGGTGGTTTTCCATTTTTTTCATCCCACTTGATCCTATCCTTCACCACCACCTTACCTTGTCCCCTCACTCCACTAACACCCAAACTTCATTAATTGACTCAAACACCTCAGACTTTTTGGCGCCAAAATGACACTTGGGCGATTATGATGATTTTGTCCATCCAATGGCTCGGATGAGTGGGATTCAATCGAGAGTCAACAAGGAGTCTCAAAAGTCATTATAAAGAGAAGAGGAAGCAATGTATCGAGATATCTAGAGTAATTTTAATTTCTTATGTCGTTTTAGTGTAATTTTGAATTCGATGTATGTTTTAACTTTAAAGCTTTGCATTTCAAGTTTTCCTTGTATAATAAATCTTTTGTAACCATCAATTTCAACTCTAAGTCTTGTTTTCGGTTTATGCAAAATTTCCATATTCAAAATTCTCATGAATGTTTAAATGTTGTTTGTAGCCTTTGTCTTGGACTCATAAGCCATATAAGCTCTAGATAGCTTATCTAAGCTATTAGAAACCCTTAAAATTCAGTTTAGTATCAAAAAGCAAAAATCACCAAAAATACAAATAAAATAGTTGAAAAATAAAAAAATCCCATGGAAATGGTATTCACAATGGGCAGGGTAAATAGTGGATGGCCTTGGTTTAGTGCTTCTTGGGAAGCTATAGGAAGTGATCTTGATCTTTGGTTCTCATTCTTCACTTGGAATCTTAGTTGTAAGCTTTTTGTTCATTTTGGCATTTCAGCATGTTTAGTTATTTAGTAGTTTAATCTTTGTGTTTTATTGTTCATTAGTTATAATTAAGTATATTTAAGCATTAAAATCGGTTGTTTGTTCATTTAAATTAGTAGTTAGTAAAATCTTATTTTAACAGTTTTAATAGCATAATCATCATTTCTTGGTTTTATGTTGTTAATCTTGTTGTTTATGTTTATTTAGTCTTAGTAATTGATAACATAAGGTCGTAATCATTGGCATGGTTTTAATCATGATTTGCTTTGAAAAGTTCCAAAAGTCTCATATAAAGTGGTGTTTGGTTCCTTGTGTGTTTGAGAGTGCTCTAGTCATTGTACTTGTTTGGTATTTGTTTAACTTGGTCATAATAGTTCAGTGTCATCAAGAAAAACCAGTTCTCATTTGTGAAAAAGTCAAAATTAGCTTTTGATCAATTCTTGTGTTAACTGTTGGATTTTTATGATCCATGATCTTGTTTTTGTGTTCATAAGTTGTCATTGTTGATCAAATCAGTCTTAGTTCACCTTAATACATCACAATCAGTGATTAGAATCAACTTAAAGTTCATATTAGTCAACTCATTTGGTTTTCTTAAAAAGTCAAATTTTTCAATTTGGTCGTTTTTGAATAAAATAGATAATTTTAGTGTGTGTTTAATATTGAGTGTTAGCCTAAAATCTTTTGGAATGTTAAAGTTTAGCTGCTAAACTTAATTAGAAAAATACTATCTTACTTTTAATCAGCTTAGTTAGTGCTTATTTTCTACTTCTTTTGAGTACATTTCGAAAATTGTGCCACGTGCACGTTTTAAGCCACTTTGACAAGCTCACACAGAGCTTATTAGTTGGTCAAATCTTGTGATTCTTGGTTCTTTGGAAAGCCAACCTAGCCATCTTGAGGTCTCAAGCTTAAGTTTTCCATTTTGTAGCTTGTTTGGTAGAAATTGCAATAAGCCTCGACCTTGTCCCATTTCATCCATTTCTAACACAAGAGTCATAAGTGCTTATTGTCTTTTTAGTAGCTTATCAGTATGTGTTTTTGTGTCTTTTAGCTTCATTTGAGTAGTACTAGCTTATTTACATCTTATTTCAGCTTTTGTTTCAGTTTGTGAGCTTGTTTGAGCTTAAATCTTCAAAATAAGCTAAAAAGCTCAACTGTTGTGATCATAATCCCACAAACTGCTTATTTTTAAGTTGTAAAATTTTTGTCTTTGTAAAAGTTTCTTATTATCAGTAGTTAAATAGTTTTCAAAAAGAAAATCCACAAAAACATCAATTTAAATATAGTGATAGCGTTTATTTAATAGATTTTAGCTTTTTGATTTTTCTTTTTAGCTTATTATTAAGCAAATCTAGTTTCTATATTTTTCTTAGTTTTCTGTCACCTTAAGTTATTTTTAGAAAAAGTTTCATAATTTTCCTAATCTGTTTAGTATTTATTATAATTTTAAATAGTTAAAAGTATTAAATAATTAGTAATAAATAATTAAAAAGCATAAAAATATCTTTTCAGTTTTAAAATTAGTTTTATAATATTTTAGATTTTTCTAAGTTAAAATTTCATTTTCGAGGTTTATTTTATATTTTCTAGTATTTAAGTGTATTTTAAATAGTAATTAATTAATAATAAATAGATAAAAGTGTAAAAATATATTTTTAATTTTAAAATAAGTTTTATAATATTTTAGATTTTTCTGAATCATAATTTTATTTTTCTAGCCTTATTTCATATTTTCTTTTATTTTAGAGTATTAAAAAATAGTTTAAAATAGTTTTTAATTAATAATAATTAAATAAATAGTTATAAAAATAATTTTCTTTTTCTAATAATTTTCTTTTATTTTTAGGATTCCAAAAATGTCATTTTCATATTTTTAGGTCTTTTATTTCTTAGATCTCATTTTTAATTTTGTACGTTTACGTAGTTTTTAAACGTCGTATTCGTTTGTTTTATCGATTGTTGTGCTTTCCAATTACGTTTCCAAAATACATTCCAATCAATCGGTGAGTGTAATTTCCAATCCAAATCTTTCTTGATCACTATCCTTAGTGATCATTCTATCATCGATCAAGTTTTAAAACACCATTGAGTCTCCGTGGGACTTAACGACCCGGGAATCCATTATATTCTCTGATCTTCATTGCATTTGGTTTCTTACGGTTAGCCATTCACAAGTGGCGGTTTTAAGTTTATTACGGTTAGCCATTCACAAGTGGTATAGCTTGTGTGATTATTGGTGTCCTAATGGGTTTGACTCTTCTAAACCAAATTTCTTTAACATCTCCTTTATGTATTTAGATTGATTAAAGAATATAACACCTTCTACTTGTTTGATTTGTAGACCAAGAAAGAAACTAAGTTCTCCCATCATACTCATCTCGAACTCGTCATGCATGATTTTAGAGAAATCATCACACATGTGTTGACAAGTAGATCCGAATATAATATCATCTACATATATTTGAACAATGATTATATGCGACTCTCTTTTCTTAGTAAAAAGTGTATTATCAACTAACCCCATGGTGTAGTTGTGTTTGATTAAGAATGACTTGAGTCTATCATACCAAGCTTTTGGAGCTTGTTTAAAACCATAAAGATCTTTCTTTAGCTTATACACATATTTAGGTTTTCAAAATCGATGAAGCCTGAGGTTGAGCTACATATATTTCTTCATTAATAAAACCATTTAAGCGGTTTGACATCCATTTGATAAAGCTTAAGATCATTAGCACAAGCATAAGCAAGAAGTATTCTTATAGACTCTAATATAGCCACGGGGCATAGGTATCATCAAAGTCTATTCCTTCTTGTTGATTATACCCTTGGGCAACGAGTCTAGCGTTGTTTCTAGACACTATACCGTTTGCATCTAGCTTGTTTTATATACCCATTTGGTGTCACACCCCAAATTACACTTTTTTGTGGAATGGAATTCACGGGGATTGTTGTCATAGCATCACAATCACGGTTATATTGAGCGACCTAAAGTGTCGATGCGAAAAGAACATCGTTCGATTTAATAAAACAATCGAGTTTACAAAGTAGGTCCCAAATGAAAACCAATTTGTGCGGAAATAAGTTTGTTACAATACAAACGATGTTTTAAAGTAAGTAAAACCCAAGTGAGGCGCGTCGTCATCACGACTCCATGATGTGTCCCAATGCGTGCCATGAAGTGAATGCCTTAGATACGAGATTAAAACATGCTAAAAGTGTCAACACAAAGGTTGAGTGAGTTCATAGAGTTTTTTGAAATGTAAAGCCTTCAAAATCGTTTATGCGGCTAAGGCATTGTAAATCGTTGAAATGTAAAGACTTTCAAAATCGTTTATGTAGCAAAGGCATTGTAAATCCACTCGGTTCAAGTCCCGCCCATACAAAACTTGCAACTGTGTGTTCACAACCCATTGCCACAATGTGTGTAGTTTATGTTCTAAACATATGATGTCAAATGAATTCACAATAGTACCAACTCGACGTAGAACAATAGCACTTAATCCATAGCACATAAGCAATAGCACATAAGCAATAGCACCTAACTCAATGTATCAGTAGTCAACTGATTTAGAACGTTATACGACGTAGAACCATAGCACGCAAACATGAACAATTTATATAGTACAACATTCGGTTTTGAAATGATGTAAACATGATAGGAGTTATCCTTGAAAATATAAAGTACTTGTGAAAAATAGTTAAGCATGCATCTCCCCCAAAACAATTATGAAAACAAGTAAAAGCAGGGGCTATGAAACTCACTTGGTAAACTGAGGCGATGACAAAAGTGAGTACACCGAGGTATAATGTGAAACTTTAATCTGGACCTATTGTGAAGGATATGATACGTCATGAGTTGCAATGTAATGTTATGCATGCACTTCAGTATGTTATTTATACCATTTACGGGTTTTGGAAATATTACTCGTCGTCGAAAAATACTCTTTGACGTCTTAACCCTTCAAAAATGACTTTACATGTTTTTACGTCAAAATGTCATCCTACAATGGTTTTATAATGATTTTGGTGAAATTACCATTTTAGTCGCAAAACAATGTCGTCGAATTTTCTTGAAATTAACAAAAATGACTCGGAAAAGTAGTCGTAAAGCGGTGTCGTCGATCGTTAGAGAACGAACTCGGCGGTTTTGGAAAGTTTGTATCGATATCTAAAAGTTTCGATTCGGGAGTTTTCGTTCAAAAGGTCTCGATCATAAAGATATCAAAGGCTAAAGATGGTGGTTTTGCTAATGTTGTGCGAGAAAATGAGTTTCGACCAATGTTTGAACATCCGTAAATAATTTATTATGACTCCGCTTGACAAACGGCTTTTTGTTTTGAAAAATATGGCCGATGAAATTGATTTTCTAGAAGACACTTCGTTATAAAAGTTTTGCATCATAGTTAAAAGCGCATAAACATGGACGATATAGCTAATGAAATACTTGTTACGTAGAAATAATATAATTTTTCGAAAATAATATTTACGGCAACTTTATAAAACGTGCATATATTTGTCGTTTTAAATCCGTTTTCTACGTAAAATATGTCCTTAGCTTCGTATCAAGTAAACTAATATATTTTTGAGAAGTCGAAATAATTTGTGAAGCTTAAGGCTAGTTTTGACCCGAAATATGTAAAAACAGCAAGCTGAGTTTTTCGAAAATAATACTTTTAAATCGCCAAACTTTAAAAATTCACCACGGCCGTTATAACTCCGTTTTATCCGTTCAAAAGGCCACGGATTCGTTTTAAAGTATATTTTCTAATTATCAAGGCCAAAATGTCGTATCAACTGTTGGTTTTCCAGAAATTCGTTTTAAGGACAGAACACAAAATATAGTTTACGAAAATAGTTTTTCTCGGACAAAACCTATTCTAATCCCTTCAAATCAACTCCAAAGCTAATCTAATCCTACCATACACCTTCTTAGGGTGTCATGGGTTCCTAATCACCATCAAAACCAAAGAATACCATGGGAGTAATTATAGGATGACCATATTGTATATATAACTTAAAATCATGAAATAAATGGTATAAATCACATAATATGCATATAAGCTCCAAAATGAAAAGAAGCATATGAAAATGATAAGGAAACATAAAATGATAAGAATATGCTTACTAGTGCAAGTGAAGAGGTGTAGGTAACAAAGGATTAACTTAAATATCCTTGGTTTTATTTCAAAACCATATAAAGGATATAATCTAGGTTGATATATAACTTGAGCTTGATCAAAAAAAATGGTGATCCCTTGGAGCTTGATGTTAGAACCGGTTTTATGGAGCAAGAAACAAAGGAGAGAGTTTATCTTTTTACTTGGTGAATTATTTGAGAAGTATGTGTGAATAATAGACCTTGGAGTATGATATTATACAATCAAAGAATTTTTTTCACCAAAACATTAAATGAAACCCCCATAGGGCCGGATTTTTGGGACTCTTGTTCCTCCAAGATATTTTTTTTTTTTCTTTAAAACAATTACTTGTATCATTTTGTGTATAATTTGTATAAGTTGTAAAGAAAAGGTAAGTAAATTGTAGATAATTGTGACTTTTTGGTACAAGTAAGTTTTTAGTAAATCAAAATAGATTGTAATGAGATGATAAAAATTGTAAAAATACTTTCCTTGTGAAAATCGGGTGATAAAATAATTGTCGTAAAATTTTTAAGAAAACGACGTAATAATTAAACGTTAACGATTAAAATACCAAATAAATTTGAAACACTAAGAAAACTAAAAATATAGTTTTTATGAACTAAATGTAAGTTTAAAAATTCCTCGGGATCATTTTTGAAAGTAACGGGTTAAATATTTAAAATAATAACTCACGCGATAAAGATTTATTAAATAAAAATTACGCGTTGAAGGGTGAAATGAAATGTCGTGCATGAATCAATGAGATGCACATGATGTCAATGAAATGTAGACTAATCATAGTCCATATGAAATGTACGTGATGTCATGATCATGAATTCGCCGCTAAACCTCCAAGGTTACGCGAATTTGAACCAAGTAAACCAAGTTTACTAAAATGTTGAAATAATGAGACATGAACGGTGTAGAAATGACACGAAAGTACGGGTTGTCACATTCGCCCATCAAAAAGGAATTCAGTCCACAATTCAATCGTTATTATGTCTAACGGGTTTAGGGTTTGATGTAGCAAACTTTCCCATTCCGAGCAAAACCCTCAAAAGACTTTTGGTAACCGATTTTTACTTAATCTCACAACTCATCAAACAAGAACTGTCATGAGATTAGGCTAAATCGGTTTAGGTAACAACTTGTTTCTAGCTCGATCTTTGCAACTCATCAAACAAGAACTCGCCACGCGGATCAAACTGAAACAAGTGGTTTGAAGAAAATTCTTTTGAAAATTTGGCTCGATTACGGAATTGCTTACACATATAAGCCTACTACTCCCTTCATTGCATGATTCTTCCTGAATTAGACATAGGTGATCAGGCTATGTATAATTTAGGAGTAACTATGCAATGCTTGGACTAATCGACTCATATGTTTGTTTGGTGTTGGGTCAACTGTTGTTAAAATTGTGATGAACCTCGAGGAGAAAAGACATGGAGAAGTGTCGTTAAAATGATAGTTAAGGTAAAAAGAATTAAAATCCTCGTAAATGATATAGAATCGAAAGGAAATAAAGTACGATAGATGAGAATATATTACAACAAGTGGTTAGCAAAAGTAGTACATCTTAGGTCGTAAAGTTTCGAATACGATGAAAGACATAAACTTAGTACGACATAATACATAAGGAGAAATAAGACTATTAGTTTCCGAACTTCTTCAGTCTTCCGCGTCGTTGATACCTTGACGAGCTCCTTCTAACATATATACATTCCCATGAGCACCTTCGACTTGTTGACCTTGGTTTTGAGGACATTGATTCCGATAGTGTCCTTGTTCCCCACATCCGAAGCACGTAACTATGGTCTTGCCCTTACAGTCCTTAGCAAGGTGTCCTACTTTGTGACAGCTAAAACATATACCACATGGACCATTATGATGTAGCGTGCATTGGTGGCATCGCGGTAAGTTTCTGCATAAGCTCTTCCCTTGTTGGTGCAGCAACATAGACCACGCGACTTCTTGTCTTCTATTATGTTGTTGGTGATGGTTAGTGTTATGGTTTTGGTTGTCGTTATCATAACCTTCCTGGTCATTTTCCCATTTTCTTTTGTTGTTGTTGATTTGGTTATCGTCGTTGTTGTTGTTGTTTTGGTCATTGTTGTAGTTGGTGCGGTTGTTGGGGTTGTTGTTGTTTCGGTTAGTGGTGGTGTACTTGCCTCGCTTCACCACTTGTGCCATCAACTTCTGAGTAACTCGAATAGCTTCTTCGATTGTTTGGGGATCGAACGATGTCACATCTCCTTGAATCACTTCGGGAAGTCCTCCAATAAAAGCCTCTAGCAACTTTTCATTATCAGAAACCATTGATGGGCATAACGCGGCTAATTCCTGGAATCTCCGAATGTATGTGTCAATGTCGTAACCAATCGTGACCAATTCATAGAACTCCGTCTCTAACTTTTTGATTTCTGTTCGAGGACAAAACTTCTTAGTCACCAAGCTCTTGAATTCCTCCCACGAAAGTCTAAAAGCATTCTCCATACCAATTGGTTGAGCGTATGAATTCCACCATGACAACGCTCCATCGAGTAAAGTACTCGTAGCATACTTAACCTTACTATCATCCGGACGATTACAAAGCAAAAATACCGACTCAACTTTTCAAACCATCTAACCATTCTTTGTTGCTCCTCGGTACCTCGGAACTTAGTGGGTTCACCACTTTTGAAATCTTTGTACGAACATTTCTTAACTCCGGATCCTCCGACATTTCCGATGTGATAGAAGCTCTTGCACTCTGACTGAGCGATCATGACCTCGGCGGAAGCAACCATCGTTTCCGTTCAACTCTTAAAGCATTAGCAATGCTATCATTCACCAACTTCTGAATTGCTGCTTGGGTCATTTCAACTGTAGCTTTCTTCGGTGCCATATCTTCTTCAAAACAAGAGGAAATGTGAGACGTAGCCAAAATCCGATGTTAATAATAAACGCTCCAAAGAAATGTGATAAGAAATGATAAATTTGAGGTTATGTTTCAAAAATGATCGACGGGTTCCGAAAAGATGGTTTATGAGGTGTTGTAAGTGTTTCAAATGTATGATGGTTTAGAGACTAGTGTGTGAATCAAGTGTAACTCGACATGTTAGTGATGAAACAAAGGAGTGAGAGCGACTTTGCCCTATATAAAAGTTTATCTCGGCATTCGACGTTATCGGTGATGAATCAGCTGATATAAAATTGTGATAGGGAATGACAAGGAATTCACCACATTAGAGTATGGGGAAAAGATAATGGGATGAGTATTTAAGGGCATCCATGTGACAATCGATATGAAATGAAAGTAAATAACTCGAAAATGTACGTAAAAACCGCATGTAAAGTGAACATTCACTTATGATGAAATGATGAGATGCTATGATAATGTAGTTATAGTCTAGGGTCAATGATGCAACCTAGTTCTCTATAATCAAGCTCGATACCAATCTGTCACACCCCAAATTACATTGCTTTGCGGTGAATGGAATTCACGGGATTGTTGTCATAGCATCACAATCACAGTTATATTGAACGACCTAAAGTGTCGTTTTGGAAAAACATCGTTCGATTTAATAAAACAATCGAGTTTACAAAGTAGGTCCCAAATGTAAATCAACTTGTGCGGAAATAAGTTTGTTACAATACAAACGATGTTTTAAAGTAAGTAAAACCCAAGTGAGACGCGTCGTCATCACGACTCCATGATGTGTCCCAATGCGTGCCATGAAGTGAATGCCTTAGATACCTGAGATTAAAACATGCTAAAAGTGTCAACACAAAGGTTGAGTGAGTTCATAGAGTTTGTTTTGAAATGTAAAGCCTTCCAAAATCGTTTATGCAGCTAAGGCATTGTAAATCGTTGAAATGTAAAGACTTTCAAAATCGTTTATGTAGCAAAGGCATTGTAAATCCACTCAGTTCCAAGTCCCGCCCATACAAAACTTGCAACCTGTGTGTTCACAACCCACTGCCAGAATGTGTGTAGTTTATGTTCTAAACATATGATGTCAAATGAATTCACAATAGTACCAACTCGACGTAGAACAATAGCACTTAATCCATAGCACATAAGCAATAGCACATAAGCAATAGCACCTAACTCAATGTATCAGTAGTCAACTGATTTAGAACGTTATACGACGTAGAACCATAGCACGCAAACATGAACAATTTATATAGTACAACATTCGGTTTTGAAATGATGTAAACATGATAGGAGTTATCCTTGAAAATATAAAGTACTTGTGAAAATAGTTAAGCATGCATCTCCCCAAAACAATTATGAAAACAAGTAAGCGGGGCTATGAAACTCACTTGGTAAACTGAGGCGATGACAAAAGTGAGTACACCGAGGTATAATGTGAAACTTTAATCTGGACCTATTGTGAAGGATATGATACGTCATGAGTTGCAATGTAATGTTATGCATGCACTTCGTATGTTATTTATACCATTTACGGGTTTTGGAAATATTACTCGTCGTCGAAAAATACTCTTTTGACGTCTTAACCCTTCAAAAATGACTTTACATGTTTTTACGTCAAAATGTCATCCTACAATGGTTTTATAATGATTTTTGGTGAAATTACCATTTTTCGTCGCAAAACAATGTCGTCGGAATTTTCTTGAAATTAACAAAATGACTCCGGAAAAGTAGTCGTAAAGCGGTGTCGTCGATCGTTAGAGAACGAACTCGACGGTTTTGGAAAGTTTGTATCGATATCTAAAAGTTTCAGTTCAGGAGTTTTCGTTCAAAAGGTCTCGATCATAAAGATATCAAAGGCTAAAGATGGTGGTTTTGCTAATGTTGTGCGAAAAATGAGTTTCGCCAATGTTTGAACATCCGTAAATAATTTATTATGACTCCGCTTGATAAACGGCTTTTTGTTTTGAAAAATATGGCCGATGAAATTGATTTTCTAGAAGACACTTCGTTATAAAAGTTTTGCATCATAGTTAAAAGCGCATGAAACATGGACGATATAGCTAATGAAATACTTGTTACGTAGAAATAATATAATTTTTGAAAAATAATATTTACGGCAACTTTATAAAACGTGCATATATTTGTCGTTTTAAATCCGTTTTCTACGTAAAATATGTCCTTAACCGTATCGAAGTAAACTAATATATTTTTGAGAAGTCGAAATAATTTGTGAAGCTTAAGGCTAGTTTTTGACCCGAATGTAAAACAGCAAGCTGAGTTTTTCAGAAAATAATACTTTTCGTCGCCAAACTTTAAAAATTCACCACGGCTTCGTTATAACTCCGTTTTTATCCGTTCAAAAGGCCACGGATTCGTTTTAAAGTATATTTTCTAATTATCAAGGCCAAAATGTCGTATCAACTGTTGGTTTTTCCAGAAATTCGTTTTAAGGACAGAACACAAAATATAGTTTACGAAAATAGTTTTTCTCGGACAAAACCTATTCTAATCCCTTCAAATCAACTCCAAAGCTAATCTAATCCTACCATACACCTTCTTAGGGTGTCATGGGTTCCTAATCACCATCAAAACCAAAGAATACCATGGGAGTAATTATAGGATGACCATATTGTATATATAACTTAAAAATCATGAAATAAATGGTATAAATCACATAATATGCATATAAGCTCCAAAAATGAAAAGAAGCATATGAAAATGATAAGGAAACATAAAAATGATAAGAATATGCTTACTAGTGCAAGTGAAGAGGTGTAGGTAACAAAGGATTAACTTAAATATCCTTGGTTTTTATTTCAAAACCATATAAAGGATATAATCTAGGTTGATATATAACTTGAGCTTGATCAAAAAAAATGGTGATCCCTTGGAGCTTGATGTTAGAACCGGTTTTATGGAGCAAGAAACAAAGAGAAAGAGTTTATCTTTTACTTGGTGAATTATTTGAGAAGTATGTGTGAATAATAGACCTTGGAGTATGATATTATACAATCAAAGAATTTTTTCACCAAAACATTAAATGAAACCCCATAGGGCGGATTTTGGGACTCTTGTTCCTCCAAGATATTTTTTTTTTTTTAAAACAATTACTTGTATCATTTTGTGTATAATTTGTATAAGTTGTAAAGAAAAGGTAAGTAAATTGTAGATAATTGTGACTTTTTGGTACAAGTAAGTTTTAGTAAATCAAAATAGATTGTAATGAGATGATAAAAATTATAAAATACTTTCCTTGTGAAAATCGGGTGATAAAATAATTGTCGTAAAATTTTTAAGAAAAGTGTCGTAATAATTAAACGTTAACGATTAAAATACCAAATAAATTTGAAACACTAAGAAAACTAAAAATATAGTTTTATGAACTAAATGTAAGTTTAAAAATTCCTCGGGATCATTTTTGAAAGTAACAGGTTAAATATTTAAAATAATAACTCACGCGATAAAGATTTATTAAATAAAAATTACGCGTTGAAGGGTGAAATGAAATGTCGTGCATGAATCAATGAGATGCACATGATGTCAATGAAATGTAGACTAATCATAGTCCATATGAAATGTACGTGATGTCATGATCATGAATTCGCCGCTAAACCTCCAAGGTTACGCGAATTTGAACCAAGTAAACCAAGTTTACTAAAATGTTGAAATAATGAGACATGAACGGTGTCGAGAAATGACCTGAAAGTACGGGTTGTCACATTTGGTTCCTATTATGGTTTGATTACTAGGTGGGGGGACGAGTGTCCAAACATCGTTAGAAACAAATTGATTTAATTCTTTTTGCATAGCCATTACCCAACTTTCATCTTTTATGGCTTCTTGTGTATTCTTAGGTTCTATGGTTGAGACAAAACAAAACAAGCTACTTTGGTTTCGAACTTGAGACCTTAAGGTTCTTTCGTTTAACTTTCCTATGATCTTATCTACGGGGTGATCTTTGGACTCTTTAATATTTATGATTTCATCATTTAAAGGTTCTGTTTCTTCGTTTATCTTTTTCTTTATTATAATAGCTTCACTTTCTACAATCTTGTCATCGACAAGAGGTGGAGTAGGTTTGGGTGGACTTTCATCAAATTTTACATTTAATGACTCTTCAACCTTCATTGTTTCTTTATTTAATATGACGTAAGCTTTGCTATTGGGAGAGTAACCTAAAAAGATACCTTCGGTTGATTTAGGATCAAATTTTGTAAGGTAATCTTTAGTGTTAAGAAGAAAACATTTGCTACCAAAGATTCTAAAGTGATCTAACGTAGGGTTTTTGCCTCGAAGTAACTCGTATGTAGTTTTGCCTAAAAGTGGTCTAATTAAGACTCGATTAAAAATGTATGTTGAGGTATCAACGACATTGCACCAAAACTTTTGAGGTATGGATTGCTCATTTAGCATGGTGCGACTAATTTCTTGTAGGGTTCTATTCCTTCTTTCAAATACCTCATTCGATTGTGGAGTGCGAGGAGACGAGAAGTTGTGAGTAATACCATTAGCGTCACAAAAGGCTCCAAATTGCACTTCATTATCGAATTCCCTACCATGATCCGTTCTAATAGACACTATAGGACTTCCTAGTTGTCTTTGGATTTTCTTGCTTAAAATTTCAAAGTAATTGAACGTTTCAGTTTTGTTCTTTAAACATTTATTCCATGTGTACCTAGAGTAATCATCCACTATAACCAAAGTGTAGTAGTTGCCTCCTTAACTTTGGATAGCGGATGGACCAAATAAATACATGTGTAGTAAATCGAGACACTTAGTTGTAGACACCATGTTTTTAGCTCTGTGACTAGAATGGACTTGTTCTCCTACGTTACAAGCATCACAAAAGTGGTTGTCACACCCCAAAATACTGCTTTGCGTGAATGGAATTCACGGGGATGAGCGCCATAGCATCACGATTCTGATTATATTGAGCGACCTAAAGTGTCGTTTGGAAAACACATCGTTTGATATAATAAAACATTCGAGTTTACAAAAGATAGGTCCCAAAAGTAGTCAACATTTGCGGAAATAAGTTTGTTACAATCCAAACGATGTTTTAAAGTGCATAAAACCCATGTGAGACGCGTCGTCACCGCGACTCTATGATAAGTCCTTATACGTGCCATGAAGTATATGCCTTAGATACACGAAAATACATTGCTAAAAGTGTCAACACAAAGGTTGAGTGAGTTCATAGAGTTTATGTAAATGTTTTATCGACTACCACAAGTATAGGCCATGTATGACAAATATGTCACATAAAATGTTACAATTGCTATAAGCACATGACACGAAGCTAGGCTGATCATGATGTTCACCCAGTGAGTGTTTTGCCAAACAACTCAAATTATGATATAAAATGAAATGCATCCGTTTGACCAGTTGGGACCACCAACCCGGATGGAAGAATCACCCTCAATAGATTTATTCACTCACCCTCGCTTCTTCCGAAATTAACGGTTCATGATTATGAAATGGGGACATTCAATTGGCAATGAGGTAACTTAAGCAATTGTAATGAATTTGATATACTTGGGCTCGTAATAAAAATGATGTGCAATGTATTCTCCCCCGTAGGTTTGAAATAAATTATAAACTTGAAAGACGGGGCTATGAAAACTCACCTGATACAATGATTATGATGACAAAAGTGGATACACTGAAATGAGGTGCAATCTCTATCTACAACCTAATATGAATGATATGATCTATTATAAATCATGAATATATATCGTACATGCAAATCCACATATAATCTATACCACTTGTTCAGTTTTGAAAATAGAGTATCGTCGAAATATATGTTTATGGCATCTTGTCAAGTTACAAAATACTTTACAAGTATTTACGTTGAAACAACATCCTACGATAGTCGTTTAGTTATTTATCAAGAAATTATAGCTTTTCGTTGCAAAATAATGTACATTGATAATTCGTGAAAGTGGCTAAATGGCCTGGAAAAGGTAGTCGTAAAATAGTGAATATCGAGTGTTAGGAAACAAACTCAATAATTTTGGAAAGCTTGTAACATTATCTAAAAGTCATAACACTGAAATTTTATCCGTACGAGTTCCGATCATAAAGAAAAATAATGGCGAAGTGAGGTAGTTGAGCTAAAAATGTAGTTTATGGGTAGTTTTCGGGAAAGTTTAAGTGGTCGTAGTTTACTCGTTAGAACTCCGTTTGACGAACGGTTGAACATTTTGAAAAATAGGCTAGGCGAACTCACTTTTACTAGAAGACATCGTTTTCTCAAAAGTATTCTATCGATATGAAAAATGGCTCAAAACATGGTCACTTACGCTAACCACTTTGGTCTAGTAGAAAATATATAAGTGTTAATACTTGTGAAAATAAGTACGATTGCCATAATTTATCCCAATTACAATTACACATTCAAAAAATATTAGTCCGGTTCGTTAAGCCACAACAAGCTATCCATTGGACTAGTCTCGTGTGCTAAAATAACACCGATCCGAACGCTCCTTTATGGACTCTAAAATAAGTAATTTAAGTAAGCAATCCAAACGCTCCATTATATTTTAATAAACCCTCGCCGCTTATAAAATATCGTTTTTATAAGGTTTCTAACGTTCCCTAATAATTTATAGGTGATACAATAACATTTGGTAAGGTTTTCAAAGCTCAAACGGACTCGAAAAAGCTTAAAAACACCAATTTTATTTCCAATCAGCTATTGGTACTTTGACTTTTTCAGAAAAATTGTCCGTCTTTGACCATGCTTAAATCTCTCATTTTACACTTTTAAGCTTAAAAATCTCGCGATTATCTGTAAAACATCATTTCGGACAACTTTCGTGTTTTACACTTAAGCCGGTTCGGACCCGAAAGGGGTCAAAACCTCGATTTAAAATCATATCAGCATGTATATTTTTACAAATTGCTGTTAAAAATTTTAAGTTTCGTTAAACTTTAATTGGCCATAATTTCTTCGTTTTAAGTCCGTTTTCTACGTTTTATATATCCTTGGAAGCGTGACAGTATGTATTAATATATTTTTGACAAATCGACTCTTCTAGTTTATGTTTACAACTCGTTTTTTACCTTTGAAAAACCCTTGACAGCAAGTATATTTTCAGAAAAAATAGTTTTCGTCGTTAAACTTGAAAATAGCGTAACTTCTTCGTTATAAATCCGTTTTAACCCGTTCAAGCGACCACGGTTTCGTTTTAAAGTCTATTTTCTGAATATCTGGCCCAAAATAATTCATGACCTGTCAAAATTTCCAGATTTTGTAAAAACGATCAGACCTCAATTCTAAGTTGTCGAAAATGATTTTTCTAGCGTAATACTTGTTTCAACCACTTCAAATCAACACCAAATCTACTATAATTCTACCATACACCTTATTAGGGTGTCATGGGTTCCTAAAATTCATCAACAATGATAGGTTTCAAGGAAATAATTATAGGATGATTAAAACTCATTATATGTAGTAAAAATCAAATAAAAGTGGTATAAACTCATAAGAATACTTGCATATATAGTACTAGGATATAAAAATAGATCAAATGAGATTATGAAAGAGTAAGAAAAATATTAGAGAAGCTTACTAATTGTATGAAGAGGTTATAGGTAACAAGGTACTTAAAAACTTCATGGTTTTTATCTCAAAACCTTATATAGAAGTAAACTAGCGTTGATTAAACACTTGAGCTATGAAAATTATATGATCTTCTTCTTCTTTTTCTTATAGCAGCCAAACCACAAGGATGGTAGAGAGAGTTGCTAGTTTATTACACTTCTACAAATTTGATTTATGTGTTTATTTAGAAAAATATATGCAAGTATCATGAAATATCTTGCACCAATGGCAAAATTGTAAATTCTTGCTCAAATTAGAAGTCAAAATGGTGACATGGGAGGGGTTGTTGGAAAAAGATAAAGGTGCAAGATTTTTGGTAAAAATTTTGTAATAAAATGTATATATAACTTAATATTAATTAAATTAAGTTTAGATATTTAGTTATTAGGTATAGAGTTGGCTAGAAATTGATTTTAACGGAACAAAATAAAATATATTGAAGTTATAAAAATTATAAAATTACATTTTTCACAAGTATCGGGTGAATAAATAATTATCGCATAGAAATTTCGTAAATCGTCGTGAATATATATATATATATATATATATATATATATATATATATATATATATATATATATATATATATATATATATATATATATATATATATATATATATATATATAACAATATATACACAAAATAAATCCAAAACATCGGGTAAACTAATAATATAATTTTTATAGTCTTAAAATGAGTATAAAATATATCAGGATAATTGTCGGAAGTGTCGGATCAATTATTTAAAATAAATGATCGTGCGATAGCGTTTATTTAATAAATAAATATACGTTAATTGAATATGCAAACCCATGAATGAACTAATATGAAAATGATGTTACTGATGATATGTAGACTAACTCTAGTCTATATGTAATGTTCTCAATGATGTTCCATGAATACGCAGCTTAACCTTCAAGGTTACGCGTATTTGATACTCGTAAACCTAGTTTACGAAAATGATGAATAGTGAATCATGAATAGTGATTTTTCTCCGCGATGAATAGTGTTTTGTGATTAGTAAAATTTTGAAATAACCTCTCAAAGTCTCAAACCGACTTCAAAAATGATGAATAGTAAAATGATGAATAGTAACCGGTGAATAGTAAATTCCCGAGATGAATAGTAAATTTGAGAAATGACCTGAAACTACGAGTTGTCACATTCGCCCTACCAAAAGGAATTCAATCCCTGAATTCAGTCCATGTTGGTTTCTACGGTGATATTGGTGAAAAGGTTAGGATATTTGAGTCGTGAAACGTGTTATGTAAATTGGCTAGTTCTGACAGAAGATCAAGTTTGTATGCTAAGGGATATACCCTATCCGGAATCTTAAATAACCCAATGTACCTCGAGTTTAACTTCCCGCGTTTTCTGAATCGTACCACGCCTTTCCAAGGCGAGACTTTCAACATAACTTTGTTGCCAACTTGAAATTCTAATGGTTTGCGACTTATGGAACACATTTCCAATATTTTGCGTTGCATATCGACGTAGCTTTTCTATCTATTTGTTGTTGCTTGTAACTGATTCTTGATCTATACGACTTCTTTGCTGTTTCATGAATAAGTTATGGACTAGTGAGTTGGGCTTTCCTGATTTTGGCCCGTAAATAAGTGATTGACACCTCAACCATAGAGTGCCTCAATTGGTGCAGTCAATATGTTCATGTGATAACTATTGTTGTAACGGAACTTGTTCGATGAAGAATGATTTGCCTAATCATTTCTAGAAAATTCACACATGCTTTGAGTATATCTTCTAATGTTTTTATCGTTCTCTCGTTCTGACCATTGAGCTGAGGATAAAAGGCGGTACTCATGTCCCAATAGGTTCCATGGGAATCTTAAAATAATTGTCAAAAATCTAAGGTGAATCGGCTACCTTATATTAGGTAAAATTGAAATTGATACCACGTGTCTCATGACAAATTCCAAAATGTCAAGTCTGTCGAAAAGGGCATTATTGTAAAGAATAGATTATGGGTAACAGTTGTGATTCCTCACGTTTCTAGTTCTAGCGAATGTCATGACTTGAGTCTTCTTTGCCTAAGATGCTTAGTCTCCATTACTAAAATGTTCATTGTTTGATGGTGTCTCTCTTAATTTCTCTTATCGAAATGTTTCCACGCTCTATGTTGCCAAGTCACAAAACCTTAAATATTTAAGTGATGTGGTGATTGATTTTCAAGATTTGTTCCGATATTGAGTGCTTCTAAAATAGTTCATCACTGAGATTGTTACCATGCTAGCAAAAACATAGATATTAACTCATACTATGTCGAAGAACGTTTGTTCTGATTTCGCTTGTAGATGGAAAGTCATTGATTTTCCGATATGTTCAGACTTGTTGCATCTCTTGATATGGAAATGAGGTTCTCTGGAATTTCTAGAGAACACAATGCCTTAAGGGAAGTTTATATCGATAACCTTAATTTAACTCACATATCCTTTGAGGGAAACTCATTGTAGGGAAGTTTACATATTGCTGAGGCCATGTTTAATGGAATGTTCTGTAGCCTTGGTTAGAAGACTTGGTTTATATCTACAGTGTTGCTTAGTGTGTATTCGCCTTGTACTAAATCTTGTAACTCGGTCTAGCTAGTACTTTTGAAATGATAGGATTTGGCTTCTAGTTCAAAGATAGTGGTTCAGATTGTCTTGTGATGTCTTAAAATTTCTATTGAGCTTTGGAACATCTTACTATCTACTTCTAGTCCTTGTTGGTAGTTCTGAAATCTTTTCATTGTTTTCTTGTATCGAGGAATCCTCCTCATAGATGGTATGGAAAGTCTTTCCTAAAAAGGTCACTCGTAAAATTTCAACTTATCGGTTGAGTGAGTGATGAATGGCGTAGGTATCTATAGAGTGTTAACAAAAGAGATGTTTATGAACAATTTATCTGAATACAAAGCTTTGCTTTTGAGTGAAGATTGTTTTAGGAAGTTTGAAAAGATGCTTGTTTCTTTCATGACATAATCTTTCCTGCATTATACATAGGTGATCAGGCTATGTATAATCGAGAACAAATGATGTGATGCTTGGTTTTGTTGAAATGGTATTTTGTTTCTCCGAAGTTTTAGATGGTATTCAACGTGTTGTTTTGTAAAATAATGGCTCAAACAATTTTTCAGAGTAACATGAAAATCGTTTCGCGTAATGATAGTAAATAGTTGATAGAATGACTGAAAGTCAATTTTAGGGTGGTAACAAAACAAATTGTTTTAGAACTCTGTGAAACATTTTTTCCTAAGATGGTAGTAAAGTAGCTTGAAATAAAATTAAGTGAAATAATTTCATGAAGTGGTAGCAAAATAACTTGAAATAAAATTTGTTGAATGGTTTGTAGGATACATGGGAGAACCTCATAGAATGGTAATAGTCTCCTAATTGGTCAAGAATAAAGTTGCCCTAATTCCTAGTAAGATAGCGGTATATTGTTGCGAAATGATTGAATATTGGGCAATTGGAATAGGGAACGAAATAAACAAAAGTTGTGATTATCATAGAGATAATAAAGGATAAATATTACATTAGATAGAAAGGTACTTATTATTTGTTCCTTTTGATGGTCTAATCGTGTCTCAAGTGTAGGAGCAGTAGGTTGTCTAGCAGTAACAACCCTAGAACTCTCACAATCCTCAAACCTATAAGATGGTGTAGTATATATAGTCTTAGTGATAGATTGGTAATGGTGTGTCAAATCATGCACGCTTCCCAAGCTGCAAGTCATATGTATGAGTAGCTGATGGTGGTGGTAGTACATGAGTAGCAGGTGATCTAAGAGTGGGGATAAGAGGATGTACTTCCTTTCTTGCAGTAAACATCCTAATAGGTCCATTAGGACTAAGCCTATAAGTTCTACCAAATGGTATGATCTGTCCCGGTAGAATGATAGGAACTGCCTTGTTCCTACGACGAATCGATGGTGACAGTGGTGGCGTATGTGCAACTTTGTCCTTCTCAAAGGGTCCAGTCTCAGTATCGGATAATATGAGTGGTGAGTCTGGTGTAGAACCAACTGATGTTAAAATTGTGATAGGGAATGACAAGGCATTCTCCACGTTGGAATTTGAAGAAAGGATAATGGAATGGGTATCTCGTAAAATGAGACATCTATGTGACAATCGATTTGAAATGAAAGTAAATAACTCCTCGATACCAAAATACATTTTTTGTGCGTATGAAACCGCATGCATCGGGAATATGCACTTATGATGAAATGATGAGATGCTATGATGATGTAGTTATAGTCTAGGAAAATGGCCAAAGTCAAAATCGAGACCCCTAATGGCGGCGACACGGCGGCGTCACTAAACATAAGGTGGCCGGTCGCAATTGTAATCTTATATATAGAATCCGATTTTTCGGTCTTTGGTGGAGAGTCTTTGGGTAAAACCTAAAACCGAACCTAAGGTGTCTTATACGATATTTTGGGTTTTAAACCCTATCTTACATCAAGATAAGTCTTTACTTCATTAATTCAATTATGTCTTTGATTATTTGTGTGTATGCTTGCATGTTCTCCATGTCCCGCTAATTTATTTGTGTATTTGCTTAGGAAGTATGAAACTTAATTATTGAATATTGATTGGTTGTTTCTTATCTTAGTTGATTAATGATCTAGTAATGCGATAGGTCATTCGTTGTGTACTTAACGTTTGATTCATCTTTGTGAACCTTAGAGTATAATTACGAGTAATTGTAGGCTAAACCATCCAAAGAGCGCCTTAGAGTAGGGTTTATAATCTCAGTGGGTTTGTAGACAAGACCCTTGGTAAGTTCGAAGAGTTAGGGAGAAACATGCCTACAACTTTAGACACACAATGCAACTAGGAATAAGACGTGACACTCAACCATCAATAGGAGATAATTAAGGAGTAATACAAACTAAGTAAACACATCTTTAAACAATCATACGAGCACACATTAATTAGACATAGACTCCCACAACCTTAGTTTAGATAATTAGATAATAGTAGAGTATTCGGTAGAAATACCAACCCCCAAATCCAATACCTTTCCATTTTCATAAAATATAAAAGATAAAAAATAATCTTCCTCAACCTTAACCTTAGCGTAGTAACCCTAGTAGCATTCCTATTCCCTAGAGATTCTAGTTAGTAGTCAACCTCGCTTAGTACCTTTCCATTTTCATAAAATATAAAAGATAAAAAATAATCTTCCTCAACCTTAACCTTAGCGTAGTAACTCCTTAGTAGCATTCCTATTCCCTTTTGAAGTTGATAGAAAATGATCCATTTTAGAGAGAAAAACTTCCCTTTATCTGTTAAATAAGGGTAGAGTCGGGCTCGTGACTCAGAAAAAAAACAAGCGCTTCTTAGGAGGCAACCCATGTGTATTTGTTTTCATTTTCATTTGTGTCGATATCTTTTATTAATTGTTTATTCGATATCAATACCGATGTAAATTTTCCGAATTTTTTTCGGCGCACCGATTTTGTCGGGATAACTGACTTGCAACTGACTGGCGTCGGGACCCTTTTCTCGTTTTACGAATTACTACACTACAACGATTAGGTTCATTAATTCTTCTTGCCTTTAGGATCCTACCGAGCTGTTATAAAACTTGCTCGAAGACAAGGAAGTTCCTTTGACCCCTTGATTATTTGCTTCGCGTATTTGTGTAATAAACCATGCGTTATAAAGTTTTCATGACATATAGGAGTGGGCCATTAGTCTTAACAAAAGCGTCTCACGGATAGAATATATGAATAGCTAGTTAGTAGTCAACCTCGTAGTTAGGTTTCTTTTTTGTGATGCATCCTATCAAGTAAACTTTTTAGGATAACTCATTTTAGCTTTCCCACACCCTCGTTGTACTCATTTTAGTACACGTCTATCCCCTTCTTTTATTTGTTCTCGTGACATTTGTTCGTAATCAATGAAAAGCATTTTCATTAACTATTCCGTTTGTTTGTTATCACCCTAAACCCTTAGTTCAATTATCTAGTTATGTTGCTAGTCGAGTCATATCCTTTGAATTGGGATTCATGGGA
The DNA here is from genome assembly GCA_022545495.1 of Chrysanthemum lavandulifolium. NCBI lineage: Eukaryota > Viridiplantae > Streptophyta > Magnoliopsida > Asterales > Asteraceae > Chrysanthemum > Chrysanthemum lavandulifolium. The sequence continues at coordinate 81,913,437 of CM040240.1, forward strand.
AAGTTAAAATGAAATGACGTTAAATTCACCTAATCAAGTGTTTTGATCGAAATCCACTACATAATCTACCCTTTCCACTCCAAATTTATGAGATCTTGAGGTTCCATATCTGATTAATATCATGATGAATCCTTTCCTCTTTGATAGTCTTTCCTAGGTGGAATCGAATTAAATATTTATTACAAAAGTCCTTTATCATGGTATTGATTTGCTTGTTTCCACTACAATTCTTTTACACCCCTAACTTATAAATTAATTGGCTAAAAGCACATTTGCTTGAGGACAAGAAACCCATTTTGAGGAGACTTGACTATTGCTTAATATCGTTGATGGGGATATTTGGGGACGTGGTGTTCGAAATGCATGGGAAACCTTTGAGATTCACGCCCAATTTAGAAGTGGAACATGGGACCCAACGACGTCGGTCAAGAGACGGCGTCTAAGGTGGCCGTTAGAAGGCGAAACCACAATATTAAACATAAGGTGGCAATTGTAATCTATATATAGAATCCGAAACTTTGGTAAAACCTAAAACCGAACCTAAGGTGTCTTGTACAATATTTTAGGAAACCCTATTTAGGAAGGAGATGATTAGATTTGAGGTACCAAGGTGCATGTCATGGTTAGGCGCTACCACGTACAAAATGAATACATAGGTGATCTTGATAAGATGGAGGATAGAGTAGAAAATCCAATCCCATCGGATAACCCACAAGTCCTACCATCACTTGAGGAACACATCGCCTATAACTTACTCGGAAGAAGTAGAAGAGACTATAGGAACCCCGATTGTAGAACCTTTGGACCAAACGCCACTAGGAATATAGTTTTAGATGCTGTTGTCATGACCTCTCTCTTAGTCCTAGGAAAGTTCCTAATTTTGATGAGCCCTCAACCAAAAACCTTACCCAATTTTCCATCTTTAGATGTGAATCTTGGAATTGAATTAGGCCCCAATCCACCCATCAAAATAGATAGTCCGGGTAGTTGCTTGATAAAGGTGGTAGATTCTAGGCCATGTAGAGTAGAAGCTAATATAGGAGTAACCCATGACCTTACACACTTACATCACCCATTCATGGTTGATAACAAGAAACACTATGGGTTTAAACCGGGTTTATTAGGTCAAGATGGATCCTTAACTAGGAATCTTTTGAAGTTGATAGAAAATGATCCATTTTTAGGAGAGAGATTTGATTCACCCGCTACACCAATAGACTTAGGTAAGGTTATAATGAATGGAGCACACTCCTTTGAGCATATAAATCACCCATCACCCTCTCCTCACGTAGCAAATTTCCACCCTAAGGGTGTGTATTGCTACTATCACCCGCACTTAAACTTAAGTGTAGAAAAACTTCCCCTTTATCTGTTAAATAAGGGTAGAGTCGGCTCGTGACTCAAAAAAAACAAGCGCTTCTTAGAGGCAACCCATGTGTATTTGTTTTCATTTTCATTTGTGTGTCGTATATCTTTTATTAATTGTTTATTCTCATGTTTGAATTTGTAAAATGCTTTATTTTGTCTTTAACCTCATCTTAATTACATATAAAGGTATTTTACATAAGGGATAAGTGTAGGAGGATTACACACGTTTTCAAAAGAAACGTGAACATGAAATTACAATTATTTAAAAGATATTTATGTTTGTTTGTTCGGTCAATGCTTGTATCGAGTCATAATGGATGTTTTGCGATATTTTCTTAAAGATGTAAATTTTCCGAATTTTTTGAGAAAATTGCGAGACCGATTTTAAATCGGTGTCGAGATTGCAACTTTGTGGGTAAAACATCGATTACTTTTCTCGTTTTACGAGACTTATAAATTTTGGAATTTTCCGGTCTTAATGAAATTTTGTAAACATCCATTCCACAAGCATTATATCCTAGTTTAGTTATAGTTTAGTTTGTCAAGAAGAAATTACATAAGATTGGAAGGAGCTTTTCATAGGGACAACCGAGCTGATACAACTTGGTTCTCTATAACTCTTGCTCGATACAAAAGCAATCTAGCACACCCCAATTCGAATAGGCTACACTGCTTTCCACTTGGTTGAGTAATTCCCCACACCCTTTGACTCATTTTAGTACACGATACCCTAGTTAACCCTCGAGCCTATCCTTTTCATTGTTCGTGATATTTCGAATGGTTTAAATATACACCCAAATCGCCTTAGCCTACCCTTATGCACTCACTCAATTGTTTGTTATCACCCTAAACCCTTAGTTCAATTATCTAGTTGCTTGCATAAGATGACCATGGGAAAAGTTAAAGTTTATGAAATGCGGAAGGGAGCGTTATTCAAATTCCCTTTGTTTGCGTATACCCCAAGTGTTTTGATCTTTTCAATTCGCATCACAAATCCTAGTATTTTGATGTTATCATAGAGGATGGTAGAGTAAAAGTATGAAAAAAAAAAAAAAATCGAAAAAATAGAAAAGAAAAAAAAGAAAAAAAAATATAGAGTGAAAAAAATTAAAAAAAAAAAAAATAAAAAAAAACATCGGGCTACCATCCTACATCTATCCTTTAAATTTATGTTTGATTATTTCCATTGCCTAGAGTTTTAGAGTGTCGAGTCTTGGCTTATAACATAGAGATACTTACCACCACTAAATAGCCTATCCCACCAAACCCTTATTTCCTACCGTAAGCCTAACGTTACAACCCTTTAAAGACCTCTTTGATAGTCTTTCCTAGGTGCTTCGCCAAAGCGATGGAGGTTTGATCTATTCTCAAGCCTATGGTAATCTATTGAACGATATGTGTTGTGGACCGTTTTGAATTAATGCCTAGGACAAGCAAATAACAAGTGTAAATGTCGTTTAAGTCCTTATTTGATCACTTTTGTATCCGTTATTGCTTAATATCGTTCCTTTTCACTTTTAGGTCTCGTGAAGGCAAAATGGAAAACACATCGTTTGATATAATAAAACATTCGAGTTTACAAAAGATAGGTCCCAAAATTAGTCAACATTTGCGTAAATAAGTTTGTTACAATCCAAACGATGTTTTAAAGTGCATAAAACCCATGTGGTAGCTATGACTATGATATCCTTATGCATGCCATGAAGTATATGCCTTAGATACACGAAAATACATTGCTAAAAGTGTCAACACAAAGGTTGAGTGAGTTCATAAAGTTTATGTAAATGTTTTATCGACTACCACAAGTATAGGCCATGTATGACAAATATGTCACATAAAATGTTACAATTGCTATAAGCACATGACACCAGCTAGGCGATCATGATGTTACCCCACGAATGTTTTGCCAAACAACTCAAATTATAATATTAAATGAAATGCATCCGTTTGACCAATTGGGACCACCAACCCGGATGGAGGAGTCACCCTCAATAGAGCTATTCACTCACCATCGCTTCTTCCGGAATTAACGGTTCATGATTATGAAATGGGGACATTCAATTGGCAATGAGGTAACTTAAGCAATTGTAATTAATTTGATATACTTGGGCTCGTAATAAAAATGATGTGCAATGTATTCTCCCCCGTAGGTTTGAAATGAATTATAAACTTGAAAGACGGGGCTATGAAAACTCACCCGATACAATGATTATGATGACAAAAATGGATACACTGAAATGAGATGCAATCTCTATCTGCAACCTAATATGAATGATATGATCTATTATAAATCATGAATATATATCGTACATGCCAATCCACATGTAATCTATACCACTTGTGCAGTTTTGAAAATAGAGTTTATCGTCGAAATATATGTTTATAACATCTTGTCAAGTTACCAAATACTTTACAAGTATTTACGTTGAAACAACATCCTAAGATAGTCGTTTAGTGATTTATCAAGAAATTATAGCTTTTCGTCGCAAAATAATGTACTTTGATAATTCGTGAAAGTGGCTAAATGGCCTTGAAAAGGTAGTCGTAAAATAGTGAATATCGAGTGTTAGGAAACAAACTCGATGATTTTAGAAAGCTTGTAACAATATCTAAAAGCCATAACACTGAACTTTTATCCATACGAGTTCGGATCATAAAGAAAAATAATGGTGAAGTGAGGTAGTTGAGCTAAAAATGTTGTTTATGGGTAGTTTTCGGGAAAGTTTAAGTGGTTGTAGTTTACTCGTTAGAACTCCGTTGGACGAACGGTTGAATATTTTGAAAAATAGGCTAGGCGAACTCACTTTTACTAGAAGACATCGTTTTCTCAAAAGTATTCTATCGATATGAAAAATGGCTCAAAACATGATCACTTGCAATAACCACTTTGGTCTAGTAGAAAATATATAAGTGTTAATACTTGTGAAAATAAGTACGATAGCCATAATTTATCCCAATTACAATTAAACATTCAAAAAATATTAATCCGGTTCGTTAAGCCACAACAAGCTATCCATTGGACTAGTCTCGTGTACTAAAACAACACCGATCCAAACGCTCCTTTATGGACTCTAAAGTAAGTAATTTAAGTAAGCAATCCAAACACTCCATTATATTTTAATAAACCCTCGCGCTTATAAAATATCGTTTTTATAAGGTTTCTAACGTTCCCTAATAATTTATAGGTGATACAATAGCATTTGGTAAGGTTTTCAAAGCTCAAACGGACTCGAAAACGCTTAAAAACACCAATTTTATTTCCAATCAGCTATGGGTACTTTCACTTTTTCGGAAAATTATCCGTCTTTGACCATGCTTAAATCTCCCATTTTACACTTTTAAGCTTAAAAATCCCTCAATTAATAGTAAAACATCATTTCGGACAACTTTCGTATTTTACACTTAAGCCGGTTCGGACCCGAAAGGGGTCAAAACCTCGATTTAAAATCATATCAGCATGTATATTTTTACAAATTGCTGTTAAAAATTATAAGTTTCGTTAAACTTTAATTGGCCATAATTTCTTCGTTTTAAGTCCGTTTTCTACGTTTTATATATCCTTGGAATCGTGACAGTATGTATTAATATTTTTGATAAATCGACTCTTCTAGTTTATGTTTACAACTCGTTTATGATCTTTGAAAAACTCTTGACAGCAAGTATATTTTCAGAAAAAATAGTTTTCGTCGTTAAACTTGAAAATAGCGTAAATTCTTCGTTATAAATCCGTTTTAACCCGTTCAAGCGACCATGGTTTCGTTTTAAAGTCTATTTCTGAATATCTAGCCCAAAATAATTCATAACCTGTCGAAATTTCCAGATTTTGTAAAAACGATCAAACCTCAATTCTAAGTTGTCGAAAATGATTTTTCTAGCGTAATACTTGTTTCAACCACTTCAAATCATCACCAAATCTACTATAATCCTACCATACACCTTCTTAGATTGTCATGGGTTCCTAAAATTCATCAACAATGATAGGTTTCAAGGAAATAATTATAGAATGATTAAAACTCATTATATGTAGTAAAAATCAAATAAAAGTGGTATAAACTCATGAGAATACTTGCATATATAGTACTAGGATATAAAAATAGATCAAATGAGATTATGAAAGGTTAAGAAAAATATTAGAGAAACTTACTAGTTGTATGAAGAGGTTATAGGTAACAAGGTACTTAAAAACTTCTTCGTTTTTATCTCAAAACCTTATATAGAAGTAAACTAGAGTTGATTAAACACTTGAGCTATGAAAATTATATGATCTTCTTCTTCTTTTTCTTATCACAGCCAAACCACAAGGATGGTAGATAGAGTTGCTAGTTTATTACACTTCTACAAATTTGATTTATGTGTTTATTTAGAAAAATATATGCAAGTATCATGAAATATCTTGCACAAATGGCAAAATTGTAAATTATTGGTCAATTTAGAAGTCAAAATGGTGACATGGGAGGGGGGGTTGTCGGCAAAAGATAAAGGTGCAAGATTTTTGGTAAAAATTTTGTAATAAAATGTATATATAACTTAATATTAATTAAATTAAGTTTAGATATTTAGTTATTAGGTATAGAGTTGGCTAGAAATTGATTTTAACGGAACAAAATAAAATATATTGAAGTCATATAAATTATAAAATTACATTTTTCACAAGTATCGGGTGAATAAATAATTATCGTCTAGAAATTTAGAAATTTCATATATATATATATATATATATATATATATATATATATATATATATATATATATATATATATATATATATATATATATATATATATATATATATATATATATATATAACAATATATATACAAAATAAATCCAAAACATCGGGTAAACTAATAATATAATTTTCATAGTCTTAAAATGAGTATAAAAATATATCAGGTCAATTTTTGGGAGTTTCGGATCAATTATTTAAAATAAATGATCGTGCGATAGCGTTTATTTAATAAATAAATATACGTTAATGGAATATGCAAACCCATGCATGAACTATTATGAAAATGATGTTACTGATGATATGTAGACTAACTCTAGTCTATATGTAATATTCTTAATGATGTTTCATGAATACGCAGCTTAACCCTCAAGGTTACGCGTATTTGATACTCGTAAACCTAGTTTACGAAATTGATGAATAGTGAATCATGAATAGTGATTTTTCTCCGCGATGAATAGTGTTTTGAGAATAGTAAAATTTTGAAATAACATCTCAAAGTCTCAAACCGACTTCAAAAATGATGAATAGTAACCTATGAATAGTAAATTCCCGAGATGAATAGAAAATTTGAGAAATGACCTGAAATTACGAGTTGTCACAGTAATGTTCATATTTTAATTTAGGTAGATCTCTTACTAGATCTTTGGATTATAGCGATTGAAGAAGTAGCATATTGGCATGACCCAATCTTCGATGCCATAAGGTCAAAGTATCATCCATAGAAGTAAGACAAAGTTTGTCTTTAGGTTCATTACCAATTTTAAGTACATAGAATCCATGTTTCCTAATTCCTCTTCCTATGATGATACCGTTTTTTAATATCTTACTACCGGTTTCATTAAAAAGTACGTTGCACTTTTTATCACATATTTTTCCTATACTTAAGAGGTTAAAGTTTAGGTTTTCTACGTGACACACATCGTTAATGGTTAGAGATTTGTTAGAAATCGTACATTTACCTATGATTTTGCTTTTGCTATTTTCAAATACCGTTTCCTCCGTTCTGAGATTCATATGTGGAGAATAAATCTTTATTGCGGTCATGTGCCTCGTGCACCGCTATCCTTGATCCACTCATCCGGATCTAGGTCGACCTTTAAGCACACCTCGACTTTTGCCATGAGACAAATTTCTTCGTCCTCCTCCTCGCTCATACCCCACGAACCGCTCACGAATGCCTTTTGATCATCGCGTTTGGGACACTTACTAATAAACTGGTTTGGGTCCCAACATTTAAAGCAAGCACGATCATCCCTTGGCTTCGCGTCCTCTTTGCTTTTCCGGAATCCTTTCTTGTCGTCATACGGTTGTTTGACATATTTTCCCTTCCTTCTAAAGAACTTTTTCAAGTCCCATACCGCCATGGCATACTCCTCGTCATCACTATCTGAAGAGGAGTTCTCTTCATCGCTTGAGACCTTCTTGGCTTTGAGGGCAAGAGATTTGTGCTTCTCTTTCACTTTTGAGGCTTCCGAATCTTTAGCAAGGACATGCTCATAGACCTTTAAGTTGCCTATGAGTTCATCAAGGGTGAGGATTGTCAAATCTTTTGACTCTTCGATTGCCGTCACCTTAGATCTCAACTTGGATGGAGGTGCCCTTAGATATTTCCTAACATGGTTACGGATATAGAAAGATTCATCAAGTGCTTGTAAAGATGTAATTATAGTATTAAAGTTAGCAAAAGAATGATCTATAATTTCCTCATCCGATATTGAAAATTGTTCATATTGTTGAACAAATAAGTCTATTTTATTGTTTTTCACTTGTTGATTACCTTGATGAGTTACAACTAAAGAATTCCAAATTTTTTTAGAGGTTTTGAGCATGGAGATTCTTTGAATTTCTTTTTGGGTAAAGCATTATACAAAACCATTTTAGCTTCACTATTTTGGAAAGCTTTTCTTAATTTCATCGGTGAGTTTATCATGAGGTATGTTAACTAAAATTCCATTTTCATCTTTTGCGGTGGCTTCAAAATCTCCTTCAACAATGATGTACCAAAGATCAATATCCTTAGACTTCACATACGTTTCGAATCTATTTTTCCAATATATAAAACCATTAGTTTCAAGTAGTGGAGGTCGTTGCATGGATTGCCCTTCCTTGTAATTTTCAGAACCCATAGTGATCGAAAAGTTTTTAAAATATGGTTTACTTTAAAACTTTTATAAACTTAGCTCTTGATGCCAATTGTGGAAAACTAGAAGGGGGTTTGAATAGTTTTGCTAATTTTAAATTAGTTTCTAATAACTTTAGATTCGATGTTATGTGAAATCGTACGGGTGAAGATAAAGTATAGATATAAGAATAATGAAAGTAAATAAGTAAAGTAAGGGATAGAAATGACACAACCGATTTGTAGTGGTTCGGCTACAAGGACACCTTCCTTGCCCAACTCCACTCCCCGAGTCACCTACTCGAGAGTTCAAGCACTATGTCAAAACACTCCTTCAATTTAGTGGAGAAGCCTTCACAATGTTGCTTACACCTTTTTCCAGTAGAAAGCTAAATACCGAGTCCGTAACACGGAGGACCAAACCAACACGACTATTATACAACAACTATGTGAAATATCAAGTACAAGATCTTTGCTATAGAAATCTTGTGGAGGAACAAATCAATCAAGGACCCCTTACTTGGATGACTTGTAGTAAGCTCATGATCTCGCCTTAGAGAAGGACCTATATGAGAATCACAATAGAAGAAAGAAGAACAACTCTCTAGATCAAGTGATCTTTTGTTAGAATAGAGTAAGAGTATATGAGAGAGTTAGTAAGAAGGGGGGGTGAAGAGAAATGAATAAATGGCTCTCTATTTATAGGCATAATATTGCCACTGTTCCACGGATCACACGGATCCCTCCCTTAAGGGATCCGTCTAGTGTAACTTCAGAGATCCGTGGGATGCTCCTCTTTGCCCATGGGTTTTTTGGTTATTGGTCATGGGTCATGGGTTAGGATTGGTCCGTGGGTATTTCATTAGATACAATGTATCTAATAGATGCAATGCATCTAGTCAAATGGATATGGGTCAATACCATGGGTTATGGATATGCTCCATGGGTTGTGACTTTTACCCATCCTAATAAACTATTACAACAAATGATTTATTACAACAATTTGTATTAAATGACTATATGTAAATGCTTTACAAAAATAACATGTATCCTTATAATTTTACTTATGATAACATTATATTTGTAATCAACAAAACACAAAGAGATCGCTAAATATTAATAAACATTTTTTCGGTTTATTTGTATTAACAATCTCCCCCTTTTTGTTGATGACAAAACATAATTTTATGATGAGTAAAACTTAAGATTAGATGTATGTTTTGAAAGTCTAACTTTTACTTATTCTCCCCCTTTTTGTCAAAACAAAAAGTTACCCCAATGAAGAAATAAAATGTGCAAAATAGTCCACGTATCGCTTACTCCCCCTTGACGGTAGCTCCCCCTAGATTGGGGCGTCAAGTGAGAAAAAAAATCCTACAAAGAAAGGGTTAGTAGTAACATGCATAAATAATTTTGTGATTGACGAGAATCAAGATTGTTAGCCAAGGTATGTAAACAAGGCCTTGTAATAAAACAACAAAATGTAGTGGTATTTATGCCACATACAAGCATGTAAAAGTAAGAACAAAACTTGTTCTTAAAAATGAATCAAAAGAAAATTACTAAAAATAAAAAATTATTCCTTCCATGCTTGCATAAGGTTATGGATGGAGGTTTTGATGAGTAATGATATTGATGTGATCAAGGATGAGGTTAAGTATGACTCGCATTTATTCCCTAATTTCTATTGCAATATCCCTAGTGGATTGGCAATGTTCACACTGTAAGTGATGTGGGTAATGAGTGCGGAAGTTTTTCGGGTGACTTTGATTTATGTGATGCGGAAGTTGTGGTTGAAAAGTTGGAAAAAGCGTATCAAAGTCCGGAATATTTGGAAGTGGTGGTGGAAAAGATACTGGATGTTCTTGTAACAAAATGGGAGCTAAGGGTGGTGAGGTTTCAAGGTCTTTGAAAATTGTGTTTGGAGAAGTGGGAGGTGTCAAAAAGACTAGTTCTTTTTGCTTTGGTTGTTGAGATCTTGTTGGAGTTCCAAAAGAGTGACCTTAGGTGGTGATTTGATGGGTGATGAAGTTGGTGTACTTGTTGGTGATGAAGGAGGTGCTATGATGGAAGCATCTTGTGGTGAAATAGTGGTTGGTGATGAACCATTTGATGATGGTTTTGCTATGCAACAAGGCCGGATGCTAATCCGTGCGGATTTCCTAGATTTTGGTTGTGGTATTTTGGAAGATGGGAGGACAAAATTTTGGATTTCTTGAAAGGGATTTGTGGAAAACTAGAAGGGGGGTTGAATAGTTTTACCAATTAAAACTTCGTTTTAAAATATTTGGATCGACTTATGTCAATCTATTTAGATGTATATGTTGGACATTGATAGATAGACATATAAAAGTGTAATGAAAGATAAAGAGTAAGAAGCACATAACCACGACACGAGTATTTATGGTGGTTCAGCTACAAGGACACCTTCCTTGCCCTACTCCACTCCCCGAGTCACCTACTCAAGAGTTCGTAATCACTACACGACACCAACTCCTTATGGTGGAGAAGCGTTCATAACGTCGCCTACTCTTTTTCCGGTACTAGGCTAACCACCGGGTTCTTTCACCAAGGAGAACCACACCTACCACAACGTCTCCTACCCTTTATCCGGTACTAGGCTAAGTACCGAGTTCCATTACAATGGAGAAACTACTACCCAAATTTACACAACACCTAACCCCAAAGGAGATCCACTCCTTATTACAACACCATCAAGGATATCAACATCCTTGGAAACAAACTATCACTATTTATATAATGATGCACCTCATCGATTATACGACCTTGGCATCCTTCACTAATGCCACTTGATTTGAATCCTAGGCATCTTTCACTAATGCCCTTAAAACGAATGCTTGGCACCTTTCACTAATGGCTTAGTCTTGACTCATTTAGCATTCTTCACTAATTCTTTTGACACGGACGTTAAGCACCTTTCGCTAATGCTTTCGTCTTTACTCTTTCGGCATCCTTCACTAATGCCTTGGACACAACACTTCTGTGGAAAAAGAAAGAAGTATCAACAAGAGAACCTCAGTAGTCTTGATGATGACGAAGCATGGCAACTGATGGGCTTGAGCTTGCTCGACTTCAAGAAGTGGTGATCTCGCCTTTAAGAGAAACCTAGAGAATCACACAAAAAATAGAAGACAAACTACATAGAAAGATCCCTTAGGATATGTGGTTAGAATATTACAATACTTGGGGGAAAGTATGTGTGGGAGAGGCAACCCAAAAGGAAGAAATGGCTCACTACTTATAGAAGAAAAACAACTACTGTTCCACGGATCCATCCAGTTGAGGATCCATCCAGTGTATTACTAGGGATCCGTGGGAAGCTCCCTTTTGCCCATGGGTTATGGGTCATGGGTCATGGGTTATGGATCATGGGTATCCAAGTAGATACAATGTATCTATAAGATGCAATGCATCTAGTGCATGGTTCATGGATTAATACTATGGTCCATGGATTAAAACCATGTATGACTTAAGCATGATGTCATGCAATGGGTTATGGGTCAAGTTCCATGGGTATGGGTCATGGAATTTGGGTTGTACCCAACTACATTCAATGTATTTGGTCAATGGGTCAAATACTTAAGTTTCTACCCAATTGTATTACCCATTATAATACATACTAGTTATGTATATATTTACCCAATATGTAAACACTAGTTGTTGTACATATGTATTATTAAATCATAAAATCACTTATACTTGTTTTAGTGTTTTATGTGAAAAAATAAGTGTGTTAGATAACTATTGGCTCAAACCATTAACGTACTTTATTTGTTTCGTTAAAATGATTTTACGTTTGTTATCGACAAAACATTAGAAGATTGTAAAATATAAATAAATGTTTTTACGGCTTATTTATATTAACAATCTCCCCCTTTTATTGATGACAAAACATAAAATTATTTTAAGGAAAAAACTAAAATTCGGAATAGTTCGAATTGGAGTTTTTACTCTCTTCTCCCCCTTTTTGTTGAAACAAAAAGAGCGTCGAAAAGAAACTAACACAATGTTTTAAGAAAAACATGTAAAAGAGGAAAAATCTATAAAGCAAGTGACGGGAAAAGTTCTCGTCTTAACTCCCCCTTGACGAGTCCATCCCTTTGTGAGGGATTCAAGTAAATGAAAACTATTAAGCTAATGTATTGCAACTATGTTTGCAAGTGGTTTCGTCTTAGTGACGATAATGCTCCCCCTTGATGATTGCAACGTTGCAAGGGGATGTAACGAAATGTAATCCATATGAGGATTATATTGCAAATGGTTTTGCAATGTATGCTTTGACACAAAGCTCCCCCTAGCTTAGGGTGTCAAAGTCTTCGTGTGTATTTTAAAATCTACAAAACAAAGGTTAGAAAACAAGTATGTAGTGCATAATTTCCTGCAAGTAAGATTCAAGTTAGTAGAAAATTGGTCTTCTGTTGCACGGATCCCACGGTTCCCTCCTTGGAGGGATCCGTCTAGGTAAAATAGAGGGATCCGTCTATCTCATGACAGATTTCAGCAATGGTGATGTACCAAATAATGTTAATATCAAAGTGAGATATGCATTCAAGCAACAAACATATACTCATAGCAATATGGCATATAAACTATCATTCAATAAAACATAAGAGATGATCAACAAATCTCTAAAAAAACTAAGAGAATGATTTAGCCATGTTATACATATTCTACTAATCCTAATAAGTAACATAAACTTAAGAGGCAACCACGTGCTTGAATCTAAGGATTAGTAGACTTGTTGATTTGGTCCAATCTTCAAGAGGTTGATCAAACATGAAATGAGATTCCTAAACGATCTAAGTTAAGTGTGAGGCTAGGATACCATTTTAATCCTTAGGCTCATGGTTGTTTAGGTTTGTTGACCTCATCAAAACGTTCGAGGAGGTGATAAAACATGAAACGTTGCTCCTCACGTAGTTCATGTATCAACCCTTCAACATGTTGACAATGATAGCAATCCTTGTCATGGTTTTGAAAGGATGGTGGTAAAGATGGAGCAACTTGAAGCGGAGGTTCAAGTGAAGAAGGTTGGGGATCCTCAAACGAAGGAGGTATTGATGGAGGCACATTAAGTGGTGGCTCAACAAGAGTTGATAGTGAAGGTAGGGAAGTGTCAACTTTCATGTGGTCGGGTGATTGACTTTGATGTCTCCTCATAATCCAAAATGGACCATTAGAGGGAAATGGAGAAATGGACATTGGTGCAAGTGTAGATTCAACACCTTGGTTTTGTTGTACAATCTTATTTAGTGAATAGTGTGTCGGTAATGGTGGAGGATGAGATGGCCTAGGGGGTAAGTCCTCTAAGTTTTAGGAGTGTGGAGATGATTGTGAGGTGGTAAGTGATATGGCTCTAGGCACCAATGATGTTGGTTGGGTTGAAAAGGGTGTGTTTGGTTTAGTAGGAATTGTAGAGTTTGGTGATGATATTTTGGTGGGAACAATCCTCTTGGGGATTGGTTTGATTGGTTGAGTTGGTGGAGGGGAAATCCTAGCATTTGTGGATTTGACCAGAGATGATCCGGTTGAGGAAATTTTGTGTACAACACGACCAAGTTTCATTGGTGGTTCTTGGGTGGATGAGTTAGCACTAGGAGCTTTCCTCATGATGAAATGACTAAAGAAGATGTTTCTAATTGCTGAGAATTATGTTGTGTTTGATGACTAAGGAATTCTAGCAACATGACTTATAAAGGGAGGAATTTGGCAAGTGCATTCAAGACTTAAACCACTAAGAATCTTTGGAATGTGATGATTAGTATGCACAAGAGTCAACCTCAAAGTTGTACTAATCTAGGAACTTAATTAAGATGAGATGGAGTGTTCAAGTTAGCAACATGAGCTTGAAATGATTGTTTTAGCTAGAGTTGACATGAATCTGTCATACGGATCCCACGGCTCCCTCCAATGAGGGATCCGTCTCTCAGCATCTAAGAAAAGATAACAATGATGTTTGTAAGGTCTAATACCTATACCTTCTTGAGTGTTTCAGTCCATCTAAGTGTCTTGAATGAAAGTGTACTTGAATGATCAAGGGCAATGAGTGATGTAGCTAATGATTGCCTTTTATGGAAGGAAAGTGAGACTTTATGATCACCAATGGGTGTTCAAGGATGACACTAAGAATTTTGATGGTGTCAAGTCATAATAAATGATCCTAGACATCAGATGTAAGCTTGAGATAGAGTTTGAAAAATCCTCAAAAAAATAAAAGAATTGAAAACTAGTTTTTGACCCATTTTAAGATAAGGATGGCTAGAAACAATTTTCTAAAATTGATAAATATATCCACCTAAGAGTTTTGAGACGTGAGAAACAATGTGTGAGTATTGAAGCGGAAATATGGTGAGTTTTGATGAGTTGATAAATCAAAAGCACTTTGAATTAGATCCTAGGTAAGGTATGGGTGAGTTTGAAGCTTTCAAATGCTTGAAGAAGACTTAGTTGGTTCTAAGGTCTTATTTTTAGCTAGTGTGAAGTGATCTAGTAAGCTGTTTTGATGTATGGGAAACTGTATTGCTTATCTGTTGTCACGGATCCCACGGTTCCCTCCAAGGAGGGATCCGTCTAGGCTAATCCTAGGTGTCCGGCATCTGCAGATCAGAACCATCACAGAAGGTAATGCAGTATTTGCTCCAACCTATATGTACTAGTAACCATTAAACTTAACAGCAACAATAACATGTTCTCACATAAATCATATCATAGATAATAGAAGTAATGATAATATCCAAGATAACACAAACAAACATGCTAAAACATAATCATTCATACACAAATCAAATGTCTAAAAACAAGCATAGTCCTAAAGTCTCTTTCATCGATCCTTTCTTTTCCTCTTTCCCGACTTCATAACGTAGTTAGCTAGGTTTTGAATCATACCCTTTAATTGTTTGAATTCCGCGGTCTCGTTTGGAAGAGTTGGAAGTTGTTGATAGTAGTCAAAGGGGTCCAATTCGATGTTAGCTTCGGGGTTGACATTTACTTCTTCTTCTTCTTCTTTTTCTTCTTCCGAGGAGTCCGAGAGAGCTTTAGGTTTTCTTCCATTGGCCATGAACCGTTTAGGTGGTTGTTTGGTAAAAGGTACAATAACGTGATCGGAAAGGAAATGATCATCGTTGATAGGAGATGGTTGCAATGCACTAACATACTTACAAAGTCGTGTTAGGAGCATGCCATACGAAAGTACCATGTTGGCAACTTTGAATACCCCGACCATTCTCTTCACCATGTAATAGGTGAGATAAAATGGCTTTTGGTGAATAAGGCAATAAATCATTTGCACGAGACATGCATTTGGATGATCCTTGTTACCGACTAAGCTAATGACATTTTCCTAAGAATTTCTTCCCATTTTCTAAAAATGGGGTGCATTTCAAAGAGTTCCATTTGAAAGGGATCACGGTGAATGAGCATTTTGTTTCGGTTGAGACGGGATTGGTCGGCTCTAATTTTGAAAATAGTGTCTCGAATGGTTTCGGGTTCATCAAGAGGAGTATGGTATATTGGTTTGGGATCAAGAGCAAAAGATTGAGTGGATATTGCCCAATCTTGAGAGTACATACAAATTCCTTCACAAGGAATGCGAAGGATTTGAGCGAATGTGTTGAGAGGTAGAGTGAAGTTTCGTTTATTGATGATGAAAGCGATTGAAATGCTATCATCGGTGTTTCGAATGATCCTAACGATTTTGTAGAATTCAAAGATGAAAACCGGACAAATTTGTTCATAAATATCAAGAAGACAATCAAAGTTGATTGCCATGAAGACTTGACGAATGTCGGTATCTTCAAGGAAATATTCCTTGACCACACGACCTTCGTGGATAATTCATTTTTCAAGTCTTTTGAAGATTTTGCGATCGGTTTTTGACAATCCCTCTTTCGATAGTAATGGGTGAGGTAATGGGCGGTATAATGGTGGTCTTGTTGAGTGGCTTTAGGCATGGTTGGTCAATGATGTTCTAGAGAAGAATGCTTGAGGATATGGAGTCCTATGAAGATGAAACCAGCTCTTGAGTCATTTTTGTGTTTTGTGGGAGAAGGAAAATGAGCAGGGCTGGTTTTGAAAAGCGTATAGCTGGTTTCAGTCCCATGGTTCCCCCGGATCCCTTGTATAAGGAATCCGGCTAGTACACTTGATTTGAATCTTAGGCATCTTTCACTAATGCCCTTGACACGAACGCTTGGCACCTTTCACTAATGTCTTCGTCTTGACTTATTTAACATTCTTCACTAATGCTTTTGACACGGACATTAAGCACCTTTCACTAATGCTTTCATCTTGACTCTTTCGGCATCCTTCACTAATGCCTTGGACACAACACTTCTATGGAGGAAGAAAGAAGTATCAACAAGAGAACCTCAGTAGTCTTGATGATGATGAAGCATGGCAACTCATGGACATGAGCTTGCTCGACTTCAAGAAGTGGTGATCTCGCCTTTAAGAGGAACCTAGAGAATTACAGAAAAACGAAAGACAAACTACATAGAAAGATCCCTTAGGATCTGTGGTTAGAAGATTACAATACTTAGAGAAAGTATGTGTGGGAGAGGCAACCCAAAGGAAGAAATGGCTCACTATTTATAGAAGAAAAACAACTACTATTCCACGGATCCCTCACTTAAGGGATCCGTCCAGTGTATTACTGGGGATCCGTGGAACCCTCTCTTTTGCCCATGGGTCATGGGTTATGGATCATGGGTATCCAAGTAGATACAATGTATCTATAAGATGCAATGCATCTAGTCCATGGTTCATGGATTAAAACTATGGTCCATGGATTAAAACCATGTATGACTTAAGCATGATGTCATGCAATGGGTTATGGGTCAAGTTCCATGGGTATGGGTTATGGAATTTGGGTTGTACCCAACTACATTCAATGTATTTAGTCAATGGGTCAAATACTTAAGTTTCTACCCAATTGTATTACCCATTATAATACATACTAGTTATGTATATATTTACCCAATATGTAAATACTAGTTGTTGTACATATGTATAATTAAATCATAAAATTACTTATACTTGTTTTAGTGTTTTATGTGAAAACATAAGTGTGTTAGATAACTATTGGCTCAAACCATTAACGTACTTTATTTGTTTCGTTAAAATGATTTTACATTTGTTATCGACAAAACATTAGAAGATCGTAAAATATAAATAAACATTTTTACGGCTTATTTGTATTAACAGGATTGTTTGCACTAGGTGATTCATCTATCTTGGAAGATCTTTTGGATGACATGGTGGTATTTGTTTGTGAAGTTGAGATGAATATGCAAGTATTTTGGGAATCCTATTTATAGAAAAATAATGCATTGTAATGAATGCTTGACCCAAAATGTGGATTAAAATCTAATGATTAGGTATGAATTTAAGGCATGTGATCATGAGAACACAAGCATTAAATAACATACTCCAAAAAAATAAAAATAAATGATGAAAATATTGAAGTTTTCATCCAAAGTGAGAAAAATAGAAGATAAAACTAGCTTCTGTCTCACGGATCCTACGGATCCTTCCCTTGAGCGATCCGTCCAGCATTAAGGCTGGGATCCGTGGTACTGGTGATTCAAGCAGCTCAAAATTTTCCTTTTGGAAACATTTGTGCCTAGTGTGTGCCTATATGCAAACCATTTGGAGTTGCGGTTATCTCGACTCCTAAAAAGAAAAGAAAAATAAACTAGAAGTGAAAACGCACACTATTATGTGAGATAACCCCAGTGCTCCTAATTCATTGTTGCTTAAATGAATGTACCTGAAAACACATATTAGTTATGTGTCCTCTTTAGCATTCAAAATACATGAGATGCAATGAAAACGGGTTTTTAATTTGTATTAATAATGAAAGAGTGATTTGTCCTAGATGTGAGAAATGGCTTTTGTGAAAGTGATACGGGAAGAGGTATCCTTTTAGAAAACATTTTGAAAAGAGGTTTCTATGTGTGAATAAATCGTTTATTCTTTAAAAAATATGTATGCTAATTGGTTTTGCCATAAAGGGTTTGGTGTCGGATGACATTGGTATCCTAATTGGTTTTGACTCTTCTAAAACGAATTTCTATAACATCTCCTTTATGTATTTAGATTGATTAAAGAAGATACCATCTTCTACTTGTTTGATTTGTAGACCAAGAAAGAAACTAAGTTCTCCCATCATACTCATCTCGAACTCGTCATGCATGATTTTAGAGAAATCATCACACATGTCTTGACAAGTAGATCCGAATATAATATCATCTACATATATTTGAACAATGATTATATGTGACTCTCTTTTCTTAGTAAAAAGTGTGTTATCAACTAACCCCATGTTGTAGTTGTGTTTGATTAAGAATTACTTGAGTCTATCATACCAAGCTTTTGGAGCTTGTTTAAGCCCATAAAGGGATTTCTTTAGCTTATACACATGTTTAGGTTTTTCAAAATCGATGAAGCCCGGAGGTTGAGCTACATATACTTCTTCATTAATAAAACCATTTAGAAAAGCACTTTTGACATCCATTTGATAAAGCTTAAGATCATTAGCACAAGCATAAGCAAGAAGTATTCTTATCGACTCTAATCTAGCCACGGGGGCCTAGGTCTCATCAAATTCTATTCCTTCTTGTTGATTATACCCTTGGGCAACAAGTCTAGCCTTGTTTCTAGACACTATACCGTTTACATCTAGCTTTTTTTATATACCCATTTGGTTCCTATTATGGTTTGATTACTAGGTGGGGGGACGAATGTCCAAACATCATTAGAAACAAATTGATTTAATTCTTCTTGCATAGCCATTACCCAACTTTCATCTTTTATGGCTTCTTGTGTATTCTTAGGTTCTATGGTTGAGACAAAACAAAACAAGCTACTTTGGTTTTGAGCTTGAGACCTTAAGGTTCTTTCGTTTAACTTTCCTATGACCTTATCTACGGGGTGATCTTTGGACTCTTTAATATTTATGATTTCATCATTTAAAGGTTCTTCTTCTTCGTTTATCTTTTTCTTTATTACAATAGCTTCACTTTCGACAATCTCGTCATCGACAAGAGGTGGAGTAGGTTTGGGTGGACTTTCATCAAATTTTACATTTAATGACTCTTCAACCTTCATTGTTTCTTTATTTAATATGATGTAAGCTTTGCTATTGGGAGAGTAACCTAAAAAGATACCTTCGGTTGTTTTAGGATCAAATTTTGTAAGGTAATCTTTAGTGTTAAGAAGAAAACATTTGCTACCAAAGACTCTAAAGTGATCTAACGTAGGCTTTTTGCCTCGAAGTAACTCGTATGGAGTTTTGCCTAAAAGTGGTCTAATTAAGACTCGATTTAGTATGTATGTTGAGGTATCAACGGCATTGCACCAAAACTTTTGAGGTACGGATTGCTCATTTAGCATGGTGTGACTCATTTCTTGTAGGGTTCTATTCTTTCTTTCAACTACCCCATTCGATTGTGGAGTGCGAGGAGCCGAGAAGTTGTGAGTAATACCATTAGCGTCACAAAAGATTCCAAATTGAACTTCATTATCGAATTCCCTACCATGATCCGTTCTAATAGACACTATAGGAATTCCTAGTTGTCTTTGGATTTTCTTGCTTAATATTTCAAAGTAATTGAACGTTTCAGTTTTGTTCTTTAAAAATTTAGTCCATGTGTACCTAGAGTAATCATCCACTATAACCAAAGAGTAGTAGTTGCCTCCATAACTTTGGATAACGGATGGACCAAATAAATCCATGTGTAGTAAATCTAGACACTTAGTTGTAGACACCATGTTTTTAGCTTTGTGACTAGAATGGACTTGTTTTCCTACGTTACAAGCATCACAAAAGTGATGTTCATATTTTAATTTAGGTAGATCTCTTACTAGATCTTTGGATGATAGCGATTGAAGAAGTCGCATATTGGCATGACCCCATCTTTGATGCCATAAGGTCAAAGTATCATCCCTAGAAGTAAGACAAAGTTTGTCTTTAGGTTCATTACCAATTTTAATGACATAGACTCCATGTTTCCTAATTCCTCTTCCTATGGTGATACCGTTTTTTAATATCTTACTACCGGTTTCGTTAAAAAGTACCTTGCACTTTTTATCACATATTTGTCCTATACTTAAGAGGTTAAAGTTTAGGTTTTCTATGTGACACACATCGTTAATGGTTAGAGATTTGTTAGAAATCGTACCTTTACCAATGATTTTGCTTTTGCTATTTTCAAATACCACATTTCCTCCATTACATGATTCATGTGTGGAGAATAAATCTTTATTACCGGTCATGTGCCTCGTGCACCTGCTATCCTTGATCCACTCATCCGGATCTAGGTCGACCTTTAAGCACACCTCGTCATTTGCCATGAGACAAATTTCTTCGTCCTCCTCCTCGCTCATGCCCCACGAACCGCTCACGAATGCCTTTTGATCATCGCGTTTGGGACACTTACTAATAAAGTGGTTTCGGTCCCCGCATTTAAAGCAAGCACGATCATCCCTTGGCTTCTCGTCCTCTTTGCTTTTCCGGAATCCTTTCTTGTCGTCATACGGTTGTTTGACGTATTTTCCCTTCCTTCTAAAGAACTTTTTGAAGTCCCTTATCGCCATGGCATACTCCTCGTCATCACTATCTGAAGAGGAGTTCTCTTCATCGCTTGAGACTTTCTTGGCTTTGAGGGCAAGAGATTTGTGCTTCTCTTTCACTTTTGAGGCTTCGAAATCTTAGCAAGGACAAGCTCATAGACCTTTAAGTTGCCTATGAGTTCATCAAGGGTGAGGATTGTCAAATCTTTTGACTCTTTGATTTTCGTCACCTTAGATCTCCACTTGGATGGAAGTGCCCTTAGATATTTTCTAACATGGTTACGGATAGAGAAAGATTCATCAAGTGCTTGTAAAGATGTAATTATAGTATTAAAGTTAGAAAAAGAATGATCTATAGTTTCCTCATCCGATATTGAAAATTGTTCATATTGTTGAACAAATAAGTCTATTTTATTGTTTTTCACTTGTTGATTACCTTGATGAGTTACAACTAAAGAATTCCAAATTTATTTAGAGGTTTTCAGCATGGAGATTCTTTCGAATTACTTTTTGGGTAAAGCATTATACAAAACCATTTTAGCTTCACTATTTTTGGAAAGCTTTTTCTTAATTTCATCGGTGAGTTTATCATGAGGTATGTTAACTAAAATTCCATTTTCATCTTTTGCGGTGGCTTCAAAATCGCCTTCAACAATGATGTACCAAAGATCAATATCTTTAGACTTCACATACGTTTCGAATCTATTTTTCCAATATATAAAACCATTAGTTTCAATTAGTGGAGGTCGTTGCATGGATTGCCCTTCCTTGTAATTTTCAGAACCCATAGTGATCGAAAAGTTTTTAAAATACGGTTTACTTTAAAACTTTTATAAACTTAGCTCTTGATGCCAATTGTGGAAAACTAGAAGGGGGGGGTTGAATAGTTTTGCCGCTTTTAAATTAGTTTCTAATAACTTTAGATTCGATGTTATGTGAAATCGTATGGATGAAGATAAAGTATAGATCTAAGAATAATGAAAGTAAATAAGTAAAGTAAGGGATAGAAATGACACAACCGATTTGTAGTGGTTCGGCTACAAGGACACCTTCCTTGCCCTGCTCCACTCCCCGAGTCACCTACTCGAGAGTTCAAGCACTATGTCAACAAACTCCTTCAACTTGGCGGAGAAGCCTTCACAACGTTACTTACACCTTTTTCCGGTACAAAATCTATGTGAAATATCAAGTACAAGATCTTTGCTACAGAAATATCAAGTATGTGAAATTCACAACGTTCCTTCAACTTGGGGGAGAGTCCGTAACACGGAGGACCAAACCAACACGACTATTACACAACAACTATGTGAAATATCAAGTACAAGATCTTTGCTACAGAAATCTTGTGGAGGAACAAATCAATCAAGGACCCCTTGCTTGGATGACTTATAGTAAGCTCATGATCTCGCCTTAGAGAAGGACCTATATGAGAATCACAATAGAAGAAAGAAGAACAACTCTCTAGGTCAAGTGATCTTTTGTTAAAAGAGAGTAAGAGTATATGAGAGAGTTAGTAAGAAGATGGGTGAAGAGAAATGAAGAAATTGATGTCTATTTATAGGAAAAATCTTGCCACTGTTCCACGGATCCCACGGATCCCTCCCTTAAGGGATCCGTCTAGTGTAACTTTAGGGATCCGTGGGACGCTCCTCTTTGCCCATGGGTTTTTTGGTTATGGGTCATGGGTAATGGGTTAAGGATTGGTCCATGGGTATTTCATTAGATACAATGTATCTAATAGATGCAATGCATCTAGTCAAATGGATATGGGTCAATACCATGGGTTATGGATATGCTCCATGGGTTTTGAATTTTACCCATACTAATAAACTATTACAACAATTGATTTATTACAACAATTTGTATTAAATGACTATATGTAAATGATTTACAAAAATAACATGTATCCTTATAATTTTACTTATGATAACATTATATTTGTTATCAACAAAACACAAAGAGATCGCTAAATATTGATAAATGTTTTTACGGTTTATTTGTATTAACAATCTCCCCCTTTTTGTTAATGACAAAACATAATGTTATGATGAGTAAAACTTAAGATTAGATGTATGTTTTGAGCCAGGTAGACTTCCATATCCCCTTTCTTGAAGTACCTTGCTCGTTTGACCAATTTGAATTTCCAATGCTTTGATTGAAGCTCCTTAATTTCTGATGGAAGCATCTGTTGAAGATCGAATTTCTTTGATCAAATCAGAATTTTATTCATGTATTTTTGCAGTTTTAGCCATAAATTTATTTAGAGATTCTTCCAAAATCTGTCCTCTTTGTTGATATGAAGGATTTCCATTATCCCTTTGGTAGAACCCTGAAGCAGCTGCTCTATACCTTCTTGATGGCTGAAATGGCACTCCATATTGAGCATAATAGGCCTCTTCAAGCGTCTTCCATTCTTCTTTTGATGGAAAATCCTTAGTGTAATGAGATCCATTGCATAATTCACACCTAACTTGAGCCGCATACACTTTTCATTCACTTTCTTGAGTTCTCTACTAAGATTGTTCAGTTGAGCTTGAATAGCAGCATACCCATCATAAGTATCACTGCTACGACTCATAGTAGAGGTGCCATCATGCCACTTTTGAGAATGATCAGCCATTTGTTGGATGGCCTTCCTAGCATTAACTACACTCATTTAAGGTACAACACCTTTGGAATCAAGAATATGTCGAGTAGGAACATCCAATCCTTTGTAAAACAAATTCACCTCCTGCATACAAGTCAAATAATGTTGAGCATATTTCAATAAAAGATCTTTGAATCGTTCCCAATCCTGATGAAGAGTTTCGTCAGGTTCTTGCTTGAAGTTATTGATTTCCTCCATCTTATTCGTAGGTCGAGCAGGTGGGCAACACTTTTTCAAAAACTTCTGATTAAGAGCTTCCTATGTAGTCATTGAACAAGCTGGTTCATTCTTTAGCCACCTGTTTGCACCTCCAGTAAGTGTAATAGGGAAAACTCTAAGCATAAGTGGATCAGCAGTCAAATCTTGAGTGGTGAACAAATCAACAATCTCGAGAATTATTTCAATTTATTCATTAGCATCTTCATTCTACGAGCCACTAAAAGTGTTTTCACGCAACTCCTTAAGAAACTCACTTTTCAACTCAATTTTGGCCTTTTCATTAAACTTAGGCCTAGCAACACCTAAACCATAGTCATCTCGGGTCTTGGTCATGTACTCCTCCATAGTTGGGTCTGTCACTGTTACCGTGATTTCTTCTTCAAACTTGGTTTCTTGATCAGAAAAGTAATCGAATCCTAGTGAATTCGAGCAATCAAAGCTTGTGGTCTTAAAAGGCTCCTTAATGAATGAAAGACTTGTTCTAGTTCACTATAAGGTTCAATGAGCTCCTGTTTTGAACTCATGGTCAAGCACTACATGAAAACAAGAAATAGTATCAGTATGATAGGTTCGAAGAAAGAAAATTACAAAAAACTAAGAACGAAATCGGAATACGAAAAATTAAAAATATGTTGATATCTGACAGGCGATACACCATATCTAGTATTCTGGATACGCCATATACGCGATAAAATTTAACTTCATCTTTTTTATTTTAGAATATAATGCGATGTACTTAAAATTTAAAAATTCAAAATTGTTTTATAGAATTTGAATATGCCGTACACGCGAAATCTAATACGTCGTATGAACTTTTTGGGTTTCACAAATATTGTTTAAACAGAATACACCTTATTCAGAAAACTAAATACGCCGTAACCGAATAATTAAATTTGATACGTTGTATAAACATAAAAAATGCAATACGACGTATTCAAGGATTGAATACGCCGTATCATTTAAATTAGCAAACTAAACCAGGCAGTAGAACAATGCATAAATACAAAAACACAAACAAAAATCAAACAAACAAAACTAACACACAAAATGTAGAAAAATACAGAAAATACAAATATACAAATATACAACAAAGTTAGTCAAATTAAAATAAAAGATATTAAACTAAGTTAAAACCTAAATCAAGATACTAACAAATTCAAATATCAAACAATTCACTCCCCGGCAACGATGCCAACAACTTGATGTGTGTCGTCACGTATAGGTAATTCTATGTTATCAAGTTTTACTATTTATATTTTGTCGACTTTACCTATAACAAACGCTAACGGGCAACTACCCGACCGATGGTAGGTTAGTAGGTAAGTAGGGTCTTGATCACTAAAAGTGGAACATTAACATAACGTTAACACTTAAACCTATCGGTATTTTAATTACTTAAGTTTGTCTACTCAAACCTAATTCTAACACAGCAAAAGGGTATTCAGCCTGAGAGACAAGCACGAGGTTTAGATTTAATAAAACTGTAAAAGATAAAGGAGACAGATAACACACACAAGCAGAAACACAGATAATAAAGAAGATGTCAAGTCGATAGTAGGGAAAACATATTAACCAAGTTAATCATAAAAAATGCCTGATTTTTCTACTTGTTATAATGATGATACTAACTTCATTGGTGGATTTCAAATGTAAGCTAGGCGGTACTTCTTCCTAAACTCCTAGGTTTACTTAATTAAGTTTTTCAACAGATTAATCTTGTCACAATTAATCAAAACCTGCATAAAGCATCACTTATAGATTATAATTTATCATTTATCCCACGAGGGCTTACATTACATATTTATGCCCTAACTTCATTACTGGTAGCCTAATGGTAATAGCACTATTAATCTAGTTATAAAGCTAAGTAATACGTGATCTTCCCGAAATAATGCATATCATCCACAAACATAGGACTTATTGAATAGTTCAAGAATCATTTGAATGAATAATCACATAAACAATAAACATGAATGAAGTAATAAACACAATCAATAGGCAACGAATGAGTAAGCAATCCAAATAAAAAAAATCAAAACATCAAATAATCATAAACATGGCTAATACCAACATGTATTAGCCCATAATATCTGTAATAATACAAGCTATCCTGTTCAGAAAGATTCAAGTATAAATCGAAAAGGAAAAATACGCTAACCGAACAATCATAGTGTAGTAAAACAATTAAGGGAATCTTCCTATGAAATTATGGCACGAGCAGGACCTTCTTTGTCTTCTTTATGTCTCTGGTCTCGTACTTGGTAGTTATGAGCTCTCTAAAAATCGGACTTAGGGTTTTCTATTTATACTTTTCGAATACGGTCGATACGGCTTATCGAATGTATCCGATATCGCCTATAGAGGTAACTTCGCGTGGGGTCTAAGATTATTATATTTCAGAATATCCGTACACCACCTTACTAATACGGCGTATCATACAGATACATATGGCGTATCATAGAGATACATACGGCGTATCAGGTCTTCTATTTCTTGGAAATCTGGTGAAGTATTTGAGATGGATAAGGCGTATCTTCATAATGGGATAGGTCATATTTGGACTAAAAAGCTCGTTCTTCTTGTTTACCAAAGTTTCATGTACAACATATCTAAGTAACTGGATACGAAGTATTATTCAAAGTCATGCAATGTTCTTCATAATCATCAAATTCTTGGTATAAGGCATATATGTCTAGAATGATACAACGTATTCTTGTCAGTAAAGTGGACTTTCTCGAACTTGATCCATTTTGTATCAAAACACATCCATTACTGCTAACTTTTACTAATTGCTTGATAATATCTAGAGATTGAAATATTTAAGCAATTAAGTATCAAATCATATACAAAATAAAATAAAACAAGCAATATACATAGGATAAATGATGTCATCAATCACCAACAAACACTGAACAAGCATATACACAAACTAAACAACCTCTTCTTAGCATCACTCACAGTCTCACTGGCAATACTAGCCCATGAATACTTCCAACCTATGCTACAATTACCAAAATCAAACTAAGTCAATTTAAAACACATAATGGAACTAAACAGCATAAACTTACCAACATCTGAAACTTGTTGCATATTTCCACTACCAATAGGGCTTCCCCTATTCTGTTGTGGTGTGGGTGTACTCAAGTTAGGGGATGCAACCGAAGGCATAGGTAGCAGACCGTATTTTTTAGGCCTCCATCTCCCTCTGTTTTTCTTTACCACAACCCCATTCCCGCTTCTAGTTTGACCACCATCAATATTAAAAAATTAGGGTATCTGCAGGCTAAACAAGTAATTAAGGTTTATGTTTGTATGTGTTACACGAATAGACAATGTTCTTATATTTGTGTTAGTTGTTAGTTGAAGAACCTGACCCAAATGAAGCAGTTTGATTTGATAGTTTTATCATGAATTTTGTCCCTCAAGGATTGGAGGTTCAATAAGTCATTTTACATATTTTCGGGAAAGAAGGCAAAAGAGTGGCATGGAAATTATTGAAGATAAGGAGGGTAAATTAGTCAATTCACATGGCTACTAATGGGTTAACGAGCATTAGAAAAAAAGGAAATTTGCAACTACATTAGCGTCTCAGGGGCATTTCTCGCAAAAAGTCCAAATGTTATGTACACAGCTAGCAAAATTTCAAAGTTAGGCACATTTTTCGCAAAAATAGCAAATGTTAGGGACATATTTTGCAATTTACTCTTTTATGTATAACATTACAGAAGAGTAGTTTTATTTTGAGATAATTAAGCTCACACGTTTTCTTTTTGTGTGTTTTCAACTTTTAATTTTTTTTATTGTAAGCATCAAACTTTTTAATATTTTTATTGTATGTATTATTCTTTTAATATTTCTTATTATATGTGTTAGTAGTGTTATGTGTTGTACTTGTTAAGAGTAATCTACATTTTTAGTTCTTGTAGTTTGTCATATTTAACACTTTTAGTCCATTAGTTTGGTCTTAAATACATAACCTCAGTTAGTCTGAAATACATAACCACGACCACCAACACTCACCACCGCCACCCATCACCACC
This sequence comes from Chrysanthemum lavandulifolium, assembly GCA_022545495.1. Taxonomy (NCBI): domain Eukaryota; kingdom Viridiplantae; phylum Streptophyta; class Magnoliopsida; order Asterales; family Asteraceae; genus Chrysanthemum; species Chrysanthemum lavandulifolium. Next base: position 81,941,150 of record CM040240.1, read on the forward strand.
CCCCACCGCCACCTACAACCGCCACTTACCACCGCCACCACCAATCACCACCACCACCGCCACCCACCACCACCACCACCACCACCTAACACTACTTACCATCACCACCGCCACCCATTGCTACTACTGCTACCCACCACTACCACCTACCACCACCACTTACCACCACCGCTGATACGCGTACAACGCGCGTTCAGGGTCAAAGGAACTTCCTTTTCGTCGAGCAAATTTTCAACACCCTAGGTAATGAACCTAATCGTTGTAGTATAGTATTAGGGTAAGCCTCGGGAATTGATATCGTTCTCTAGGGGAATAGGAATGCTAGTGTGAAATTACTACGCTAAGGTTGGGGTTGAGGAAGATTATTTTTTTTTTATCTTTTTTATGTTTTTTAGAAAATGGAAAGATACGAATCTCGGGGTATTGGATTTGGGGGTTGGTATTTCTACCGATTACTCTACTTATCTAATTAACTAATTATCTAAACTAAGGTGAGTGTAGTCTATGTCTATTGTTGTGTGCTCTTATGATGATTAAAATGTGTTTACTTAGATGCTATTACTCCTAGTTATCTCCTATTGATGGTTGAATTGTCACGTCCTTATTCTTAATGCGTTGTGTCTTCTAAGGTCGAGGGTATGCTTTCTCCCTAACTCTTTAAGTCTACCTTAAGGTTATTGCCTACTGAAATATCTAGGATTCATAAACTAACTCTAAGGTTATCTTTGGATGTTTAGACTACAATAACTCTAGGTGATTATAAACTAATGTTCACAAAGATTACTCAAGCATTAAAAACACAACGAATGACCTATCGCAATACTAGGTCAATCACAATTAAGATAAGAGACAACCAATCAATATTCAATACATAGGTTTTATAGATCTAAGCAAACACACAAGTAAATTAGTCGGACATGGAAAACATGCAAGCATACACACAAACAATTGAAGACATAATTGAATTAATGAAGTAAATCACTTATCTTGTTGTAAAATAGGGTATGGAACCCTAAGATACTACCCAAGATAGCCTATGTTCGGTTTAGGTTTTACTCCACAAAACTACCTCTAAAATATCGAAAATTTGAATTCTATATATAGAGTTACAATATGCGACGGCGTCACTCTTTAATTGTGACGCATCGGACGCCGCCATTAGGTTTTCGCCTTGGCCACGTTAACTCGTGATGGCGCCACCTTATGCTTGTGACGCCGGGCTTCAACCTCGACACCACCGGGATCCAAATCTAGGCCGTCTGAGTTGTGCCGCCTACTCTTTTAAACCCGATGTCGTAACTTGTAAAATAGCAATTTGCTCTCCGAGTCGTCTCAAGGTGTGTCGCGACGGCGCCGCTATTAAGCCGTGACGCCGTCCCCTTCGGGCCCAAAGACTTGAGTGTCTCGATTCTTGACTTTGGCCATTTGCTTATATATTCGCGCCTTTTCATCCGAATAAGTGTCATTCCAAGAATTTGCCTTCAAGAAACCTAAAAGTGAAAAGGAACGAAATTAAGTAGTAACGGATACAAAGTGATCAATTAAGGGCTTAAATGACCCCTCAAAAGTGTACCTTTTAAATCCTTATCAAATATCCCTACACTTGGTATTTGCTTGTTCTTAAGAAAATGTGCTTTTAGCCAATTAATTTTAAAGTTAGGGGTCATGAAGCATTAGTTTAGAACATTTCACAATACGTATAAGCCCCGAGAAGTCATAACAAGCACGGAAATTACATACTAGCACCTCACTAGTGGTGTTTGGATACTCTCATCTCTCCGTATAGGAAATATAACAAGTTGGAAATAGAATGTTGGGATACGAGAAAGTTAAAGCATCAAGAGTTAAAGCATCAAGATTAACAAAGTATCGCAGAAAGATAAAGTCTCGCAAGAAGTTAAAGTCTTGGTAAGTAAAAGTCAAAGCATGTTTATTCATCAAAGTATCGCAAAGATTTAAGTCATTGTAATTGATTAAAGATAGAAAGTAATGTTTATCTAGAACTTTCTAAGTATTGTTTACTTGACGATACAAGGATAAGAATTGTAAACCGCTTAGGTTATCCTTGAGCCTATAAAAGATCCCTAGATTGGTATTAGTATGTACGCGTATCATTAGAGTTTTAGAGTTCGATATTATTAGAGTTGTTAAAGAATCTGCATAATAAGCGCTTTAGTGTTATTAATAAAGTTATATTCTTCTTAGCTTTGTTAAGTAAATTCCGCATACTTAATAAAGATTACTCAAAGTGTTTCATTGTTAATAACTTAGGATTTATCCGAGGTTATTAAACCTTAACAAGCTATTTAAGTTAGTTTGGTTAGAGTACATCGATCCAACAAGTGGTATCATAGCTTGTATGGAAACTCGACTGAAGAAACCCTAAAACCTAAAGATGTCGATCGATGTCGCTCCACAACCTTCCATCACCTCAATGAGGATACATGTCATTAAGAATGGAGAATACGACCTATGGAGCATGAAGATGAGGCAAGACATTGCAATTCTGCACCAACCATCGTGGAATATAATTGTCAATGGTAATGAAGAGTTCCAACCTATTGATGTTCTTGGACAACCCAAAGCACCTAAGGCAATCTTACCAAAGCCTACATTAAGGAATCAAGAGAAGGCACTCAACATTCTCTTGTCCGCCATTCCGTATGGACATCTACTTAAGTTCCATAATGCTAAAGATGCTAAGCAACTGGGTCGCTCTCAAGACAAGGTTTGGAGGTAATGATGCTTCCAAAAGATGCACGTAATCTGTTGAAGCAGCTTGTTTGAAACATTCATCGTGGGAGAAAGAGAAAACCTTGATGTCGCTAATGATGATTCCAAAACCTTCTCGAGATGTTGGAGCTATACAAAGCGAGGTTTCAGTTGAAGATGCTAATCTCAAGTTCTTATGAGTCGCCATCGACATGGCATGTGATAGCTACAATGATCGAGGACAACCGGTTTGATGTTATGGACTTTGATGATCTCTACAATCATCCAAGGTGTATGAGCATGAGATGAATGGCCAAAACAGCCCAAATCTCACAATATTGCCTTTTATCATCCGAAAAGAGGGTAGTACTTCTACCAAAAGTAATGCTTCTCCTACTCAAAGTCTCGTGACTCAAAGTATTGTTTCCTATACTACCCCACCTTGCTCAAGAAGCCCCACCAACAAATACTATGCACTCGGATGAAGTTGTATGCTCTTTCTTTGCACAAAGCAGCTTCTTTACCGTCACTTATGAAGAAGATCTCTCACAGATCAAGAGGATGCTCTAGAAGAAATTGATATCGGTGGCAAGTAGCAATGATCATCGCAAGGATCAAGAAGTATATGAAGAAAACAGAAAAAGCATTGACTTCAAACCAAAATAGGAATCACTTTTGACAAATCTAAAATTGAATGCTTCAATTGTCAAAAGATGGACATTTTGCAAGGAGTGTGTTTGCTAAGTATCGAGCAAATAGGATTATTGAGAAACCAAAGCTAGAGCTAAAGGAAATTCCTATTACATAAACAAAAGCTTTGGTTGCTCAAGAGAGTTTATCAGAGGTTGACCGAGGCCGAGTTTGATGATGGACCAAGAACCCATCTTGTATGGTAGCTGTGGAAGAATCAGTGGAAGAGTTTGATTGGAGCACAGCCTTTGATGAGGAACCTGAACATGATGACTTGGAATCTAGATATGGACTAGGAAGCTTTGATTGGAGCATGGAGAGTGAAGATGATCATGTTCTACTTGCAATGGTGGCTACTTCACCAAGTTCACCCCTATCTCTGAGGTATATTCCAATTGTCATGACTTTTATCAAAAAGTTATGAATAGTTATGTGATTGAAAGAGATAATTGTATAAGGGCTAGGTCTGAGGTAGCTGGTTAGCAAATAACCTTAGAATCTATGGAAGCCAAAATAATAACACATGAAAATAATGAAATGGCTTGGGTAGAAAAGTATGAACAACAGGATTATCAGTTGAAACTAAGTGAATGGAAGTTAAACTGTAAGATCTCTGAAATTGAGAAACTAACTAAGGATAGAGATGAATTGCTAGAAAAGTTTAATGCTTGGGGAAAATCACTCATGTCACTTATGTTGAAAAACAGAGGAGCTTACATTAAAACTGGCATAGGTTTTGGTATGGATTTTAATAACATAGAAAACCCACCTAGTGATCAAGATGAATGTGACTTTGAGGATATAACCACTAGTAATGATGAACTCATTAATTATGTAGACACATCTAGTAATGAGGAATCAGTTAGTGAAACACCTCCTGAGTTTAAGAAAGATAATGCCTATCATGCAGTCCCTCATCCCACTGGTAGTCATCAACCTCCTAGACCTGATGTTTCTCGTTTTGGTGTAGACAGTCTAGAGTTTAGGAAAAAGCTAATTGGTCAATCTAGGTCTGGAAATCCAAAAGAAACTGTTGAAAATCCTAAGGATAATGATCTTAAGAGTCAAGCAATACCTTCTACTCAAAGTACTGCTACCGCAGTACCTTTAGGAAAATCTTTTCAAAACAATACTGCTAAACCATTTTGGGATAACTTTGGTCAAAACATTTTTCATCATTCACCTAGAAGACAGGATAGGTTTGGTCATACACATAGAAGAAGAAACTTTGGAACTACAGATCAAAAACTATGTTTTGTTTGTTTTAGTCCTAACCATTTTGATTAAGGACTGTGACTTACATTCAGAGTACTTAAGTAAGTTCCCAAAGAACAGGACTGCCAACCAAAAACCAAGGGAGACTAGACCAGCTTGGAATAATTCGCATAGGGATAACCATAGAAACTTCTCACTAGACTATAGGTACACTCACCAGAGAAGATCCTTTTCAAAACCTACAGTACCTTCAAATACTTTCCAAGGTACTGCTAAGCCAAGAACAATACTTTCTCAAAGTACTGCTTAGTTTTCACCAAACACCTCTTGGAATAGGAGCTCTAGGAGACCTAATTACTATCAATCTAGAAAGAGTTACAATTCCGGAAGAGTAGATGTGCCCAAGAACAATGATGTAGGTGCAAGTTTTAAATTTATAAAAGGTGAATTACCAATATTACTAATAACACATACGAGCAAGTATACTCGTCTGCTATAGCAAGATTATGAAGGTAAGTCGGGATCGCTCATAGGATTTGAGTGAATCGAGCACAAGTTTGAATTAACGGAGTCTATCAAAACATATAACAAAGCAAATAGATATAATGAAATTCGATGATTAAAACTACACTTGCTTAAACTAGTATCATATCATAGATTAATGTGATTGTATTAACTACTTAACATGTTGGTTGTGATAATTAGTTGAAAACTAATCTATTGTTCTTACAAGTTAAACCTTCACAAGATTTTAGTTCATAAAACAAGCTTTAAGTTTAACCAATCAATTCAAGATCAATTCAAGTTTCATAAGTCTACTTTCATAAACTTAAACACAAAACATCCACTTGTTCATCAAATTGCTTAAGAAATGGTCAATACAAAAGGTACCCGATCATAGACAAAAGGCTACAATTAATTTTCAACAACTAATCTTACGACCATTTAGATGTTTCCAACCAATCCAATTTGATAATCAAAAGCGCTTCTATTACAACCACACCTTAGTTCCTTTGTATAATCAAGAATAATGGGTAAAACAATCATCCATAGACAAAATGATTATGACTAGTTGAATAATACGAAGTTCTTTCGACCCCAACGATAGTTACCAATTAGCCAAACTTGATTAACAAATGTCACTATGAAACTTTAGCACAATTGGATCTTAGAATCAACTTGAAATTGAATTAAAACATGTTAACACAATCACTAACTAATCATATAATAATCAACATCATTTAAGCAAGTGTATAAAGAAACTAGCCACTCATAGCAAACATGAACATAAACTCATAACTTTGATCATTAGAAAACATGATTAAAAGTCTTACAATGCTTGGAATAAGATTACAAATGATGAAGTAATGATTCCCAAAGGATCGTGGTGGACTTCTTAGTGTTTTGGCTTCCAAAGGTGGAACTTCGAACTCCAAACTTCTCCGGATTTCTAAGGACGAATTTCGTGAGGTTAAGGCTTGGTTTGATGAGTAGAGAGCTTTGTAATTGAAGTGTGTCTAATATGCTCACAATTAGCCTCTATTTATACTAATTCCAAGGCCTAGGGTGTTAAATGCTTGACTTGGCCTCCAAGGAGTAAGGAAGGGACTAGAATACACCAAGAGAAGGACCTAGAATCGTTTGATGCAAAGGGAAGCTTAGTGATGAAGATTTGACAACCGCAGCTTTCTCCAACCGGATCGGTCATACGACCAACCGATCCGGTTGGTCTTCAATAATAACACACCGACCGATCCGGTTATGGGTTGCACCGATCGGTCGGTTATGGCAAAAACATTTATTCCGATTAAATGCCAACCGATCCTACTGAAGGTGTAACCGATCCGTTGATCTTCCGAGATATGAAACTTGATCTTTCTCTTCACTCGACTTGTAGAACTTGGTTCTTCAATCACTAAGGTCTTCAAAGGTACTTGGGATTTAGCTTTATCGAGACGGAATCTTCGATTAATCGCATATTTCCACATTTTCCTCCATTTCCTCGCACTTGGTTATAAATACTAGACAAACATCTCTAGATACGATTAAGTACTAAAATCACACAAATATAACCAAATAATGATATAAAAGTACACACAATGCTACTAAAACATGCACAACTGAGTGTTATCAAATTCCCCACACTTAAACTTTGCTTGCCCTCAAGCAAATCTAGGACAAACATCCACCGACAAGATCGTGATTATGAAAATGTGATGCAAATCAACCAAGTATAAATACGAGAGAAGATTCATCAATTATGCTTATAAAGGTGAAACATCAAGATGTTTGACAATATCCAATGATTTTCTTGCATGATAAACATTTCAAAACACCTCACTAAAAATAATGGAATATAATTCACTCAATCACTCATTTTAGTGGAGTAACAAGATAAATCACACTCATTGCTCACCATGATTAGATTATTACCATAAGCTTGTACAAGAAACAAAACTCCACCGACGTGGCGTGAGCACCAAGTAAAAACATCTAAAGAGGGCTTTTATTCGGGTTATAATGATAGGCTAAGGGTTAAGGGTATGGATAAGGCATGGAATGTTAATGAAATTGGTGTAAAATAAAATGAAATCAAGTCTAATACCCATGTTGCTAGCTACCAAACATTCCACGAACCAGATAAATGATTATAGCTTTGCTTTCTTCTTTTTCACTTTCCACAGCTTTTTGCTTTGCCATGTCAATTGTTCTACGATCATAGCACATTGGCTATTATTTCCATACTTTCAACACAATTTTTTTTTTTTTTTTTTTTTTTTTTTTTTTACATAAACTCATAACGCATGGCTCAATCAATCACAAAGGAGGTGGTAATCATAATCATTTGAACAATCTTCACTTTCCATGAAACTAGCAACCAACCGTTAGACATTGATAAGGGGTAGGCTAAGGTTTAAAGTGTAAAATCTTTTGTATTTTCCGGTGAAGCAAAATGAAAGGGATGGCTCGTAAGGTGTAACTAGGGGTATCTAGTGCTAAAATGAGCACTACAAATGGGTCCATGGGGTGGTTAACTAACCGATGAGGCTAGCTAATATATCATTAGATGTAAAATGGAAGGCCATTTGGGTTAAATCCTAAGTTGCCTCTTTATCACACGAATTCACTTATATCGCACGAATGCAATCTCACCGCGGTCTAGTAATGATTTACAAGCACAAGTTCTAGAATAAATAAAATCACCCAGACACTCATAGCAAAAGATCTAAGCATAAAAGATGTATGCTAATAAGAAATAGGCTCAAATCCTCACAATTTAGTGGAAAGGGTATAATATGTGTTAGCAAATGTTTATCGATCCCGTAATGGATTGCAATAGTAATCGAACACATCTCAAGTTTCAAATATTACCGCTTTTACCAAAGGAATGATCCAGCTTATTCTAATAGATAATCCTAAAAGTGTGAAAACAACTAGATCACAAGGGCAAACAAAATTTTAAATTTAAGCATGAAAACTCTAATTTTTCCTATTCACCCCCACACTTAAGTTAGACATTGTCCTCAATGAAAACGAACTTCAAAGTATAGAAATAGGGAAAATAGAGATGAAACCAGATATGTCAACGAGTTTATCACCTTAAAATTCTTTCTTCATTCCCGGCGGCCCACTAGAGAAATCATCACCGCACACAATCTTATAAACAAACAAAAGGTTTTATTAAAAGGTGGCACCCCCACACTTAAGTTCAACCAAAGGTTAAGACTTTGGGAGTGACCACGTAAAATCAAATCAAACACACGGGTTGCCTCCCGAGAAGCGCTTGTTTTATTACCGAGTCATCACCGACTCGATTCTTCCCGACTTATTCACCGCAAGGGCGCTTTGAACATTTTATAGAGTTCGGGATGTACATGAATTCTTCACCAAGATCTTCAATATCGCCCCGCATTTAATTCAAAGAGCTTGGTTTCATGGAACAGCTTGTGGAATTCTTCCAGAAATGGTGCTACAAAAGTGATAGTTTCAATTCATTCTCATGGTGTCTCCAGTGACACCGCCAAGAATCGAAACTTCATTCGCTTGCTCCTTATCGTAGTATAACTTGATTCGTGTCCATTAACAATGAAACTTCCACCTTGTTTGTCATAGAGTTCGACATACCCGTATGGATATCCATGTTTAACGACATATGGTCCAAACCATTTTGGTTGTAACTTAGAGCTTTGAATTTGAATTTCATGTTAAAAGCGTAACTTTATCTCCGCTTTGAATTCTTTTCAATTCGTAGCTTTTTATCATGATAGGCTTTTGTTCGCTTTATACGCTTTGAGTTTTCATAAGCTTGAGTCTTAATTCATCGAGTTCGTGCAATTGCGTAAATCTTTTCTCCAAATATTTTGAGATCGGTGTTACATTGTCTCGAGCGCCCAATAAGCACGATGTTCAACTTCGAACCAAGAATGACAAGTCTTCCCATACAGAGTCTCGTAGGAGTTGTACCAATTGGTGTTTTATAAGTCGCACGAAATGCCCACAGAGCATCATCAAGTTTCCTTGCCCATAAAGACGGATTGTCTTTACGGTTTTTCCAAGATTCTTTTGAGAGCTCTGCTGGTATTTTCGACTTGTCCACTAGTTTGTGGATGATAAGCAATGCAAATCGATGATGAACTCCATATCTTTTCATGGTTTTTCCATTTGTTGATTGCGTAAATGAGTTCCACGATCGCTATGAGTGCTTTGGGAATTCCATAACGAGCTAAAAGCTTTTTGAGAAAATTAACGACTACACGAGCATCGCTTGTTGGTAAAGCTTCACCGCCCCCATTTGGACACGTAATCTATAGCAACGAGAATGTATTCGAATTTGTGGGATTTAGGAAAGGTCCCATGAAATCTATTCCCAAATATCGAATATTTCACACACTTGAATGCTTGTTAATGGCATTTCATCCCTTCGAGAGATTGGTGGTTCTTTGACAAGCGCCACGCTTTGAACAAGTGTATGTGCTTTTTGAATATTGTTGGCCAATAGAATCCAAAGATCAAAAACTTTCTTAGTCGTGGTGGAAGGACCATAATGTCCCCGCTTGGGCCATGGTGACATTCGTCAAGAATTTTACGAGTTTCGAACCAAAATACATCTTCGGATCATCCCATCGGACACATTTTGAAAAGATATGGCTCTTCCCAAAATAGTATTTAAGTTCAAAAGAATTTGCTTTTTGAGCATGAGTTAGTCCTTTTCTCGAGAATTCTCCGCGAGGTAGTTCGCAAAGTCAAGAAACCAAGGATCGCTATTTCCGCCGATGGTCATGAGAGTTTCATCGGAAAATAATCATCGATTTCTTCTTCTTTCAACTCCTCAAGATTAGGATTTTCGAGACGAGATAAGTGATCGCAGAAGATTCTCTCGCTCCTTTCTTGTCTTTGATTTCGATGTCAAATTCTTGGAGTAACAAAATCCATCGAATAAGACGTGGTTTAGCGCCTTGCTTGGTGAATAGATATTTGAGTGTCGAATGATCGGTAAAACGATCGCTTTTGAGAGCACAAGATATGATCGAATTTGTCAAAGGCAAAACGATACTAGTAATTCCTTTTCGGTGACGGTATAATTTTGTCGGGCACTATTCAAAGGTCTTGTCGGCAAAATATATAGGCCGAAAGTGTTTCCTTCGTTGTCCTAAGACACCCAACAAAGAAAATCGCTTATGCACATAAGTTCGAAAGGTAGTGACCAATTAGGTGAAACCATGATCGAGCACTAGTAAGTTGAGATTTCAAAGATTCAAAGCTTTTATGCAATCAAGATCAAGTCAAAGATAGATTCTTTCTCAAGAAGTTTTGTCATTGACGAGATATTTTGGAAAATCTTTGATGAATCATGCAGAAAACCAAAGATGTCCTAAAAACTTCTAACGGCTTTGACGTTGGTTGGTGGTGGAAGTTTTGAGATGACATCGACCTTGCTTTGTCGACTTCCATTCCAAGACTAGAGATTTTGTGGCAAGCACAATTCCTTCTGTTACCATAAAGTGGCATTTCTCCCGCTTGAGAACAAGATGTGCAACAGATCTTTCGAGCATTTTATCGAGATTAGAAAGGCAAGCTTCAATGACTCTCCAAAGATCGAAAAATCATCCATGAAAACTTCCATGGAGGTTTCTAGCATGTCTTGAAGATGGCGATCATACACCTCTGAAAAGTTGCGGTGCATTACAAAGACCAAAAGGCATACCGATATGCGAGGTTCCAAAAGGACAAGTAAAGGTGGTCTTTTCTTGATCGTTAGGATCGATGGGAATTTGAAAATATCCCGAAAATCCGCCGAGGAAACAAAAGAATTTATTTCCGCTAGTCTTTCAAGCATTTGATCCATGAATGGGAGTGGAAAATGATCCTTTCTCGTGGCTTTGTTTAACTTACGATAGTCAATACAAACACGCCAACCGGTGATGCTCTAGTTGGAACTAGCTCATTTCGCTCATTAGTTACAACCGCCATTCCTCCTTTCTTTGGAACACAAAGAATGTGGCTTACCCAAGGACTATCCTCAATTGGGTAAATGATTCCAAGATCAAGAAGTTTAATGATTTCCTTTTAACAACTTCTTTCATGTTGGGATTGAGTCTACGCTGACGTTCTACCACGTGTTTAATCCTTCTTCGAAATTGATTTTGTGTTTGCAAAATTAGGACTAATTCTCGATATCGATGTTTTCCAAGCAAAAGCTTGTTTGTGATTTTGAGTACGGAAACTAAACTTTCTTTCTCATCATCCTCGAGTAATGAAGATATGACTACCGGAAGAAGTGAGTTCTCCTCCGTATAAGCATATTCAAGATGATTTGGGAGAGGTTTGAGTTCGAGATCCGTGGGTGGTTCTTCGATAGAGGATTTTATTCGCATTTTTCATTGAAAGTGATTTCAAAATTTTCTTCCTCTTCCTCTATTTCTTCTTCTTCCGAGTTATCTTCTTCAAATTCTACTTTCATGAAATCATCAAATTCTTTGTCAAAATCTGTTTCATTGATTTTTTCGTAGTAGTCATGAATGGATCGGATTCGCTCAAGAATGCATCTAATTCCTCATCGCTGACTTCATCAATAACATCGACGTTAAAACAAGTGTCATCACTAGAATGTGGGTAGCGCATTGCTTTATCGATAAGAAAAGTGATTCGATCTTCCCAACCCAAGGTTGAGTTCTTTTCCTTTAACTTTGATGATTATGTCATGGTGTTTAGGAAAGGTCTTCCTAAAATGAGTGGGACTTTACTATCTTCTTCCATTTCCAAAATTACAAAGTCCACGGAAATATGAATTTACCGACTTGAACAAGCATATTCTCAAAGAATTCCCACAGTGATATTGATAGGAATGATTTGCCAATCGAATGCTCATTTTTGTTGGTTTCAGTCGTTGTTGCACAACTTGAATAGAGTGAATAAGGCATCAAATTGATACTTGCGCCAAGATCGGCTAAAGCATCACATTTAACGTTATTCCCGAAAGTACATGGAATAAGAAAGCTCCTGTGATCTCCGAGCTTTGGTGGAATTTTGTTTTGAACTATGGTCGAGCATTCTTCGTTAAGAAAAGTTGTCGATATTTGCTCAAGCTTGCTTTTGTTATTAAGAAGTTCTTTCAAAATTTCCGTAATTGGGCATTCCGCTATAACATCAACGAGAGGAACATTGAGTCTAACCTCTTTGATTATTTCGATAAACTTTATAACGCCTTCCATCTTCTCTTCTTTAGGCGCTGAGGATAAGGAATTTTCGTGTATACGCCTTGACGGGTGGAATGTCTTTCTTTTGGTGGTTTGAGTTGTGTTTGGTTCTTCGCTTTCATCCTCACTATCAACGGTGATAGGAGTATTAGGATTAGGTGGTGGATCGACGAGACCACTTCTGTGAAAACAAAGATTGATATGTTCATTTCGTGTTTGGGGTGGACTCAGACGCCTTATCATTTGATGGTTTTGGATTGATTGAGTGTTACTTGGCAATGAACCGTATGGTCTAGAGGAATGTTGGTCGAAAGTCCGCTAAGCTTGTTTTCAAGATCTTGGATAGATGCTTGATGATTTTTCCGTCCTTGCTCAACTTTGGCTTTAAGATTGAAAAATTGATTTTGATAAAATCATTTATGGATTTTTGACCACCACGAATTCTCTCATGGTTTTTTCAATTCGCTTTCTTCCGCCTTTTGTCGGAAGTTTGGTGTGGTGGATCGCCGCCTCGGGTTGAGAATCACGGTTGTCATCCCTTGGTCGGCGATCTTGCCAATTTCCGCATTTCGACCGTAATAATTACTACGATATCCTCCTCCACGGTATCCTCCTTGAACGTAATTTGCTTCTCCTTCTTTGGTCCACCCATAGGTTTATCGTCGCACTCGGACGATGGGTGATTTCTCCACAATTGTTGCATCCGCCTCGCATTTCTTTCATTTCATCTTTGATATCCTTGTATTGCGAGTTGATTTGTGAGGTTAACGCCCATCTTCTCCATGAGTTTTGAGGTATCGGTGTTTTCGACAAAAGCAACGGTTTTTCGGAGAGGTTTGGTTTTGGAATCTTGGACCAATCAAGTTTGAGAAGTACTGATCTTCGAGCAATTGATGTGCATCATTAGGAGTTTTATAGAGAAAATTCCTCCAAAGATCAAGGATGCCTTGAGAGATTTCATCCAGTCCATGGTAAAAGATTTGGATAATGGTTCCTTTGATAATCCATGTCCATGACAACTACGGCAAATCTTTCATTCGCCAAGCTTCGACAAGTGATTCGCTTGGGTTTTGGTTGAAAGCACGAATTTCTCCCATTAATCGATCAAACATGGCGGTGGAAAGAATCGCTCACAAAAGCTTGCCTCATCTCCTCCCAAGTATTGATGATTCCCGGGTTAATTCATTGTACCATACTTTAGCATCTCCGCGAGTGATGATGGAAAAGTTTGAGTTTAATGGCATTGACATCGGTGTCGCCATAACGAAACATTCCGCAAATTTCGATGAATTCGCAATGTGCTTATGCGGATCGCCACAGCACGCCATCGAATTGTCGGTCTTTGATCATAGAAAGGTGATGTCCCTTCACGGTGAAGTTGTCACCAAGGTTAATAGCAACAATAGCACTTTCGGTGTTGGTGCTACGGTTCGGTTTGTTCCCACATAGGTTGATCGTCCGCCATGGGAAAAGGTAAATTGGTGAAAGGATTGTAAACAACTTTGGCTTCAATGAGGTTATCAAATGGTGGGTTTGGTACTCTTGGTACACGGTTTTCCAATGGTATGAAACGTGTTCTCCTTCTTCTTCGAATCAAACGCTCGGGTTGGTAAGAGGTGTAATTGGTTCTATTCTCACGCCGAGTGTTCATACAATGTCCTAGAGAATCCAGCAATATCTAAACACACGGACAAACAACGAAAACGGTTTATATGGAATGAGGAAGGTAACCGGATCGGTTATGGATGCGACCGATCGGTTAGACTGTTGAATGATGGTAAACTCGAACCGATTCGGTTGAGGGCAACCGGATCCGTTAAGGTTTCGTGAAAAAATTTTTTTTTTTTTTTTAAATCGGTCAAGGAAATTCAAGAACTTGTTGAAACACAATCAAATCCCCAAGCAGCGCGCCTAAAACTTGATGTGCCCGGTAGGTGCAAGTTTTAAATTTATAAAAGGTGAATTACCAATATTACTAATAACACATACGAGCAAGTATACTCGTCTGCTATAGCAAGATTATGAAGGTAAGTCGATCGCTCATAGGATTTGAGTGAATCGAGCACAAGTTTGAATTAACGGAGTCTATCAAAACATATAACAAAGCAAATAGATATAATGAAATTCAGATGATTAAAACTACACTTGCTTAAACTAGTATCATATCATAGATTAATGTGATTGTATTAACTACTTAACATGTTGGTTGTGATAATTAGTTGAAAACTAATCTATTGTTCTTACAAGTTAAACCTTCACAAGATTTTAGTTCATAAAACAAGCTTTAAGTTTAACCAATCAATTCAAGATCAATTCAAGTTTCATAAGTCTACTTTCATAAACTTAAACACAAAACATCCACTTGTTCATCAAATTGCTTAAGAAATGGTCAATACAAAAGGTACCCGATCATAGACAAAAGGCTACAATTAATTTTCAACAACTAATCTTACGACCATTTAGATGTTTCCAACCAATCCAATTTGATAATCAAAAGCGCTTCTATTACAACCACACCTTAGTTCCTTTGTATAATCAAGAATAATGGGTAAAACAATCATCCATAGACAAAATGATTATGACTAGTTGAATAATACGAAGTTCTTTCGACCCCAACGATAGTTACCAATTAGCCAAACTTGATTAACAAATGTCACTATGAAACTTTAGCACAATTGGATCTTAGAATCAACTTGAAATTGAATTAAAACATGTTAACACAATCACTAACTAATCATATAATAATCAACATCATTTAAGCAAGTGTATAAAGAAACTAGCCACTCATAGCAAACATGAACATAAACTCATAACTTTGATCATTAGAAAACATGATTAAAAGTCTTACAATGCTTGGAATAAGATTACAAATGATGAAGTAATGATTCCCAAAGGATCGTGGTGGACTTCTTAGTGTTTTGGCTTCCAAAGGTGGAACTTCGAACTCCAAACTTCTCTCGGATTTCTAAGGACGAATTTCGTGAGGTTAAGGCTTGGTTTGATGAGTAGAGAGCTTTGTAATTGAAGTGTGTCTAATATGCTCACAATTAGCCTCTATTTATACTAATTCCAAGGCCTAGGGTGTTAAATGCTTGACTTGGCCTCCAAGGAGTAAGGAAGGGACTAGAATACACCAAGAGAAGGACCTAGAATCGTTTGATGCAAAGGGAAGCTTAGTGATGAAGATTTGACAACCGCAGCTTCTCCAACCGGATCGGTCATACGACCAACCGATCCGTTGGTCTTCAATAATAACACACCGACCGATCCGGTTATGGGTTGCACCGATCGGTCGGTTATGGCAAAAACATTTATTCCGATTAAATGCCAACCGATCCTACTGAAGGTGTAACCGATCCGTTGGATCTTCCGAGATATGAAACTTGATCTTTCTCTCTTCACTCGACTTGTAGAACTTGGTTCTTCAATCACTAAGGTCTTCAAAGGTACTTGGATTTAGCTTTATCGAGACGGAATCTTCGATTAATCGCATATTTCCACATTTTCCTCCATTTCCTCGCACTTGGTTATAAATACTAGACAAACATCTCTAGATACGATTAAGTACTAAAATCACACAAATATAACCAAATAATGATATAAAAGTACACACAATGCTACTAAAACATGCACAACTGAGTGTTATCAAGAACTTAATCGATGCTTCTTCAAGATGTCTTAGCACATTCTTATACCGATGACCAAAGAAGAGCTTATGAAGAAGCAAAGCGAAGAACAAGACTACAGAGTACTCTCACAATACTTTGACAAGATTTTGACCAAAGTACCGCCGCACTGCCACAAAGACTTTGGATGATTTGGATGATTCTACCATGCCCGGATTAGAAGATACCGATGATGAGTTTGAAGATGAAGGTATTTTCCCGTATTCCAATGAAGATGTTGATTTCACTAATTTGGATGATAGTTATGGAGTTCTACAGTCTCCAAACTTAAGAATTCATAAGAATCATCCTACTGATCAAATCATTGGTCCTTCTACTTCTGGAGTAATGACTAGACACAGAGCTAAGAGTTTTTCTAAACCTCATAATGCTTTACTTAGCTTTGTCTATAAACAAAACAGACTGAATCATAAGGACCATCAAACATGTCTGTTTACTTACTTTATCTCTCAAGAGGAACCCAAGAATATTGCTCAAGCATTGACTAAAGAAAGTTGGGTTGAAGTTATGCAAGAAGAACTGCTACAATTCAGACTTCAATAAGTTTGGGTATTATGTGATCTTCCTGATGGTAAGAAGGTCATTGGTACAAGATGGGTGTTCAGAGTCAAGAGAGATGAAAGAGGGAATGTTATCAAGAACAAGGCAAGGTTAGTAGCTCAAGGCTACAGACAAGAAGAGGGAGTAGATTATGATGAAGTATTTGCTCCAGCAGCAAGGATTGAAGCAATTCGAATTTTCTTTGCTTTTCCATTCTATATGGGCTTTCAGGTTTATCAAATGGATGTCAAGAGTGCCTTTCTCTATGGCACTATTACAGAGGAAGTTTATGTCAAACAACCTCCGGTTTTGAAGATCCCGTACATCCAAACAAAGTCTACAAGGTGGTTAAGGCTCTTTATGGCCTTCATCGTGCCCTAGAGCTTGGTATGAGAGGCTCTCACTTTCTTATTGCAACATGGTTACGTGGATGGGAGCTATTGACAAGACTTTTTTATCAAGAGAGACAAGAAGGATATCATGTTAGTTCAAGTGTATGTTGATGATATCATCTTTGGAGCAACCAAACCATCTATGGTTAAGGAGTTTGAGAAGCTGATGCAGAATGAATTTCAAATGAGTTCAATAGGAGAGTTGACTTTCTTTTTAGGACTTCAAGTTAAGCAGTCAAAGGAAGGAATTTTCATAAGTCAAGACAAGTATGTATCTGACATACTTAAGAAGTTCAACTTTGATGCTATGAAGCCAGTTACTACACCTATCAAGTCTATCAACTCACTAGGAAAAGATGAAGATGGACAACCAGTTGAAGTCAAGTTATACAGATCCATGATTGGCTGTCTTATGTATCTTACTGCATCAAGGCCTGATATTATGTTTGTTGTTTGTCTATATCAAGTCTCACCAAAGGTTTCTCATCTGAATGCAGTAAAGAGAATTTTTAGTTATTTGAAACAACAACCTAAGTTGGGGTTGTGGTATCCAAAGGATTCACCTTTTCACTTGGAAGCTTTTTCGATAGTGATTATGCAGTGACAACTATGATGAAGATCAACCATAGGTGGATGCCAATATCTTGGAAGAAGGTTAGTTTCATGGCGTGTAAGAAGCAAACAATTACAAAGAACATCATCAATTGAAGCAGAATATGTAGTCACGCAAGTCATGTGGACAAGTTTTGTGGATGCAGAATCAACTCTTGGATTATGGGTTCAATTTCAAGAATACTCCTATCAATATTGATAATGAGAGTACCATTTTTATTGTGAAGAATCCAGTTTATCACTCCAAGACCAAGCACATTTAGATTAGGCATCACTTTATCAGAGATTGTTATGAGAACAGACTAATTAATGTGTTCAAGGTTCACACGGATGATAATGTAGCTGATCTCCTCACCAAAGGTTTTGATGTTTCAAGATTCAATCACTTGGTGGTGAGTATTGGAATGATTAACTACTGAGCTACATTTAAGGGGAGGACTATTTAGTGTAAGTATAGTCCTATGCTTTGTTTGAGGGGAGGATATTCATGTTTTCTAGAAGTGGTTGCTATTGTTCAGAGAATATTGGGAAAGTACTGCATTTTTGTTTTATGAAAGTACTGCTTGGAAAGTACTGCAAAGGAAAGTACTGCACACGTGGAAAGTACTGTTTGTCTTATCAACGTACTGTTCCAATGGTCATATTAAGGGGTAAACTACACTAACGGTAACTTAGTCATTACATGCTGTGATTTTTTAAATTCCACCTATAAATAACTACTCTCCGAATTTCCCTCTCATATTGATACTTATAAATCTTTTCCATAATTCTCTCACTTACATCTATATTATTCGTCATATCTTTTACTGTGTTCACATAATCATCAATGACGAATCGTAATACTGTTTCCAAACATAATATGGTGGCGAATTTAGAAAAGACTGAAGCAAATGTGATTTTTCATGATATCATTGATTATCTTACTGGGTCGCCGATTAGTTATGCACTTTTAGTGGAACCAGATGTCATTGAGCCCTGGATTCAACAATTTTGGGAAACTGCTAGGGTTCATATGGAGAATGATGACTCATATATTCAAGCTACAGTTTCTGGGAGAACTGTCAAGATTACTGAAGCCTCAATTCGTGAAGATTTAGTATTTGATGATGAAGAAGGGGCTATTCGTTTTGATAAGCAACTGATTTGGGATACATTTAGGGACATTGGCTATGAAGGGTCCTTAACTGAACAAACATTCAAGAAACCTTTATTTAGTCCTCAATGGAAGTTTTTAGTACATGTATTGCTTCATTGTATTAGAGCTAAAAGTACATCATGGGAGCAATTTGGGTCTAATATAGCATCTGCTATAGTAGGATTAGCTACAGATCGTATTTTCAAATTTTCAAGGCTAATTCTAGATGGAATGCTTTCACACATCTCTCATGGTTCAAAATGGTTGATGTATCCACGGTTTATACAAGTGTTCCTAAATAAACAACTTTCAGATGTTCCAAAGCCTACAAGTCTTCTACCTGTTGTGGTGCAACAAGCTAAGATTTTCACGTTTATGGCAAGGAAGAGTGACTTATTCACTAGCAGGACACTCCATTGACTACTTCTATGATGGAGATTGTTCAAGCTATTAGAGATGAGGCTGCAGCTAGTGATGAAAGAGAAGATACTGCTTCTGAAGGTACTGCTTCTGAAGGTACTGCTTTTGAAGGTACTGCTTCTCAAAGTGCTGCATCTCAGGCAACTTCAACTCAAGGTACTGATGTTAATAAAGGTATTGAAGTTTCTCCCATCTCATCCCACCATACTACTCCTCCTATGGCATCACCAGCATAAGATGTTCCTATGTTCTCATCATCTTCTGAGGAAGATCCAGCTACTATACCCCCTGAAGGTTTGGTGCTGGATAATTATGTTTTAACATGAGAATTGGTCAGATTGAAGAAAATTAATGAAGCTCAAGCTGCACAGATTGCCAAGTTACAGACCAAATTTAGAAAGTTCAAGAAGTCTGTTTGGCCTTTGGTTAAACATCACAGATTGTGGGTCAAAGCTAAAAAGAAGAAGCAAAGGCAGTTTAAGAAAACCAAAAGTAAAAAGGTTCCAAAGCAATCTTCATTCCAATTGGGGAGGAATCTAGAAGAAGAGAATTTGAAAGAAGATGCTGAATTTCATGAAGAAAAGGAGAATGAACCTCAAGGTACTGAAGAACAAGTTAATATTGAAAGTACTGAGGAAGAAAGGATTAAGGTTTAAAGTACTGATGATCAAGGTACTGAAGATCAAAGTACTGCTTTTCAACAAGGAACATACAGGCATGAATTGATTACTCCAAGGTTATTAGAATTTGAAGAGGAAGTTGGTCCTTCAACTGTTATACCAGAAAAGGAAGCTGATACACCTAAACCTATACATACAGCAAGTGATGATGAAACCATTGCTGAGATTTTACATGATTTATCAAGGCCAAGAGGTGTTAGCATTCCAGGAGTGCAAGAAGAAGAACAACCAAGAGTTTCTCAACCTGCTATTGATCCTAAGGATAAATGAAAAGGCAAATTGGTAGAGACAAAGAAGAAAAAGAAACCTACTTTAGCACAGATAAGAGCTGCTCAAGTTGCTATGAATGAGGAAGCAGCTAGAAAGATTCAAGCTGAATTGAATGCTAAAGATAGAAGCTAAGGAAATTGAAGATGCTCAGAATAGAGAAGCAGCTAAGAAATTTCAAGAAGAATTGAATGCTGAAGATGCTGAAATATTAGAGTCACCTATTCCTATTTCTTCTCTACCAAGAAGACCAAATCTTGCTAAGGAAAGGAATGCAATGATGGCTTATCTAAAAGGAAGAGGATATGTTGGATTGAACAAGCTGAATTATGTTAATATGAAAGAGTTATATGAAGCTGTTCAAGAAGAATGTAAGAGACAAGTTGCTAATATTAAAGATTTTAAAGATGATGATGCTTACAAAGAAGAAGAAAGAAAAGGAAGCTTAAAAAGAAAACGAATAACTGGAGTTAATGATCAACAGTCATCAAAGAAAGTTGAATTAAGGTCTGATGCTAATGATGAGCTAAGGAATTACTTAAGAGTAATAGAATTTGAGTATTCTAAAGATGATGCTGAGATGAAGATGAACAAATCTCCAATAACTGCTTTTGAAGTTGTAGAATCGAAAGATGGAAGTTATTTGATGTTTCACAGAGAAGATGAAAGCTTCAAGGTGTTCAACATGCTATGGGATTTATTCCATATAATTGATAGGGTGGATTTATTTCATTTATATCATTTGGTGCGAGATTACTTTGAACACAATCCATCAGAAGGAGTTGGTTTAGTCTTGCTTGGGGATCTCACAACCATTTGGGAAACTGAAGAACAAAGCACTGCTGAGATTTAGAAGAACCAAGAAGATTGGGAGATTGTTAGCTGGAGATTCTTTGAAGAATCTGGAGTACATGTTCTAGAGCTAGAGGATGGGACAATGATTCACATGTTAGCAGATAGAAGATATCCTCTTACAGCTGATCTTATGAGGAGAATGCTAGAGCATGGAATGGAAGTTGAAGAAGACAACGTAATTGCTTGTATGGTCATCAAATTGTTTATCAGATGGACTTCTATGGCTGATGATGATGAATAACTGGTATGAATTTTAATTGCATAAATTCTTTTGAAATATCAAGATTTTATTCAAAGTATCATTGATCAAACAAGATTTTAATCAAAGTATCGCTTGCGCTTTAAACCGCTTAATGATTTTTAAAAAATTGTTAAGTGACAAATATTTTGAAATAAATGGTTTTTGAGATGGTAACATCAATAGGTTATCAATCCACCATGGTTGCAAAAGTATTGGCTAATCCATGAGCAAACGGCTCTGGTAAAGATATCTCAAATCCGTTTTTTAGTTGACAACTTGCTAATAAGTTGTATGGTAATCAACTCACCATATCAGTAATGTGAAGAGTTGACTAGCCCACAAGAAAATGGCTTGTGGTAAAGGCTGTAGAAAAACTATTATTTGGTAATTAGTTCACCATAGATGAAAGAACTAACTAGTCCATAAGGGTACAGCTTTTGGTAAAGACAAATCAAATCTGTTGATAGCTGATGATTTGCTAAAAATCATATGGTTATCAATGTACCATGATCTTACACACCAAAACGTTTGGCTACTCCAGAGTTAATGGCTTTGGTAAAGAGATCAAAATCCATTAAACTTTCAATGATTCACCTCTCACGGAGTTTACACACCGAAGTGATGAGAATAGATGAAACTTAATCAATTAAATGTACAATTTGTCTTATGTTGCTAAAAGATGGAGCTTCTTGAATGTTCTTTGAAAAGAAATAAGATTGTTGATTGATCTGAAAAGAATTATACAAACAAAGACTACTTTGATGATGATATAAGCAGAGAATCTACAAAGATAAAATTTGAAGATAAAGTCACAATTCCTCTTTGAAGACAAAGATGTTAAAGCTAAATCTACAAAGGAACTTGATATCCAACAAGTAGAATTTAGGGCTCGTTTGGTTTGTTGCCAGGAATGACAATGGGTATCGGATTTAGAATGAGGTGGAATGATAATGGGTATGAAAAAGTGTATCATTACGATTGTTTATGTTTGGTTGATAAAATATGGTATGAAAAATTGTATAGATATTTTAATTTTGTAGTGGAAAAAAGAGGGGTCCACGGGAATGGATTTCATAGACACCAAATTGATGTGTAATGAATCTATAACTATGATATACCCATTTTATTACCGGGCCCACAAAACAAAACAAAACAAACACCTTCTATGACTTTGAAATTCATAGTCCTATTCCCATTAATGCATACCAAACATGCCCTTAAGTTAGGGAGGATTGTTGGGATACGTAAAGTTAAAGTCTTCAAGAGTTAAAGTCTCAAGATTAACAAAGTCTTTAGAAAGATAAAGTCATCGAAGAAGTCAAAGCATTGCTAAGTAAAAGTCAAAGCATCTTGTTTATTCATCAAAGTCTTGCAAAGATTTAAGTCGGTTGTAATTGATTAAAGATAGAAAGTAATGTTTATCTAGAACTTTCTAAGTATTGTTTACTGACGACAAGGATAAGAATTGTAAACCGCTTAGGTTATCCTTGAGCCTATAAAGGACCCCTAGATTGGTATTAGTATGCAGCGTATCATTAGAGTTTTAGAGAGTTCGATATTATTAGAGTTGTTAAAGAATGCATAATAAGCGCTTTAGTGTTATTAATAAAGTTATATTCTTCTTAGCTTTGTTAAGTAAATTCCGCATACTAAATAAAGATTACTCAGTGTTTCATTGTTAATAACTTAGGATTTATCCGAGGTTATTAAACCTTAACAAGCTATTTAAGTTAGTTTGGTTAGAGTACATCGATCCAACATGGAAGATAAACACTCATTAACCGATCCTAATACATAGATTACCATAGGCTTGAGACTAGATTAAACCTCCATCGCTTTTGGCGTAAGAACCTAGGAAAAACTATCCAAGAGGTCTTTTAAAGGGTTGTAACGTTAGGCTTACGGTAGGGAAACAAAGGGTTTGGTGGGATAGGCGATTTTGTGGTGGCAAGTCAAAAATATTTATGTCACAAGCATGAATTTAAAGATAGATGTAGGATGGTAGCCCGTATGTTTTTTTTCATTTTTTTCATTTTTTCATTTTTTCATTTTTTTTTAACACTTTCATTTTTTCGATTTTTTTTTTCATACAATTTTACTCTACCATCCTCTACGATAACATCAAAATAATAGGGATTTATAGGCACATCCCTACACTTGAGTTTTTATTACTCTAACAATAATTTGACCCGAAGGGCCGTAGTTTGGGCTTGGTCGGGAAGCTCAATGGTGTTTCTATAGCCTAGGTGGCTTGGTCTTGAGTATTCACCAAGAGTACCGCCTCTTGGCGGGTCATTTGGTGGTGGGTTGATGAGTGGTGGTTGATTATCACCTTCCATGATGAAAAGTGATGGGATTACTAACAAAGGTCACAAAGAAGGGGGATAGACTACGAGGAAGCTAAAAATGGAAAAAAAAAAGCTTACTTGATAGGAATCAAGCAAGGAAACCTAAACGAGGTGGAAATCTAACTAGCTATTCTATTCCCCAAAGGCGCCAAAACTTGATACGCGCATTACGCGTTCGGGGTCAAAGGAACTTCCTTTTAGTCGAGCAAGTTTTTCAACACCCCAGGCGATGAACCTAATTGTTGTAGTGTAGTATTAGGGTAAGCCTTGGGAATTGATTTCGTTCTCTAGGGGAATAGGAATGCTAGTGAGAAATTACTACGCTAAGGTTGGGGTTGAGGAAGATTATTTTTTTTTATCTTTTTTATGTTTTTTAGAAAATGGAAAGGTATGAATCTCGGGGTATTTGATTTGGGGGGTTGGTATTTCTACCGAGTACTCTACTTATCTAATTATCTAAACTAAGGTGAGTGTAGTCTATGTCTATTGTTGTGTGCTCTTATGATGATTAAAAATGTGTTTACTTAGATGCTATTACTCCCTAGTTATCTCCTATTGATGGTTGAATTGTCACGTCTTTATTCTTAACGCGTTGTGTCTTCTAAGGTCGTAGGGTATGCATTTCTCCCTAACTCTTTAAGTCTACCTTAAGGTTATTGCCTATGAAATCTCTAGGATTCATAAACTAACTCTAAGGTTATCTTTGGATGTTTAGACTACAATAACTCTAGGTTATTATAAACTAATGTTCACAAAGATTACTCAAGCATTAAAAACACAACGAATGACCTATCGCAATACTAGGTCAATCACAATTAAGATAAGAGACAACCAATCTATATTCAATACCTAGGTTTCATAGATCTAAGCAAACACACAAGTAAATTAGCTTGACATGGAAAACATGCAAGCATACACACAAACAATTGAAGACATAATTAACTTAATGAAGTAAATCACTTATCTTGTTGTAAAATAGGTATGGAACCCTAAGATATCGCCTAAGACATCCTATGTTCGGTTTAAGTTTTACTCCACAATACTACCTCTAAAATAATTGAAAATTGAATTATATATAGAGTTACAATATGCGACGGCCACTTTAATTGTGACGCCACTGGTTCACGCCATTAGGTTTTCGCCTTAGCCACGCCAACTCGTGACGGCGTCACCTTATGCTTGTGACGCCGGCTTCAACCTCTTACGTCGTCGGGATCGAAATCTAGGTCGAATGAGTTGTGACGCCCTACTCTTTTAAACCCGATGTCGCCACTTGTAAAATAGCAATTTGTTCTCCGAGTCGTCTCAAGGTGTGTCGCGACGGCGCCGCTATTAAGTCGTGACGCCGTCCCTTCGATTCTAGCAGCTTGAGTGACTCGATTCTTGACTTTGGCCATTTTCTTCATATATTCACGCCTTTTCGTCCGAATAAGTGCCATTCCAGCAATTTGCCTTCAAGAGACCTAAAAAGTGAAAAGGAACGAAATTAAGTAGTAACGGATACAAAAGTGATCAATTAAAGGCTTAAATGACCCCTCAAAAGTGTACCTTTTAAATCCTTATCAACCGCTAATCACCGCCACCACTCACCACCACCACCACCCACTGCCACTACCGCCACCCACCACCACCACCTGCCACCACAACTTACCACCACCACCACGCACCACCGCCACCTACTACCACCACCACCACCACAACTTACCACCACCACCATCACGCACCACCGCCACCTACTACCACTACCACCACCACCACCACCACCCACCACCCATCGACACTACCACCGCCACCACCACCACCTAACACTACCACTTACCACCACCACCACCATCACACCACCACCACCATCACCATCACCACCACCACCGGCAGCTGATGGTGGTGGCAATGGGTGGCGGTGGTTAGTGGTTAGGGGTGTTAATCGGGTCGGGTTGGTCGGGTTCAGGTTAAACGGGTCGGGTCCAAGTCAGGTCGAGGCTAAAAATAACATACCCGAACCCGACCCTATTTGAGGTCGGGTTAGTCGGGTTCGGGTCAAATCGGGGCGGGTCATGTCGGGTTCGGGTTTGTACCATTTACAAAGTTATAGAATTTGATTTCTAAAAGTTAGTAGTTAATATCACATAATTTGTTTCTTGCATAAGTATTTTGGGCATGCTTGGTGGAGGGTATTAGGGGGTGGGGAATAGGAAAAGCAATTATTAATTATGTTTGGTGGAGGGTAAAGAAATTGAGCATTACCTTAAATTAGGTAATGACCTATTGTACTACAAATTGAGGTTAAGGTATTCATTACCCTTTGCATTTTTAATATACCCTTTGCATTTTCCTTTCCTATTCCCTTAATTGAACCAAGCGGACCATTAGTAGTTAAAATCACATA
Organism: Chrysanthemum lavandulifolium; assembly: GCA_022545495.1. Lineage (NCBI taxonomy): Eukaryota > Viridiplantae > Streptophyta > Magnoliopsida > Asterales > Asteraceae > Chrysanthemum > Chrysanthemum lavandulifolium. Next base: position 81,967,026 of record CM040240.1, read on the forward strand.
GTAGTTAAAACGTTATTGTACTTAATTTAGGCATCAACCAAGATATTTATAATTAAATGAACCTTAATTATAATCAGAATATCAGAATTGCAGAGCCAGGTAAACAGTAAGAAAAAAACTGATTATTGAGATAAGTGTATCAATGAAATAAAACTGAATAAATGAGCCTCAAGTATGGTAGAATGCACTGAATATATTTAGCTACAAATGACACAAGCGTACTCTGAATCTGCATATATTCACTATTAATGGATTTGGTCCCACATAAAAATGACAAACAAATATACACCAACTAGTTTGTTGCAAGTTTTTTAATATCGGGATCCTACTTAGGATCGTTTTCGTCTTTGCAAGATCGTGATCGAAAGATCGGATCGGGATCCTAAGATCCTAGTATAATGTCATGTTTACAATATTTTTTGTAATATTATTCAAATATACAAATTATTATATACCATAAACACAAAATTATACAAATGTTTCATGAAAATATTGTTCTAAATTATTAATATAGAATATTTAAGAAGAATCACATGTTGTTTTTAATTTATATAAAAACATAATCCATAACTTTGTACCTTTTTAGTTTGCGGTTTGGGAAAAGTAAGATCGGGTCGGATTAGATCTTAAGATCCTATGATCAAGATCGGGATCCTATAAGATCTTAAGCTTTCTAAGATCCTACATAGGATCCGGATCGTTTTCCTTTGTAGAATCGTAAAATCGTAAGATCCTAAGATCAAGATCAAGATCTTAACAACTATAGTTTGTAGCGCCAACAATGAAAAAATATATAACATTAAAAATACATAAAAAGTAACTCGGTCAGTCGGGTTGACCCGTACCCGAATAGAAAAATATTTTGAACCCGATACCCGACCGTAGTTCATATTCGGGTTAATCGGGTTGACCCGATTGACCTGGGTTAGATTTTAAACCCATGTAACCCGACACGATTATCCTTATTCTGGTTCGGGTCTGGGTATGGGTCGGGATTTATGACACCCTTAGTGGTGGTACGTGGTGGTGGTGGTGGATGGTGGTGATGGAGGTGGGTGGTAGTGGTAGTTGGTGGTGGTGGTGGGTGGTAGTGGTGGTGGTGGCAGTGATTATATATTTCGAACTAACTGAGGTTATTTGATGACCAAACTAATGGACTAAAATTGTTACACTCGGCAAACCACAATGACCAAAATTATAGTTAACTCTGAACAAGTACAATATTTAACATTAATGATACATATAATAAGAAATATCAAAAGAATGATATATAAAATAAAAAATATTAAAAGTTTGATGCTTACAATAAAAAAAATAATAGTTGAGTAAAAAAATGTCAAGTTTAATACATTTTTAGATAATTATATCAATTCCAAATAAAGCAACTTTGTTTCTACATATTAAAATATATGTTAATTTTATGGGGCATTTATATAGGAAATATCCTCACATACATACTCATATTTACATATTTCTTTAAACAGTGCTTTAACAGGCTTGTATATTAAAAATTTGTATTTGAGAAAATATATAAATATAGGTGTGTATATATATCCCCTAATTTTATTTGAAAATTAGTAAAATGAGCAAAAGTTGTTAACCGGATAACATAAAACTGATTTGCTTTAGAGGACGCAAAAAATCCGAAAATGTAAGCAGTCAGAAACATTCCAAATACCTCTTATGTTAATATTTCTTTATATTCTTTGATAGGCACATGATTAAATATTGAAACTAAATTTTAAGTAATATTGATGGAACAAAGTTTGATCATGCGTGTAGTTTATTTATATGTTTTTCACGATATAATGTTTAAAATAAATATAAAAAAAACTTGGATTTTGTTCCATTAAAAATGACATATATTTAAGTTATTTTTTATTATGCATTAAATAAATAATTTTTTTAATACGTAAAGAATAGGCAATTTAATATGGCTTATACATTTTCCTGTGACCCTTAATTAAAGTATATTCTCATCAAGTTGTGTATTACATATATGACCAAAATTTTCAAGCTTCATAGAGATAACTTAATTCTTTTCTTGATTGTTTGAAAAGTAATAGAGCATATTATAAGTTCAATTAAGCGATTGTATCAACACGTACCGATAATAAATAGAAACTTTGACAATTAATTAAGTTAATAATTAATTGTAGTAAGTTACGTGTTAAATACAGACAAATGAAGCAATGAATAACATATAGCCACATGGTTTTCTGTTGGAAAAGCAATGACGAGATTAGCGCAAAGTTATACATTCCATATTTATCTCCATGCATATATTTCAATTTCAAGTTCCTTAGTCCCTTTTAGTTAGGGGTGTCATTGGTCGGGTCGATTGGGTCGGTCAAGTCGGTCAACCAAAAATAATATCACGAACCCGACCCTATTTGAACTCGGGTTGGTCGGGTTCGGGTCAAATCGCCGGGTCAAGTCGGGTTCGGTCAAGTCCATTTATATAATTCTAGAATTTAATTTCTTAAATTTAGTAACCAAACGTTATGAATATAATGCCATTGGCTTTTAAAGGTTATTATATTCATACAGGTGAAGAACGACTTATACATGCATTTTATAGTTGATTTACATTTTCTTTTCAGAATCGTTTGTTTTCAATCGAGTCAATTATATAGAATGAAAATGAATATAAAACCAAATATATGAAGCAATATATGTTCATGCACTAATTTAGGCCTTTCAATTAAATAAAGATTGGGAAAAGTTTAAAAAAAAAAAATAAATAAATAAAAAAAAATTAAGTCGGGTTAGTTAGGTCGGCCGAACCCGAATTTTCAAATATTTTGAACCCGACACCGACCCTAGTTAGTACTCGGGTTACAGTTCACATGATGATGACGAAGAAACCTACATGTAAACAACCTAGAACATCGATTCTAACATGTGGTATCGGAGCGGGTGGCTCTTGTATCTAGGATCTACAAACACAACATAAGTGGGATTAGTTCTTGTCACATAAGCTAAAATAATACTACGTAATATTCAATTTTAACCATAGGGCATCTAGCATCTAGTATCTATCTGATCAAGAGTCCTAATTAAAGTGGCAAAACTGTAATGTAAAAAAAAAAAAAAAAAAACACATTTAAAATCAGGTCAAGTTCTAATTATTCAAGTTGACGTTGTGATATTACGTTCAGCTGATCCTTATTTGGCTATGTAAGATCTTCTCATAAACATTTATATCCTCATTATCCAAATGAACCCTAACACAAATGATTATACAAGTCTTGTTCATGTCTTTCAAATTGAAACTACATAACAAAAGCATACCCAATCCCTCCGGAGTGAGGTATGAGGGTGGTAGAATGTAGACAGATCATACCCCTACCAAATGATAAATTCGAAAATAGAGAGATTGTTTCAAAGAAATCTTCCGGCAAGTGTTTCAAGTCGAAACTGCATTTGGATTTTAAATTGGTGTGAAATATAAGGACCGATTAATACATTTTAAGTTTTACTGTTCATCGTCTTTCTTATTATGATTATTCTTTCAAAGTTTGAAACTAAATTATGTAAAATGTTGACCTATTGCTTCAAAATAAATGTGTAGCGGTTCTTAATGACTAAATGATGTAAAATGTAACACATACAATAGCCCAAATAAAAACTCATACCATTTAACAAACAAAGCAAATTGAAACCTTATTAGCTTTTTCAATTAGGGCCGTCCATAGAGCCCTCTAAGGCCCAAAGCTTTTAGTCGTAATTTATATATAATCCACTAATTATTGTATGATTGACTTTTCAAAATTTTCCAGTAAAATAGTAACAAACTTTCATCAAAATACCCAGTTAATACGTGAATCAAAAGGTCCACATTTTGCCATCAACTTTCAGATTTTGTTCTAATCTGCACACACAATACTAATAAAGTCAGGAGTACGTAAATGTTTTACTCATTCATTCTTCATTCTTCAGCAATCACATTTTTATCGAGTTGTCGTGTAACGCTATCAAATTTATCTTGTAAACACATGCATAACGTAAAATATATCAATAGAAGTTTGTTCTATGTGTTTTTAAAAGTCATTCTACAAATACATGATGATAAAGCCAATGAACTAAGTTGAATTGATAATATACATTAGATGATAAGGAAACATAAACTTGCATAATGCACTTTGTCCTTTTCACCATTTATTGCAGCGTCTTCATAAAACAAGTTGTCATTGCCTACACTCTTTGATTTTATGTAAGATTATTTGGTTATCATTTATTTCGTTAATCATTGTGTGCACCAATTTGTTTACTTTTAGATGTTGGCCCCTATCGGGCATCATGATGGGCAAACAATTCGCTTTATGTGATGTTAAAAACTTAAGAGTGTGCAAATAAGCAAAATGGTAAATAGTTTTTTGTTTATTTGGAGGGAGCTTCAAACATTCCGTCTATTGTACAACCACATACAACAACTAAAACATCGTATGATCGAGTAGAGTACTTGTTATAATACTGGATTAAGATCCTTTAATGTTCATTTTAAACATGATTGTTTATGTTAAGTTTATTATAAGGAAATAAAAAGTAGGATTTCATTTTAAGATTTTTATTTTATTTAAAATCAAGCATTGACTTACAACAATTTTAACATTACATCTCATGTTCAGAATGAACATTAGAATATCCTAATCTTACGATAATTATTATTATTAAACATTCACAGTTTTCTAATAAATTAGTAATCAAGTCCGTGATCATGGTATGATATGCAAGTGTTGATAAATAGGTTCATTTTTAGTAGAAACGAGGAATTAGGCCGTCGCGCGTTGCGGCGGAGTTAATTTAGGTACAATATCTATTCTAAATTGAGGGATCATGTTTTCGCGTATCAAGTATATCTGGTTTGGTTGATGACGGATTAGGCTTCTGCGTTGGTAGCTTTATAAAAGTGATGACATTACGGGATTGGACTAGATACGTAGATAGCTTTGCCCGCATGGACAAATATTGAACACATGATATAGTTATATTGTAATGAGTCTATAAATACTTCTCATGACTCTTCATGAGGGGTGTGGGTGTGTATTACTTAATTTCATTATTAATAAAAGTCTTTATATCTCACTTTCTCTCTCTAGAACTATGACTAGTTTTACGTTCTTTGATCATCCTAGACCTCTCGAATAACGTGAATCTTGATACTATCAATACTTGTTAGGTCTCTAACATAGTTGAATCAATCACACAAATGATAATATATTAGGCGTTTTCTAGATAAATAGAGGAGTAGAGAGAGAGGAGGTGAGAGCTACTATGTAAAAACTTGTACTACAGATGGAACTCACACATTACAAATGAGATGAAATGTATCATATATAACGACTTCCCAAAGGTGGGATCGATTTTGGGCCTTCATTGGTCGAGTCATGGACTTGGTTATGGACTAAACATATATCTTTGACTTATACGATTAGCTTATACCAAGTCCAAATGCCCATATCTATTCTATTACAATATCTATGACAAATTACAAGGTTCCTAAACATAGAATGACAATCACTTTACAAGCTAACAATCCCCCCCCCTAAGGGGTGGTCATTCTAAAACGATGCTTCTTTGATGTTAATTTATTGTTATCAAGTTTTAAATTTGTATTTAGCCGACTTAACCTATAACAAACACTAACAGGCAGTGTACCCGAACAATGTAGCCTTGTTGGTAAGTAGAGTATCGATCACTAAGAGTAGAACATCAATACTTAAATATTTATCAGTATTTTAATTCTAAAGTTAGTCTAATTAAACCTAATCTAACGCGGGGGGTTTTCAGCCTGAGAAACCGGGACGATGTTTAGATTAAGTAAAGTTGTTTATAAAGGTAATTAGACAAATGACACACACATACACAAATAAGAATAAAGATAGCATATAAGAGGTCAAGCCGATAGTAAGGAAGATGCATTGGCTAATTGTTTAGTTATATATGATGAGTACTATATCTATTATCTCTTTTGGTTGCTCACGTGTGTGCGTATTTCATTCCAATGTTTAGACTAAGCTAAACGTCTAGATTTTGGCTTTTAAGTTTTCTCAATAGACTAATCTTGTCACGACTAATCATAAATCCGCATAAAGTCTAACTTAATGATTATCAGTTTATTAATTAACCAATTAGGGCTTACATTAATCATGCAAATGATATTAATGAATAAATAATGTAATCAAAACACACGCGTAAGCATCCAATAAAACATCATATAATCTTTAAAAGAATGTAAGTATTTAAGTACTATTAAATAGTGAAAAGCACGCTAACCAGACGTTTAAAGAGTGCTAATACAATTTAAGCCAATCTTCCTATGGAGTTACGCGCTAGCAGGACCTTCGTATTGCTCTGATTTCGTCCTTCTTGTTGTGTCTTGTGTGGTCAGTCGTCCGGTTTTGTGTGTGGATGTGTGTCCTTAAACTTTGTAGTCGATCCTCTATATATACATTCTAAAAACAAAGTCGATACGGCGTATTAGTTTATCTGGTACGCCGTATCTAGATAACTTCGCGTGGGTTCGAAGAGCATTATATTCTGGAATTCGTACACCGCCATATGATACGACACATCTTCATTCTTCATGCGGCGTATGTTGTCTTCAATATCTTTAGTTTTTGGTGAAGTCTTGAGATTGATACGCCGCATCTCTGGGATGTCATCCAGCGTATATGGAGTAGAATAAGTCAGATCTTCTTCGTTGATCAAGGTTTCATAGACGGTGCATCTGATAAATCCATACGGCGTAAGCTTCAAAGTCAGGCAATGGTCTTAACATTCGTCAAAGTCTTGGTATACGACGTATCCGTCTAGAATGATACGACGTATCTGTCGTCAATTTAGTAGACTTTTCCAACTTGATCCATTTTGCTCTAATTTACGTCCAAAATAGCTAACTTTCATCAAATGCTTGTTTATAACTGAGATTTACAAAAGTAAGTGATTAAGTATTAATTTCATATAAAATAATGCAAAACAAGCAATATACATAGGATAAATGATGCTAATAATATGTTGTTTTTTGATGTTATCAAATATCCCTCCGCTTGAACTTTAATTGTCCTCAAGTAAACCTTAGATTAAACTTATGAAAATGTAACCTAAAGAGTATATAGGATTTTTCTAGTTAAGCACTTATTCATTCAATCTCAATTGCACAACCAAACTCCTCACGAAATAGGAAATGAAATCACTCAAATCACTCAACTAATATATGTGGTAATATTTAAGTAATTCGATCAATGCTCAATCGTGACGAGTATTTTATCATAAGTTTGGCAAATATACACATCTCCACCACTAAAGCTAAGGAGTAACAAGTCTAAAGCGATAAATTGGGTTAGTTGTGATAAGGGTTAGTACCTGGCTTTTGTTCGAACATCTCCTACACAAACTCAATAGATTGCTAGTGTGAGTCCTTGATTTCTCAAACAACGGATGGTCACTAGTATGTATCTCGGTTCGCTGGCGTGTTATTTGCATAACGGATGGTCACCAAAATACACACCGGATTGCTGGTGTTTCATTCGATTCCTCAAAAACTCGGATGTTCACTACCTTATTTATGCATTTTACATTCTCATTAATCCATACAAAAGGGTAAGGATAAGGGAAACATATAATTGTTGTTCAAATAAAATCACAAAACAAATAGATTAAGTCCATACAAAAATGAAACAATGTGGTTAATTACTTCCCGACCTTTCCTTGGAAAAGACATAAATTATAGAATAACCCACGCTTTAATAGATAGACACGAATTATACTCGGTGATGCCTCAATCAAAGAATAAACCTTTGTTGTCGTTCTCATAAAGGTCAACTCCCTTGCAATCCATAAATAGTACAACAAATAGTGATGATATCTCCACTTAATACATAACTTACATCGTTGGTTTATAACACGTACCAACGAATAATCGATTAGTGCATAATATAACTTCGTTTTAAGTTTTTACAAACCGATTATCTCACAATCCTCACTTTTTTTTCTTTTTTTTAAAACCAAAACATTCAATGGTATAAAATTTTACCACATCACCATCATAATACATCTGGATAATTTTTCCATTATAACTTCATATTTCAGATAAAAATAATAGCGATAGTAGTAAACACACGTAAATGCTACTATCACATGCCCACTGAGACGTGCAATTCCCTACCAATACGTAGAAAAGAAATACACCCATTGCGATGTGTAATTCTTGACCTAACCATAGATAAGAAACATACACAAAAATACAAGAAATACACACTTTAAAAAAAGTAACCAACCACGGACTTAATCTACAGGGTAGGCTAAGGTGTGTAGGTGTAACGAAACAATATATATTGGGTGTAAGAAACGAAAGAAATGGCTCTGAGGGTTTTTCTAGAGGTATCTTACTCTTAAAATGAGAGTAACAAAAGGTTTTATACGGGGGTTAACTAACTAGTGTAGTTAGTTAATATAACATAACATATAAAGGCTTTTTGGGTGTAATCCTAGAAATTTACCTGTATAGACAAGTTACTCCAATTATATTAATACTCATTATGGTGGTCTCGAATAGTATACAAGCCAAGTTTTAAAGTTTACTACAAATCACCGACACACTCATATTTTGTGGAATTTGGGTAAAATAATGAAAACGGATAAGGCTAAATTCTCACAATATGGAAATAAGGGTTATGTGTATGGTTATGCAACTTTGATATCACAAAAACATGCTAGAAAAATTTTAAATTTAGCATATATTAGGCACATTTTTGAAAAATAAAGACAAGTAATGTTCTTATTCTCCATCCCCCTCTTAAGACAAACAACGTCCTCGTTGTATAAAATAAAATTAAAAACAGAAAATAGAAAGAATTAGAACAGAAAACTCCCCTGAGATTTGCTCGAAATGATCCTCTATGATGCGTTTGTGAGCAACTTTTTATTTTCGTGTGTTAAAAGGCGTCTGTGTCGCCATGACTAGAGCACACAGAAAATACATAATGTATGTAAACCACCACTTCCTTTGTATTCTTGGCACTCAACTTGTGTAAATATGCATGAAAATCACAGGTAGTACGTCTACGATTAATCGATAGTTAGTTTAAAACAAAATAAAAATAAAAAACTAAAACTGTAAATTTCATCAGGTCAGTCGATACGCCGCATCCATGGGATGAGATGTGCCGGATAGAGCCTGGAATAAAATACGAGTCAGAAATTTCATGCACCGTATCCTTAAACCTGGATATGTCGTATCAAAACAACTAACAGAAAGTTCGAAGTACATAAATAAAACTAAAATGCATGAAAATAAAAGGATAGATATGACCAGTACAGTCGATATGCCACATCCTTTTTATGGGATGCACCGTATCGATGTGCAGGTCTGACAGACTTGAAAACAGAAACAGTAAAAATTTCGGGTTGTCTCCCGGTAAGCACTTCTCTTTATTAAAGAGTCTTTAAGTTAGACTCATCTTCAGCTTCTACTCCGGTATCTGATCGGTGCCGAACCGTCAAGTTTTATCACTCAAGCCTGCCACTTGTGAATGGCCGACCGTAACAAACTTAAAACAGCTTAAGCACGAATGCAATGAAGATCAGGAGAGTATAGTGTTTCACCAGGTCGTTAAGTCCCAACGAGCTGTGCGAGAATAGTCAAACGTATAGTGATCGAGAGGATTTGAACAGGAAAAGAGATTTGAATATGATTATAACTAAGGAAAAGCCCATAAACTACAGGGGCTTAAATGCAAATTAAAGAAAATTTAAAAGATAAAATCTATTAAATAAACGCTATCACTATATTTAAACTGATGTTTTTGTTTTTTATGTTTTTATAAAACTTAATTTAAAACTACGTAACGCATAAATAAAAACGTGAAACTTACACAATATAAATCCTAAAATATGAGAAATACATTCTTACAATCCTAATGATATAAGAAAATTTTAAGAAAAGAAAATTATTTTTATAACTATTTATCTAATTATTATTAATTAAAAACTTTTTAACTATTAAATAATAACCTAAATTACAAGAAAATAGGAAATAAACCTAGAAAAATAAAATTAAGACTTGGAAAATCTAAAATAACAAAATAGAATTTTCAAAACTATTTTTATATTTTTCCGATTATTTTCTATTTTCTAGGAATTAAAACTATTAAAAACTAATTAAATTATTTAATAATACAAATTTAACTAAGAAAAATCTATAAAATACTTTTTCTCTTTTATATTTATCTAAACTTAAGAAAATTGAAAAATTATTTTTGAAGCTTTTCTTAATTTTTGTATTTAAAGCTAATTAAAATGCTTAAAACTAATTTAAATTAAGAAAAATAGCAAACAAGCTTAAAAAAATCTGAAAATTTCAGGAAAACTCTAAAATAATATGAGGAATAAAGGAAAAATAGAAAAACATGTGCATGTGTGAAGGATATTGAAACTGATGAGGGAGTGCTTATTGAAATAAGCACTTGATTAAGCAAGTGGAATCCAAAGGCTACCAAACCGATAAGGAAGCTACAATAAGCTAAAAGAACTAAAATGGAACAAGTTTCAACAAGTCCTAATCACCTAAATCACAAGCTAGCATGAGATTTGACTATATGAGATATAAGCTAAAAATGAAATTTAGGGCTACTTTGGACTTAAGCACAAGATACATAATAAGCTAAAAAGGGAAAACAGAAGTGGGAACCTCAAGGGGACCTGGGTGGCTATCTATAAGCCAAAGGCTAGACCATGACAAGCTCTATTGAGCTTTTCCCAAGTCTGGCAAAACCCCTGTGCAGACTCAGCTTTTACTGAGTCAATGCACAGGGCAAACAGGCCCTATGTTTAAGCAGTTGCATAAGCCAATCTAGGAAGCTGAAGTGAAAAACATATATGTGGTTTTGAAGACCACCTAGAAGACTGCAAGTAAACCAAAAATGAAACCCTAACTAGCTGTCTTGGACTCTGTGCAAGGTCTGCACTTTCTGAGAAAAACTGATGTTAGCACCATTTTTGACTTTTAAGACCAGTTTAAAGATTTGACTTTGGTGAGATTTAAGATCAAATGTTGGATTGATGGTGATGAAATATGGTGAAATGAAACTTTCACAAGCTAGTTTATCAAGTTTTAAACCTATATTCTAGATTATACCTACTGATTTCAACAGCTTATGCATAAAAGATTAGTGATGATGCAATTTTGACTTTCGTGTGTTTGTATGCAATAAGATGACTGAAATGATTCAAGTTATTGAAATAGAGACTAAGTATGCAGTTTTTGAGCACAAACCAAAGCTTGATCACAAATTCCTTAACTGATCCAAACACTAGTATATATAACTGTTTTGATTTTTTTTTTACTAAGCTACTACTGAATTAGTACAAACCATGCTTAATATTAATTTAGTTAACCTAATTATCACTATTTAAACAAGTTTAAATCATTTGGTGTCCATAAATACAAATACCAACATAAATCAGAATCGAGTGAAAATTTGAAATCGAGAATCAAACTTACAAGCTACCAACCTTATTTGTGAAGCTTGAACCAAACCCAAACTATGCTATCCTAATCAAATCCAACCCAAAATCACTCTGCATCAACCCCATTTCATCACCATGCCCAATGCTTGGCCTGGTTTGACTTTTGTTGACCATGAACCTAATTTGCTTGAAACTGATCTCCAAGCTTACCAAAAGCTATATAGAGCTTAAGTGAGCCTGGTTGAGCTTAAAAATAAGCCAATAGAAGTTTTAAGATAAGAGTTTGAAATTCAAACTTTCAACAGTAAACTTCAAAATGTGAAACACAAATGAAACCTTGAATTGAGATTTGAAATTAGATTATAATGATGAAATACCTTAATTTGAGTACAGAGGAACAGAGAATTAAAGCTTTTACACTAAACTAAAACATTAAAATTTAAAACGACATACAAATGAAAATTAAAACTAATCTATCGGTCTTTCTTCCTCTTTCTTCCTTTTTATACTCAACCGCCTTCACGTGTCCTATGAGTGTTTCCACCACCCTTCGAGCCAATGGGAGAGTAGAAGTCATTTTGGCCATTTGATGATTTTATGGAAACATGTATTTGACCTCTGTTGACCTTTAGACCGCAACTAGGGGGTGAGAGGTGTGATGATGAGGGGGTTGATGTGGAAGAGATAAGGGGGGCTGAGGTGATGGGAGAGTGGGTTGCAGGCAATTGGTCCAATGGGGAAGAAGGAAACACAGTGTATGGTGGGAAAGGAGAGTTTGACTGGGGTTTGACCAAGGGGTCAAAATGGGAAGGGTCAAGGGTTTTGGCAGGGGTCAATGGCAGTTATGATAGGGTCCAAAGTGTATAAAAGGTTTAATACTCAAGGACTAGTTTTGTAATTCCTGAAAATTGAGGGACCTAAGCTGCCAATTCATCAAAGTTGCTCCAAGGGTGAAAAGTGACAATCTCCAAAAGTACAAGGACCAAACTTGACATTTTCCAATTTTCCAGGGACCAAACTTGACATTTTTGAAACTTGAGGGACCTTTTCTGCCATTTAACAAAAGATTTATTCAAGGACCATTTTGACAAATTAGAATATTTCGGGACCTTGAATAACATTTTTCTTTATTTAGATTTACCAGGGACTGCTTTTGACAACTTTTGAAACTTGGGGACTAAAGCGCCAATTATGCAAACTTTATACGCTTTTCACCGATTTTGATATTTTGCATTTAAAACACATAAAACACTTATTTGTGATATTTTATCATTTTGATGCATTTCGAGTGTTTTCGGATGTTTTTGCAGTTTAAATGGTACAAAATGATGAGTATTTAGACACTCATCAATCCCTCACACTAAGATATTGCTAGTCCCTAGCAATGTTTTGAGAAAAATTAATGGATTTTATCTCTTTACCAAAAGCCATTACTTCGAGTTGCCAAATGTTTTAGTTCAAGTAAGAACCTTGGTACACTGATAACCAAATGATTTTGAGCAAATCATCGACTTTCAACGGATTTGATTTGTCTTTACCGTGCCGTTTGCTTCTCGGACTAGCCAACTCTTAGATAAATTATCAATATTATCTTTGGTGAGTCGATTACCAATTATGGTTTTTCCATCGCCTTTACCACAAGCCATAAACTTGCGGGCTAGCCAACTCTTCACTTTTAAGGATATGGTGAATAATACCATACAATTTTGGGCAAATTGTAAGTCGTCAACGGATTTGAGATATCTTTACCAAGAGCCGTTTGCTCTGGATTAGCCAATCCTTTTGTGGGTTAGACATGGTGGATTGATTACCATTTGTTATGTTTAGTACATAGTACTTCCACTAAAAAATTTTTAAATTTTGCCATTTTGGGGAAAAGGACTAAAATGGTACATTTATGATCAAAATTCGCTGAATTTCCCCCACACTTAGAAATGAATATTGTCCTCAATATTCAAAGTACCATTGTAATGCCGAAACTTAGAACGTAAAAGATAACATTTACTAGCTAAGTGTGGAAACACAACAATTATTCTCTTTTTAATATTTACAATTTTCATTCATTTTTAGATCTTTATACAACATGTGGGGCATCTCCCCACACTAGGGTGGTACACACGGGTGAAAACCCATGTTAAGCTACTGCTTTTGATTACCGAGTCGCTAGCTTGACTAGACCCCGAATTAATTTGTTCATGGGAAGTAAGTGGAAGAGACAATCTCCATCGGACTTTCATTCAAGATGTTTGGATAAACATTGAAGTACGTGAAAGTTCCACACCGATGAGATACGTATGCATCTGGCTCACAAATGGTACATGGAAATGCACAGGTCAAAGATAATGTCTTCATTCCGAAGGAGTGAAGAACAGAGAAGCCACGGATAGGTGAAGAAGAGAAAGAAAGTCATGATAATGATCTTGACTAACTCATCATCATCGGAAGGGAATTCATGATAGCATGAATTTCATCTTTTAAGCTCAATTGGTCTAGACATATCCCGGTTGTGTCTAGATCAAAGTAGAAGTTATCATATTCGGTGGAGATATGATAAAAGTGAGTTCATCCGAGAACTCCATGAATTTGAATGAATCATATTCGAATTGATATGAGTGGGTTCACCGGTGAACTCCTCCAATGTAAATGATTCATAATCGGGAGAGAATTATGAGAATGAAAAGTGGTACGCCACTAATCTTCTCTCCCATATCATTAGAATGTAGGCTTTCATTTCCGAATAGAATCATCGGAAAGAATGTCACTATCCTTAATGGGGATAGGAGATGAAATAGGTTTTTATCGAAGCCTCGATTTTAGAAATGAGAAGACCGACATTCAAGAATGTTGCACGAAGTGCTTCATCTTTGATTTCAAAGTGTCGATAACTTCATCATTCTCTTCTTCTAAGCTAACAAGCTCGTAAGGTAAATCTTCCACATAAACGATGTCTCCACAAGATAACGAATCATTATCATTAGAATCGAGAACATCTCAATATGATCATTTTGGAAGAAAAGAGAGGAGGATATCACACACATGATCAAGAATTCCACGTGACTCTATTGGGATTGGGACAATGTTTTCAACACTAGACTTTATGAATTCGTCCGATTCCTTTTCGTGAACAAGTGTCAAGATGCTCGTCCCCATGGTCGAGAGTGAGTGGGAGCTTGGTGTGATAGCAGTTGTTTGAGATCAATCTCAACTGGATATCATCGATGAACTTGATGAATCAAGTGTATCTTCATCATCACCGCCATCGAATAAAACGAAACCGAGAGCTAGATCGTTGCTTTTTCTTTTGCAATTGATTCCCTAATAGATTTTTCAAAGGCAATTTGGGAATTTATTTTAGCAACTGATCTTCGCCTAGCAATTCTTCCATGGATTTCTCATGTGAATTTGGAATGACGGACATTGTGGGAGTGGAGATTTGTCAAAACCGGAAGGTTGACATTGATAATCATCATGAGGACCCCACAATATACACAAGAAAAACGGGAATATTATGAAGTCTTTGAGCCAGTCAAGTTTTATCGGTGCGAACCGTCAAGTTTTATCACTCAAGCTTGCCACTTGCGAATGGCCAATCGAACAAACTTAAAACACTTAAGCACGAATGCAATGAAGATCGAGAGTATAGTGTTTCCCAGTCGTTAAGTCCCAACGAATTGTCGAGAATAGTCAAACGATAGTGATCGAGAGGATTTGAACAGGAAAAGAGATTTGAATATGATTATAACTAAGAAAAGCCCATAAACTACAGGGGCTTAAATGCAAATTAAAAAAAATTAAAAAGATAAAATCTATTAAATAAACGCTATCACTATATTTAAACTGATGTTTTTGTTTTTTATGTTTTTATAAAACTTAATTTAAAACTACGTGACGTACAAATAAAAACGTGAAACTTACACAATATAAATCCTAAAAATATGAGAAATACATTCTTACAATCCTAATGATATAAGAAAATTTTAAGAAAAAGAAAATTATTTTTATAACTATTTATCTAATTATTATTAATTAAAAACTTTTTTTAACTATTAAATAATAACCTAAATTACAAGAAAATAGGAAATAAACCTAGAAAAATAAAATTAAGACTTGGAAAAATCTAAAATAACAAAATAGAATTTTCAAAACTATTTTTATATTTTTCTGATTATTTTTCTATTTTCTAGGAATTAAAACTATTAAAACTAATTAAATTATTTAAAATACAAATTTAACTAAGAAAATCTAGAAAAATACTTTTTCTCTTTTATATTTATCTAAACTTAAGAAAATTGAAAAATTATTTTTGAAGCTTTTCTTAATTTTTGTATTTAAAGCTAATTAAAATGCTTAAAAACTAATTTAAATTAAGAAAATAGCAAACAAGCTTAAAAAATCTGAAAATTTCAGAAAACTCTAAAATAATATGAGGAATAAAGGAAAAATAGAAAACAGTGCATGTGTGAAGGATATTGAATCGATGAGGAGTGCTTATTGAAATAAGCACTGATTAACAAGTGGAATCCAAAGGCTACCAAACTGATAAGGAAGCTACAATAAGCTAAAAGAACTAAAATGGAACAAGTTTCAACAAGTCCTAATCACCTAAATCACAAGCTAGCACAAATTTGACTATATGAGATATAAGCTAAAAACAGAATTTAGGGGCTACTTTTGGACTTAAGCACAAGATACATAATAAGCTAAAAAGGGAAAACAGAAGTGGGAACCTCAAGGGGATCTGGGTGGCTATCTATAAGCCAAAGGCTAGACCATGACAAGCTCTATTGAGCTTTTCCCAAGTCTGGCAAAACCCCTGTGCAGACTCAGCTTTTACTGAGTCAATGCACAGGGCAAACAGGCCCTATGTTTAAGCAGTTGCATAAGCCAATCTAGGAAGTCAAGTGAAAACATATATGTGGTTTGAAGACCACCTAGAAGACTGCAAGTAAACCAAAATGAAACCCTAACTAGTCAGTCTTGGACTCGCAAGGTCTGCACTTTCTGAGAAAAACTGATGTTAGCACCATTTTTGACTTTTAAGACCAGTTTAAAGATTTGACTTTGGTGAGATTTAAGATCAAATGTTGGATTGATGGTGATGAAATATGGTGAAATGAAACTTTCACAAGCTAGTTTATCAAGTTTTAAACCTATATTCTAGATTATACCTACTGATTTCAACAGTTATGCATAAAAGATTAGTGATGATGCAATTTTGACTTTCTGTGTGTTTGTATGCAATAAGATGACTGAAATGATTCAAGTTATTGAAATAGAGACTAAGTATGCAGTTTTTGAGCACAAACCAAAGCTTGATCACAAATTCCTTAACTGATCCAAACACTAGTATATATAACTGTTTTGATTTTTTTTACTAAGCTACTACTGAATTAGTACAAACCATGCTTAATATTAATTTAGTTAACCTAATTATCACTATTTAAACAAGTTTAAATCATTTGGTGTCCATAAATACAAATACCAACATAAACTGTAACTGAGTGAAAATTTGAAATTGAGAATCAAACTTACAAGCTACCAGCCTATTTGTGAAGCTTGAACCAAACCCAAACTATGCTATCCTAATCAAATCCAACCCAAAATCACTCTGCATCAACCCCATTTCATCACCATGCCCAATGCTTGGCCTGGTTTGACTTTTGTTGACCATGAACCTAATTTGCTTGAAACTGATCTCCAAGCTTACCAAAAGCTATATAGAGCTTAAGTGAGCTGGTTGAGCTTAAAAATAAGCCAATAGAAGTTTTAAGATAAGAGTTTGAAATTCAAACTTTCAACAGTAAACTTCAAAATGTGAAACACAAATGAAACCTTGAATTGAGATTTGAAATTAGATTATAATGATGAAATACCTTAATTTGAGTACAGAGGAACAGAGAATTAAAGCTTTTACACTAAACTAAAACATTAAAATTTAAAACGACATACAAATGAAAATTAAAACTAATCTACTGGTCTTTCTCTTCCTCTTTCTTCCTTTTTTATACTCAACCAGCTTCCACGTGTCCTTATGAGTGTTTCCCACCACCCTTCAGAGCCAATGGGAGAGTAGAAGTCATTTTGGCCATTTGATGATTTTGGCGGGAAACATGTATTTTGACCTCTGTTGACCTTTAGACTGCAACTAGGGGGTGAGAGGTGTGATGATGAGGGGGTTGATGTGGAAGAGATAAGGGGGGCTGAGGTGATGGGAGAGTGGGTTGCAGGCAATTGGTCCAGTGGGGAAGAAGGAAACACAGTGTATGGTGGGAAAGGAGAGTTTGACTGGGGTTTGACCAAGGGGTCAAAATGGGAAGGGTCAAGGGTTTTGGCAGGGGTCAATGGCAGTTATGATAGGGTCCAAAGTGTATAAAAGGTTTAATACTCAAGGACTAGTTTTGTAATTCACGAAAATTGAGGACCTAAGTCGCCAATTCATCAAAGTTGCTCCAAGGGTGAAAAGTGACAATCTCCAAAAGTACAAGGACCAAACTTGACATTTTCCAATTTTCCGTGGACCAAACTTGACATTTTGAAACTTGAGGACCTTTTACGCCATTTAACAAAAGATTTATTCAAGGACCATTTTGACAAATTAGAATATTTCGGGGACCTTGAATAACATTTTTCTTTATTTAGATTTACCAGGACCTGCTTTTTGACAACTTTTGAAACTTGGGGACTAAAAGCGCCAATTATGCAAACTTTATCGTTTTTCACCGTTTTGATATTTTGCAATTAAAACACATAAAACACTTATTTGTGATATTTTATCATTTTGATGCATTTCGAGTGTTTTCGGATGTTTTTGCGCTTTAAATGGTACAAAATGATGAGTATTTAGACACTCATCAGTATCTCTGGCTCGAACTCGAAAACTTCGTTATCCTTGTTGTCGATGTTGTTATCAAAATATTTCTTTAACCGTTGTCTGTTCACTTTGATGATAAACCGTTTTTATCGTTGATTTACACAGCTCCATACGGATAAACTGTTTTAACAATAAATGGCCCCGTCTATCTTGATTTGAGTTTTCCCGGATACATCTTTAATCGGGAATTAAACAGTAGCACTTTTTCTCCTATCAAGAAATCTTTGTCCCCATGAAGCCGGGAATCATGCCATCGTTTAGTTCTTTCCTTGTAGATTTTAGTATTCTTGTAAGCTTCGTCTCGTAACTTGAAAAGCTCATTAAGTTACATGAAATGATTTTTACCATTGCCTCCATATCCATGTTGCATTGTTTTAACGCCCAATACGCATTGTGCTCAACTTCAACTGGTAAATGGCATGCTTTTCAATAAACTAACCTGAAAGGTGTACATCCTGTGGGTGTTTTATAAGCGGTCCTGAATGCCCATAAGGCATCGTTGAGTTTGTCCGCCAACCTTTAGGATTATATCCAACGGATTTTTCTAGAATACATTTTTTAATAGCCTTATTTGTAACTTATGTTTGTCCGTTAGATTGCGGGTGATATGCAGTAGATATCCTATGGTAAACCCATATTGTTGTATGGCTTTTCCTAGGTGATGGTTACAAAAGTGTGTACCTCTATCGCTAATTAAGGCCTTAGGAATTCTAAGCCTAGAAAAAAATCCCATCAAAAAAATTCAGCACCACCTTGCTATCATTTGTAGGTAGTGCTTGTGCTTCAACCCATGTTTGATACATAGTCAATAGCTACCAATATATACTTATTACCTCTTGATTCAGGAAATGGTCCTATAAAATCTAACCCCCAAATATCAAAAACTTCGCATACCTGAATATTATTCTGAGGCATCTCGCATCTTGATTTGATATTTCCTGACTGTTGACATGCATAGCACCCCTTAATATATTTCTTAGAATCTTCAAGGATATTAGGCCAATAAAATCCTGTGTCTAAAATCTTTCTTCTAGTTATGATGGCGCTATGATGTCCTTCGATTGGTCCCGAGTGACAATGCGCTAATATCGTATGTATTTCACTTCCAGCAACGCATCTCCTAATTACATTGTCAGGACATAATTTGAACGCATATGGTTCATCCCAAAAATAATCATTTACCTGAGAGAAAAACCTTGTCTTTTGATCGGTTGTCAGGTTTGAAGGAACAGACTTTCCAACAATATAATTAATAAAATCGGCGTACCATGGTTCATCGTTGTTAAACCTAGTTTTCAACATCATTAAATGATCATCAGGAAATTCATCAGCGATCTCTTTCTCATCCAATACTTCCATTTTGGGGTTTTCTAGTCAAGACAAATGGTCAGGTCGGCCCCCTTTTGTCTTTGATCTCAATATTGAACCCTTGAAACAACAAAACCCACCTTATAAGCCTAGATTTGGTGTCCTGTTCATTAAACAAATACTTCAAGGCAGAATGATCAGTACAAACCACGATTTTTGATAAAATGAGATAGGGGCAAAATTTGTCAAATGTAAAAATAACTCAAGAAGTTCCTTCTCAGTGGTGGTGTAATATTCATGGGCATTATTTAAAGTTTTGCTAGCATAATAAATTGGTTCAAAATTCTTATCCATCTTTTGACCAAGTTCCCCCCTACAGATAGTCACTAGCATCACACATTAATAAAAAAAGGCATATTCCAATCTGGAGAAATTATAATAGGTGCAGTTGTTATTTTTTATTTTAGTATATTAAAATGTTTTTTTGCAATCGTCGGAAAAATCAAACTTTACATCTTTTAATAAGAATTAAGTCATTGGCCTAGATATCAAGGAAAATTCTTTGATGAACCTTCGATAAAACCCAGCATGCCCGAGGAAACTTCTAACCCCTTTCACATTAGTATGATAAGGTAATTTTGTAATTACATTAATCTCAGCTTTATCAACTTCGATCCCTTTCCCAGAAATTTTATGCCCTAATACAATTCTTTCTCTCACCATAAAATGACATTTTTCCCAATTAAGAACAAGTTTAGTTTCTTCCGTAGTAATATAATTCGCTAGAAAGGCCACGAATTGCAATCCAGTTCGCGCGTTCCTAATTTGTTTACAATTTGGTCGGGAACGGAGAAATTAACGATCCGAATCTTAAACCTTTACAATCATGAAATTTTTATTTTTTTAACATTGATACAGAACTTTAGTATGTAAATGACTAAAGGTTATAACTTATGAAAATATCATCAATATCAAACTATATTTTTATTTTTAGATGTTAGGATTTTTTTTTTATAATCCTTAGGAATATATTAAGTATTAGGTACATCGTACTAGAACGATCCCGAATGAACCTACCTTCCATCGAACCGAATTTTAGGCCACTAGCAAACCGCGATCCCGATCCTCGATCTCGTACCAGAACGATCCTCGTTCCATGTGACTATGGTTTCTTCACATCTATAAAGCATTTTATCAAGATTACCAAGACAATTATCGAAAGAGTTACCAAACACTGAAAATTCATCCATGAAGACTTCCACAAAGTCTTCCACCATATCATGGAAGATTACCGTCATACATCTTTGAAAGGTTGCAGGGGCATTGCATAATCCAAACGCATCCTTCTGTAGGTGAAAGTTCCATGAGGGCAAGTGAAAGTTGTCTTCTCTTGGTCTTATGGAGGAATTGGTATTTAAAAGACATTGAAAAACCATCAAGGTTAATAAACGGAAGAGGGAAATGGTCTTTTCGTGTTGCATCGTTGAGCTTGCGGTAGTCAATTCAAAATCTCCACCCAGTTACGGTTCATGACGGAATCAGTTCGTTGTTATCATTCAAAACTACAGTCATTCCTCCTTTCTTTGGGACAATGTGAATAGGGCTGATAGATAAGTCCAGAATCAAACAATTTAACGATCTCTTTTTTTCAAGACATCTTGGACTTTGGATTCAAACGTCTTTGTGGTTGAATAATAGTATGTTTGAATTCGTCTTCCATAAGGATCTTATGTATGCAGAATGACGGACTAATTCCTTTGATATCAGACAATTACCAGGCTAGTGCTCCTTTTCGTTTACCTAATAACCGCAAAAGTGAACTTTTTTTCTTTTCATTAAATCAGATGCAATGATAACAGGGGAATTCTCGTTATCATGCAAATAAGCGTATTATAAATTAGAGTGTAAATCTTTAAGTAATGGTTTTGTTTCATCAATTTCATTAGCACTAGCCAAATAAAGCAGTTCCATTTCAGAGTTACAACCTCTGCTGATCCTAGATTGATGCGCCGCATCGATATTATCGATACGCTGTAT
The DNA here is from genome assembly GCA_022545495.1 of Chrysanthemum lavandulifolium. Lineage (NCBI taxonomy): Eukaryota > Viridiplantae > Streptophyta > Magnoliopsida > Asterales > Asteraceae > Chrysanthemum > Chrysanthemum lavandulifolium. Next base: position 81,988,714 of record CM040240.1, read on the forward strand.
AAAGTTACATATAGTAGAATAAGCAGCGAAATCATCAGTAAAAGGATTATCATTAACTTGATCTTCAATAGTAATTGTTTTTTCCAGAGCAGAAAAGAATCAAGTTGATACTTGAGTAAATTTGTTAATAGTTGCATCAGAAATAACAACATTATAACATTCATCATCTTCGGAAGAAGGGTTTTTCATGGATTGTTCCATATCAAACACAATTTCGTCTTATCAAACCTTGAGTGTTATTATCTTATTAAAGACATCTATCATAGCACGTGCATTGGCTAAAAAGGGTCGACCTAATATTTTAGGTGTCCTAGAATCTTCAGGCATATCAAGTATAACAAAATCAATAGATAAATTAAATTTGTTAACTTTTATTAAAATATTATCTACTATTCATCTAGGGCATTGTATTGATCTATCGGTATTCTAAGCATATCCTAGTAGGTTTAGGTTCGCTTAGACCTAATTTCTCATACATAGAAAATGGAATTAAACTTATACTAGCTCCTAGATCAGCTAAAGCATTTCCAATATGTAAATTATTAATTTGATAAGGGATAGTGAAACTCCCTGGTTCCTTCTCTTTAAATGGCAACTTATTTAGTAGCACAACTGAGCATCTCTCGCTCATCATCACCGTACAAGCCTCTTCTAGTTTGGATTTGTTTGTCAACATATTCTTCAAATACTTGGCATACTTAGGCATTTGTACAAGAGCTTCAATAAATAGGATGTTGAGTTGGAGCTGCTCTAGATTTTCCAAAAACGTTTTCTTATATGCATCTTCTTTCTCCTTCTTCAGACGGTTGGGAAAATGAAGGGATGCTCTCGTTGGCTCAATTATGTTCTCATTCCTGACTTATGGTTCTTTGGCAACCCCCTTCTGCACATCCGGTTCAACATGCTGAAACCCAGGGGACATATCATCATTTTTCCTAACTTCAATAGTTTCAGCAATTTGAAAAGTAGATTTGCCACCCCTAGTTGTTATTCCTTTCAGATCATACTTTTGGAACAAAACTTCTTTCATTATACTCGACAATTGGTTCACTTCAATCGTTAATTCACTAATCATATTGTTTTGCTCTTTTAGCAAGAGTCCGTTAGTTGTCTTGAAATTTTTAATAAAGGTTTCGATCTCATACTATTCTTTTACACTTTCACTAGCAAACCTTGCTATGATCTCGATGATCGTCATCTTGATTGGCGGATATCCGAACCAGCTCGGATAAATATCAATCATGATTCCTGAAACAAAGGATAGAAAATTTTCAATCTAAACACTTTCTCAAAGACAGAAAAGATGATTCTGATATGACAGAAAATAAATACACCATATACGCGAACGCTAATACGCCATATTCTCGTTACATTTAAAATCTAATCTTTTTAATTTAGGAAATAAATATGCAGTATCGAGATTAATTGATATGCCGTATTTTGGATTAAAAATTCGAATATGTTTTTGAAAAATAAATAAATACTCCGTATAAGCAAAAGATTATGCGTTTTATGAATTTTAGGGTTTTTTAATTCTGATTAAAACATAATACGCCTTATCTAAGAAATTAGATATTTCGTACCCGAATTATTAAATACGATACGATGTATGAAAAATAAAAATGCAATATGCCGTATCTATGGAATTAGATGCGCCGTATCATTTAGTTCAGCAATATATAGCAGACAGTAACAATGCAAAAAACAAAAAACAAAAAAAAAATGCAGAAATCAAACAAGCACAAAAACGAGAAAAATAATGGAAAAAATAAACATATAAGAATGCAAATTTACAACACAATTAGTCAAATAAAAATTAAAATAAAAATCTTAAACTAAGTTAAAAACTTAAATCAAAATACTAATAAATATTCAAGTATTAAACAATTCACTTCCCGGCAGCGGCGCCAAAAACTTGATGTGTCGTTTAGTATATGTAATTTATTGTTATCAAGTTTTAAATTTATATTTAGCCAACTTAACCTATAACAAACACTAACGGGTAGTGTACCCGATCAATGTATCCTAGTTGATAAGGAGAGTGTCGATCATTAAGAGTGGAACAATAATACTTAAATATCTATCATTATTTTAACTTTAGTCTAATTAAACCTAATCTAACGCAAGGGAGTTTTTAGTCTGAGAGACTGGCATGATGTTAGAATAAGTAAAGTTGTAAATAAAGGTAACTAGGCAAATGACACACACATACACAGATAAGAATACAAATAATAGATAAGAGGTCAAGCCGATAGTATAGAAGATGCACTGGCTAATTGTTTAGCTATATATGATGAGCACTATATCTATTATTTCTCTTTGGTTACTCACGTGTGTGCGTATATCATTCCAGTGTTTTGACTAAGCTAAATGGATTTTGGCTTGTTAGTTTTCTCAAAAGACTAATCATGTCACAACTAATCAGAATTCCGCATAAAGTCTACCTTAATGATTATCAGTTTATTAATCATGCAAACGATATTAATAAAGTAATAATGTAATCAAAACACACGTGTAAGCATCTAATAAAACATCATATAATCTTTAAAAGAATGTAAGTATTTAAGTATGATTAAATAGTGAAAAGTGAGCTAACCAAACGTTTAAGAGTGCTAATACAAATTAAACCAATCTTCCTATGGAGTTACGCACTAGCAGGACCTTCTTATTGCTCTGATTTTGTCCTTCTGGTTATGTCTTGTGTGGTCAGTCCTCTGGTTTTGTGTGTGGATGTGTGTCCCTAAATTTTGTAGTCGATCCTCTATATATACATTCTGGAAACAAAGTCGATACGGCGTATTAGTTTATCTGGTACGCCGTATCTAGGTAACTTCACGTGGGGTCGAAGAGTATTATATTCTGGAATATTCCTATACCGCCATATGATACGGCGTATCTTCATTCTTCATGCGGCGTATGTTGTCTTCAATATCTTGAATTTTCTGGTGAAGTCTTGAGATTGATATGCCGCATCTCTAGGATGTCATACAGCGTATCTGGAGTAGAATAAGTCAGATCTTCTTCGTTGATCAAAGATTCATATACGGCGTATGCTTCAAAGTCAAGAAATGGTTTTCGTATTTGTCTAAGTCTTGGTGTATGGCGTATCCGTCTAGAATGATACGGCATATTTGTCGTTAGTTCTGTAGACTTTTCCAACTTGAACCATTTTGCTCCAATTTACGTCCAAAATAGTTAACTTTCACCAAATGCTTGTTTATAACTGAGAATTACAAAAGTAAGCGATTAAGTATTAATTCTCATATAAAATAATGCAAAACAATCAATATACATAGGATAAATGATGCTAATAATACGTTGTTATTTGATGTCATCATTCTTCATGACATGGTCTTCTGTAGCTTGAGCTTGCACCTTGTGTGATGTAATAGAATTGTCTTGATTCTTCGTTCCTTCATGCTTTGTGATTATTAATGAAATATGTTGTTCTTTCTTGCCTTCGATCAACATCTTCAAGTGTTTGTTCTTGCGTCCTCTCCAACATACTCATACCACTTTGTAGATCATCAAAATTCATACTAATATCTTTGTCACTTCATTCTTGAACTTGTTCTTTGACTTCTTGAATGTTGACTTTGATGTTGCTCATTGTCTTGTTTTCTTTGTCTTGAACTTTCTTGAATTGAGCTTGTTGAGGATGAAACATATTAGTATGAGTATGTGGAGCTGAATATGTTGATGTGTATGGTGGTGGGGAATCTGGAGCGACTTTCATATCGGTACCTGACACAAAAAGTTAGATAACAATTATGTTAGGTCAATCAATTATCATAGACCTTTTCTTAGATAATTGTTCCACTATGATTGTTTTACTGATGAATGTCTTGATTTCATTCACCTTATATGGGTAGAATTAACCTCTTAATCTAGTTAAGGATTGATATCAATACATTGGATAAATCCAAGTTTAGACCTATGTCATCAGGTATCGATTCATTAGAGGAATCTCCTTAGTAGGGTTTTCAGCTCGAAGTGCCAAGTAATTATTTTTAAGAATTTCCCCACTTGCTATTACCTGAATTAGATGCCCTCACAAAAGCTTACAACAATCCAGGTGAGCCACTGGAGTATACATAAAGCATAACTCCACACTGTAGACCGTTTGAAGCAAAGTTACCACCATAGAGAACATCTTGGTTCACGAAGATTACCAATTACACCGTGCTTAATCCATAAAGGAGTAACTAGGAGACCCACTTTCAATGTTTTTTGATGTTAACACTGGCGGGTTTCTGTTCAATAATCATGGATCACTACTGATTGCCACTATGAACGTTATGGCAAGGTTGTTAGGATCTGCGAAGGACTCTTAGGTACAACTTGTGTTCTTATTTGTGAACAACAAGTGTAATTTGAGATGTGTCCTATGGAGATTTTATCATTGAATCTCATTGGCTCTAGACTCGATTTGTGCTTTTTGGTTTTAGTGAGCGGAGGTTGTAGCAGACTATCACCTTTTCAATATCAACTATTCTTAGAGTGAGATGTCGATAGATTACGTGTTTATCTTCGTGAGAAATGAAACAAGAATATTTTAAGAGAAACTCGAGTGGTTGGAGAAGGGTTATGAGTCGCATCACTATGTCCATGATGTATGTCTTCAATATCATATTCATCTTTTGATTAATGATAGCATATGTATTGACCCAGTTTCTGTCCTATGTGTATGGAGGATTTTCATTTCTTTTATCCTTTTCATAACTTATTTCTTTTTCATTATTCATCTCCTTCAATGCATATCATGTCGTCCTCACTAACATCTTGTTGTGATTGTTACAGTGACAGCTCATGACATTGACAGCATTATTCCATTTTCTCAATCATCAGCTTGACCTACGAACTTCTATTCTATCTAGTGGAATGTCCTAGAGTAGGTCCCTCCGGCTTTGGATGAACCATGGGATAAAACATAACCTTAACACCTTATATCTCCTCCTCCTCGATCATCATGGTGAGCTATAGGTTGGTTTGATTATAATCGTAGCTATGAAACCATTTGAAAAGTTCATCAAAGTGTTTATGAGAAATCACGGTAACATTTTGAAAGTTTTTATTTTCAAAAATGCATCCAGACCCGTCTACTTCTTTTATCAGCTATTAACACAAGTTTCAAACAAGACAAAGTTAGTCCATATTATATGTAAAACAGAATCCAATTATATTTTTAACAGTTCACATAAACACTTGTTAATAGCAACAGTAAAATTTGGCTCAACTCTCATGAAGCATGAGATCTAGAATTTTCAAATATGTATAGACATAACTCCAAAAGCGTCCAAATTGGTTGGTCGTAAAGTTTCAATATATTTTTGGATTCATAAGTCATTTAAAAACGTTGGGTGCGACTTTCAACTCAATTAACCCGTTATAGATAAAAATATATTTTAATCGTTGTGTCTTTAAATAACAAAATCAAAGTTATTGTTACAAACATAAACAATGTATTCGAGTTTAATGAAACCATAAACAATGAAAAGAAAGAGCAATAGCATCATCGTGAAGTTCGTGAGGAAGATTAATCAATTGAAGTATTCTTTTAGTTGGAGTGAAGTTTTGTCAGTCTCCAAACAGGAAGATTCTTACGCTAAACATATCAGACAAGATATGCCAAATACCACAAATGTTATTACATCAATATAGATTTAGGGAAATCTAATTAAAGTTAAGATTTTAGGAAGCTTCTTTCATGAAATTTTTTCCCATAGAAAATAAGAGTTTGATGTATACTATTACTATATCAGTAGTAAATATTAGATCATGAAAAGTAAGCTTTGATGACATAGCAAGTAATTAACCGCGAGACTCATTGAGCCTGAAATCAGTGTCCTTGTAGTTATTGTATTTAAGAAGTTATAAACATTTTGATACACTTTAAACAACTTTTGGGATGTTTAAATCTTTCAACATCTTTGTTGCATAACTTTTTTTGTATAGTCATTGAATGATCGTACTAAAAGATAAAGTGGATCTTTAAAAAGTGTCAAATAGTTGCAATTCGTCAAGCTATTTGTTGTTTTGTTTCAACGAAATGCAATACATTTTTATGTTGAAACCAAATTTTATAAGTGTATGCATGTACATATATAAAGTGAAAAGATTGATAATTTGTAAGTAGATACTTGCTGTACTATTTCATTTTAAATGATTTTTTTCAGAACAATGATTGTCCTGGTAAAATTATATTGTACTCCTATTAAATTAGGTTTAAAATTATTTATTCATTGAGTAGCCAAAAGCTCAAAATGGGGAGATACTTTGGCTCAATCTCCACCAACATTGTGTTGTGTTTAGTCATTTTGGCCATTGGATGATACCAACCTCATTCCTATTTTAAACAACCTTTTGCTTATTTTTTAGTGTACCCATGTCACTCCAATTTTTAGGTGAAGATATGTCTGCTTTCCAGATAATATAATATGATTGAAAAGATGATCAGGTTGAATACAAACACAGAAACAATATACGTATGAGCTTGATAATATGATAATATATATTGAAATTAGTATTACAATGAGAAACTATTGTTTTATCTATTAGTTAGGTTCATATATTTCCAAACCATTGATTGTTTGGTTTGCCAACCATTGGGTACAAAATTATAATTTCCTTTTGGAAGGGGAAAAAGTATAGATATATGGTATGTTCATATATGTTTATGTAAAGTGATACTAAAAGCAATACCAACTACCCAACTTACAATACTAAATAATGAACCAAACTCTCTCAATAATACACCATATCCATATACCAGCCAAACACCACCTTGGTATGTATATATGATTATATGATATATAGTTTTGGTGGATTTTGCAACACAAAACGCCATTCAAAACAATGTCCGTTTAGCTCTTGTGCAAAGCATGACGAAACAGCTGTTTTTATACTGTAATTAAGCCATGGCATAGTTACAATTCTTAAAGTTTAGGGATTGTGTAGTCTTGGACTCTTGAATCTATACCATTTTTGAGTCAAAAGGGTGGATCGATATATTACAAAAGAAGTTTTTCAATAGAGAATAAACAAAAATACTCTAAAAAATAAAAAATAAATCTATTGTTTCGTTTACAGCATAGAATCTACTGATAGATAAAAGAATACATCTCCCACCTATAAGTAGATTATATGATTTCTAAGAAGAAAAAAAAGGATTTTTAACCTATTTTCTTAAAACTTATTGCCAAGAAGAGCTAACAAGTTCTTGAGCCAACTCATCGACCAAGAAACTAAAAATGGCTGCCTCTATATCTATCCCCGTCTCTCTAATCATCTCTTTGTCGCAACTCTTCCACCCTTCATTCGTAAAGTCCTTTTCGACCATCATATCAATTGTATTTAGTTCAACCACTTTCCACGAATGCAACCGCTTGCATACCCTTTGTACGACCACTTGATGCTCTTCGCTTCTGTTCTCTTCTATAATGAGATCAAGGACGAGCTTTTTCATGTACCATGGGATTTTACCAACACCTAGATGGTTCATTATCTCCTTAAATAGCTCTTCGTTGGTCACCTCTTCTTCATCTGCTATAACATTTTCACTGTCGTCATCATCTTCGTATTCATTGTCTAAGTAGTGTTGTTCTAACATGTGTTTTTCAAGGTTAATTGGATCCAACCCTGCAAGCCTCTCGAACCGTTGAAGCTTTAGTAAGAGTTGATGTTTTGCTCCTATAAGATTGCAAAGTTTGTTAGAACACATATACTAATACTTAAAAAAACATTTATAAAATAAAACATACAACAAAAAATAATAAACAAAATCCATATCGCACTGAATCTAATAACTATATGATTTTTTGCTAAATACATACTTCACGTGTCCCACAAATAATTTGCGTTTCCACTTAATACAAATGTATAATAGTACTTGATTAGAACTTTAATTTAAAAAAATAACCAATAATCAAACTGGCCGACACAAGTCTATATCCATCAACTACAAGAGGTTAAAAGGTACCAATACAACAAAGAGCATAAAACACTAACAAAAGCACATAATAATATTATCATAATTGAAAACGACTATGCAACCGATTATGATTAAAGGAAGATGTCACAATATATCACAAATCATTATAATATCTACCACAGAATTATGCTAGAAAGAGTTGCACCCTATTAACAAGATAAATCATACGTGAACGTTTGCGCGGAAACTAAAAGATGTGACTTACTTTGTACGCTCGCATAAGGGCAATCAATATGGTAGCCATTCTCTTCCATGGTCCCTCCATCACGTTCTTCCTCGTCATCATCATCGAACAAAGGGTCAAGTACAGATACGGGACTACATTGCTCTTTTTCTTCGTCCTCTTGTCGGTGGATTTCTTGTGAGCAATCGCCTTCATAACTTTCTTTGTCCTATAACATCGACATATTTTCAATACTTTTGATACTAATTAACAGATTCATTGTTTATACATTCCTATACACTTTGTGTATCAATATACACTACAACTAGGGTACCATATACCATAAAACCCAAACACTTCTAGCATCGAGAACTAAGTATTTGTTCAAAAAAAAAATCAAAACTATTGGTTCAATACATTAGTTTAAGCTTAAACATGTATAAAAAAATATATGAATCGTGGAATAAAACTTATAGATATGTTTTTTCTATTCATGAATTAAATTTTATCATAAGGTAATAAATTGCATGGACTAATAAATAAATTGACTTTTGACTCATCTCTTCTAGTTTGTTCTATGGACAGCCATACTGCCGTATTGGGTATTATCATGTGTGGTTATTGGATTGTTTGGCACTGTATTTAATACTAACAAGGATCCAAAATCTGATAAGACAAAATTTAGTTTTGTCCATACATGAGAAATTTAATTGTTATTTATGTCTAAAATAGCTAACAGTTACTATACGATGCATTTCAATAAGAACAACTTTTATCAATAATAAAATGAAAATTTGTGATTAATAAATCTGAAAACTAAAGTAATATTGTAAAAGACAAAAACAACCCCCATTCAATACTTTGTCTCCAAATAAAACCATAGGGTGTTTTTGTCATTTTACTAGCAATTCGGCGTGGGAATCATAAAACACCCAATAGGGACCAAAATCCTCAATTCAGTTCTACCACTGTTTTTGACAGTAACTTTTTCTTTTGACAGTGAACTAGGCTATACACAAAAAGTTAATTGACACTGTTTTATTTTATTCGAATCCAAAGAAAAAATAATTCAATTTATTGAAGCTAGATACTTCAAAAAATTACCATAAAAGTTTAACTAGCTTTTAACTTGTTACTATATTTTTGATAAACTACTACTTTCTTTTTCTAGTAATTTCACATTTACTTTTAATTAACGAGTTTCTAGTTTATGGGGTTATTTAAATAGTTTATAAACTTCTTATTAAGTTTTACTAATTCATACTCCGGACATTATAGTTTACAGTAATTAGCAAGATAAATACTCGTGCGATACGACGACGGTACCTGTAATAAAATTTGTCGCGGTGAATTATCTTTTAACTTTATGTATTTCATTACAACAACTTTATAAATGGTAAAAATTTTATATTTTAATAACTTTAATCATGCTAGTCTTTTAACTTGTACATTATGGTCCTTTAAGTTGCGTAGATTATGTTTTTATGTTGGTGTTTTAAATGTTTAGGTTATTGATTTGAACAATAGCAGCTTGATTAAATTGTAACATGTGGTAAAATAGTTGTATTTCCGAGTGATGAGTGGTTTAAATAATGTATTAATTGTATTTGTTAAATAAATGTATTTGTGCTTTAAATAGTTGTAAATAATTTTTTTTATTTAGAATGCTTAAAAATATATTTAAGAAAATCTAAAAAGTTTAATGAGAAAAAAAAATGCTAAAATCTACATTGTAAGTTAGCCAAAGACCTCTACGTTTATGAGTCATCCAAAAAAATTACTTATAAAATCACAATTCATATTTTGCAAAAAGAAATATTAAAATTTAAAATGTTATTGTCCCTTTTTTATATAATTTGACCGCATGCTAAAACATTGTACTACGGATTATATCAAAACAAAATATTAAACAAAGTATATAGACATCAGTAATACCTGTCGAAAGTGGCGGCTCGGAGATCCCACCGGCGACAAACCCTCCCTTTTCCGGCGACTCACCGACGGACTTCTTTGCAACGAAAACCTAAACGGACTGGAAGGGTTCGAACAAAAACACTCATCAGAATCATGAACTGATCTCGAACTACAAGAACTAGTACAAATCTCCGACGACTTTTCCGACCATTCACCACTACTCACACTCTTTTCCCGGCTTCTTTTTATCACAGGAGAAATGGGTTTTACTGCAACCGGTCCAAGTTCACGAGTTTTTGATTTGAACCGGCGTAGAATTGATGATAGTAACCCGAACCGGATGCTGGTTCTTGAACCGGGTTTAGGGTTAGGGTTTTGGACACGTGAAGCTGCTTCTAGTAGCATGGCTGCAATATTGTTGCATGGGCTCTTGTTTGTGGTAAAATTTATATATGGTGATTTTTTAGAGTCTGGTGAGTCTTGATATGAGAATAGACATACATCCTTTATGCAAAAAATTGGTTTTTGCTTCTGTTTTTTGTGTTGGATACTAGTTTTTCCGGTAGTGGAGGTGGAGGTGGATTTTAGTTGTGTACGGTGGTAGGAGATAAAGTCTTGGAGGTGAAATGGTTCTTGATCTTCTTTTAGTAACTCGTGTAGTAAAACTTTATGACCCATTTGCTGCAAATTAAAAATCTGTCAAAAACTCAAAATGGTATGCAATGAGTGTTGATATTATGATATTATGAGGTTTTGTATGAAATGAGCATATGAGATATGAAAAATTGGAATATGATGGCTTTTTAAAAAGTGTTGTTTGTTGAAGAGGTTTCAACAAGGAAAAGTGAAGATCGGAAAATGTGATATTGTGAAGTGAGTTGTGTACAAATTGAATGCGGAGAAGTAATGAGTTTTAAATATGCAAGGTGTAATTGGTCACCCCGCCGCGAATGGTTGGTTGAAAAGATTCGGATCGTCTATCGATATTGAATTTATATTCTAGTTTAATTTCCATTTTCTATGTGAGTTTTATCTATTTTTTTTCAAGACACGAAATATATTAGATGAAAATGTACATATGATCAAACGATCACCCAACACTAGGTAACAAATGTGGATACTTGAACAACTAAAAATGTGATAATCGGGTGGGGTGAGGGGTTTTAAGTAATGGTGCGGACGAATCTCAACATTCAATCTGGTCAACCGAGTGTCAAAATAATAATTATCCAATTTTTTTAACATAATCATTAATATCACAATTCATTTTTATATTAAAACAAAGAATTTCCTAGAACCACACAAAAATCATCAACAAAAAAAATCCACACGCTGAGATGGAAGCGGATGATTGGTTTTTTGTGAGAGTGGATCTCACAAAAAGCCAATTATCCACTTCCACCTCAACGTATGAATTTTTTTGTGGATGATTTTATGTGGATGTATCACTTCTCTTAAAACAACGCTCTTTTGAAAGAAAAATATAATCAATAATTTTTATTTATTTTACCAATACTATATTTTCAATTTTAGTCCAGATTTTTTTTAAACTAAAATCATCGTTAAAACTTATCTTCAAAATTAATTATTATTAAGAGCACTTAGACAGCAGTGGTGCCAAAGTGGTCTTGCTTTCGTCTTAAACCGCCACGTCGGTGCTTTTGAGTTTGGCACCGAAAGTGTTTAGCACATTTACAGAGATATCCGTTGGCACGTAATTTCTGCCAAACTCAATTTTATTTTATTTTATTTATTTTATTTTTTTTTTTTTTTTTTTTTTTTATAAAATTTAAAACAATATATCCTAAAATTACTTTATTCATAAAAAACATTACAAGAAATGAAAAACAATAAACTTAAAAAACATAACATAATTATTCTTGTGAATATTTTGCCCGGATCCGGCTTGTTGGGCCCTCACGATTGACGCGTTCATCGGATCGGCGTCTTGTGTCCATAGATAGCACCCGATATCTTCGGCTATCCTTTGAGTTTCGATTAAATCGACCGCCGAGACTCCCGCTCAAGAACATCTTGCTTCATTTTTCGCTCCAACTCGTATTGTTTTTCCATCATTTGTGAAAACATTTCGGGTTTGAACCGGAACTTGCGGTCGAGTTAGACGAACGTTGGCTCTTTGCAATCCGGACACCCCGTCCGCCTTGGCAATGCGTCGGGTCCAAAATGCTCGGGATCCTCTTCCAGTAACCCGAAGACGATTACGTCTTGCATTTGTTGAGTCCGGATTTTCCACTTATGCTTGTCCTTCAAAACTTCCAAGCCGACGAATGTTTAAAATCGCCATGATATCGTTTGTACAAAGTGTTGCAACGTTCCATGAAATCCATATCGTTCTCCCACTCATAATGTACCGTTTCATTCACAATCGAATTAAACTTCCCGACACAACGATTCATCGGAGTCCACTTTCCGATAAGCATGTTCTTGGTACGAGTTACAAACTTTTGTTTTTGCTTCCTTGTTGTAAGCTTCCAAAACTTTATACCAAAACGTTTCATTACCTTGATCCGCACCGACTTTTGGATCCTCGGATACTTCAATGTAAGTTTGCGCCAAAAGTAGTTCTTCTTGGTCGGTCCATGCGTTCGCGATCGTTCTTTGGTCTCGGCTTCCTCTTGGTTGTTGGTTGCTTTTTTTCGTTTTCTTTGCCTTCACGGTTCCTTCATTTTTTTTTTGGACGTGGGGTGGGATGACCGCTTCCTCTTCGGATTCGGATTCGTCAACAAGGTGGAACGATTGGTGGGACGATTTTGGTTGTGATTCGTTTTGTTGTTGTTGTTGTTGCATTTTCCATTGAGAAAACAAAGCGTATTCCTCGGGATTGACGCATGAGTTTTGTTGAGAAAACGAAGGAAAGTATTGTTGTTGGGTGTTCGGATTCGATTCAAGACGAACCGATCATTTGGTTCGATGGATCGTTAAGCATTCGATTGATCCAAGGGTGTTGTTGGATTCATTTTCTTGAAAAATATTGAAGTTGAGATGTATTTGAAGTGTGTGTGAAGTGGTATAAGTGATAAGGTTTATATAGGATTTGAAAGTGGGTAAAAGTGGTAAAAAGAGGTCAAAAATCAAAAACATTAAAACTAGCCGTTTGCAACGGCTATATTTTTGAATGCAACGCCACATTTAAAAAAAAAAAAAAAAAAAAAAAAAAAAAAACGTTGGTCATTATGTTTGGCGCAGGCCTCTTGGCGAAAGCGTGGTAATCTCGTCAAACTTAACGTCATGTCATACAAACTCGTTAACCAAGTTTGGCACCACCGTACCTCCTGCTCTAAGAAGATAAAAAAAAAATCAAACTTTTTGTAGCGATTATTGCTAACTTATTATATAGGGTTTTGTCAATTTTTTCAGGTATTTGTAAGTAATATTACTATTGGTCCTTAACTTCATAATTTTTGTTAGCTTTTGAGGTGATGATCATACCTCATATTATATAAAGGTTGCTTAGTAATTATACATATATAGTCAACTTGTCAAACCTAAGGCTTTTGTAGTATAACTACCCCTCGTGACAACATGGAGGGTGGAATTCTCATGTCATGTATTTCAGTTCGCATGTGCAAATAATAAGATTTTCTCATTTTCTATTTCTTTTTTTGGTTAATACAAATAAGCCGTAAAAACGTTTATTTATATTTTACGATCTTTTAATGTTTTGTCGATAACAAACGTAAAATCATGTTAACGAAACAAATAAAATACGTAAATGGTTTGAACTAATAGTTTCTAACATATTCACATTTCTTCATTATATCTCACCCATTTCCAATACACTTTCTCCCCTGAGTTAAATCTCACTAAACTTAGATCCAAGAGATCTATGTTTGTAGTTTTGTTTTTGTGTGATCTTCTAGGTTCCTCTTAAAGGCAAGATCACCACCTTTGAAGTCGAGCAAGCTCAAGTCCAAGAGTTGCCATGCTTCCTCATCATCAAGGCTATTGAAGTCCTCTTGTTGATGATCTCTTTCTTTCTTGAAAGAAGTGTAGTGTTGAAGACATTAGTGAAAGATGTCTCAAGTGTCAAGACGAAGATATTAGTGAAGGGTATGTATCGTCTATAGGATAAGCACTTGTGGTAGGTGCTTAGAAGTCAAGACAAGAAGCATTAGTGAAAGGTGCTTAGAAGTCAAGACTTCAAGCATTAGTGAAAGGTGCTTAGAAGTGAAGACACAAGACATTAGTGAAAGGTGTCTTGTAGATCTAGTCAAAGGCATTAGTGAAGGTGCCTTAGATGTACATTCGATATCTTTGTGTTTCAATGTACTAGATAGACTAGCATTAGATCCAAGGATATTGATGTCCTTGATGATGTTGTAAAGGAGTAGATCTCCTTTGAGATTAGTCGTTGGTGTAGTGTGGTAGTAGTTCCTCCATTGCAATGGAACTAGGTGCTTAGCCTAGTACCTAATAAAGGGTAGGCGACGTTGTGAAGGTGTAGTTCACCTTGGTGTGAAAGAACTAGGTACTTAGCCTAGTACCTTATAAAGGGTAGGCGACGTTGTGTAGGTTTGGTTCACCTTGGGTGAAAGAACCCGGTGGTTAGCCTAGCACCGGAAAAAGGGTAGGCGACGTTGTGAAGGCTTCTCCGCCATAAGGAGATTGGTGTAGTGTTTACAAACTCTCGAGTAGGTGACTCGGGAGTGGAGTAGGGCAAGGAAGGTGTCCTTGTAGCCGAACCACTATAAATACTCGTGTTGTGGTTTTGTGCTTCTTACTCTTATCTTTTCATTACCTAACGTTATATGCTTGTTTATCAGCATCCAACACACACATCCAAATAGATTGACATAAGTCGATCTAAATAGTTTAAAAGGAAGTTTTGATTGGTAAAACTATTCAACCCCCCCTTCTAGTTTTCAACAATTGGCATCAGAGCTTCGTTACCAAGTTTCTTGAAGTATATTGTACTTTAAAAACTTGATACGATCCATGGTTAATTGAAAACTACAAAGAAAGTTCTTTTTTTAAACAAACACCATGTCTTTTAAAACTGTATGTTTGGATGTTGATTTGATAACAACATTTTTCTTATTTATTTTCATTTAATTGCACTAATCTTGTTTGTCATGTTGATTAGTCAAAGCTCATACCCACCAAGCTTTAGGAGTCGCTGGTAACAAGAATACCTTCCTTAAGAAGGTATCTTAAACAAAAGGAGCGGGAATAGTCTAAGTGACATTTGCTGTGTCATTTGTAAAGACATTCCTAAGTGCGCTAGAGGTATGTTTTTCTTTTTATTTTGCTTGATAATTAAGTATACCTAATTAGGTATTTATATGATTATCTTTTTGTGCAATTACATGTTTTACATAAAGCTTCATTAGGAAGCCTTTTTTTTTCTCGCATACGTGTTTTATTTCTTGCATAAAGTCGTGGTATATAAAACTTATGTTTTGTTTCTTTTAATCCAATAAAACAAAACACGAATTTCAAAAATTCCCCCTTCCCCATAAAACTCCCACCGTCGACCACTTTATCAAACCTCACCTTTTCAAATCTTCCAATTTCAAAAATTTCCTCTCATTCAAAAACTTCATCTTCCTCCTCATTCCATCTCAATCGAAACCAAGAAGATCCGTCATCAACATGGTTTACATCGCACTCGTGCTCATCGCCCTAACACTCATCGCACTTGTGTTCCCTATGATGAAGTTCACATACGGAGACATTTACTTTGTGTTATTAATCTATATTGGGGTTATATACCCAATCCTTTGTATCATCCTTAGTATTGAAATGCAATATTATTAATCTAGTTTATCTAGGTTACTATTATGTGTTTATCATTTCTTTTGATTTATATGTTTTATATTTTTCGTGATACATTAGAGGTCATGTATGCATGCTAAAAGAAAATGTAGGATAAAACATACTTCGTGGTATAAAAGCGTAAAACCTATGCTTTTATCAAATCTATTTACATTACTACAGATCCACGAATCCCGGAAGATATACTAGCCGGATCCCTTTTGTAAAGGAACCGTGGGATCCGTATTACTGGAAAACAGTTTTCATGCAAGATTAAAAACCACTATCTTTCTAAAAGTAATAATCCACTAGAATGTCAAAACCTTAAGTAGTTAGAGTGTTAAAAACCATTGTTAATAAAAATCTAGTAAAAACATTAGATAATCATAGGTTGACCACAAACACCTCTTTTTATTAACTTATCATTTCTATAGGTTCAACCATGACGCATGTATATGAGTTTGATTTTTCATTCTCTAGCGTCTATACTCCGAACATCTCTCTTGAGCCCAACACCCCTGGCAATCATGTCCGTGGGTTCAATAATCTCGAAACCAGTCGCTTCCATGAAGGAGGTATTGTAGACACCTCTCTACAATTCGAAGAAGGTATCAATACCTCCTTCCGAACCATAGGATTGGAATGTCTTCTCGAAATTAACGAGAAATTATGTCCAAGGTTTGTATTGGAATTCTTTCGTCAAGTCGAACTCGTTCGTAACGAGGATCGTTCTTTATCTTTGGTTTTATATCAAAAACCAAAAGTTCACTTTAACCCTTGGGCATTTTGCTTACATCCTCCGAATTTCAAATCATGGACAATGTGCCTTCACCGAAGATTGGTCTCTTGATTATCTCTTCAACTTTCGTGAAGAAAAACATTACCATACCGCTTCCTCACATACCTTCCCTAAGACTTGATTCGCATGATATGCAAACCTCATCACTCAAATCCCAACATTATCCATACACGGGATATCCGAGTAGAATACAAGCCTCTCTCTCATCCCACGTGAAAATGTTTTGAGTCTTAGGGAAATCGAGAAATCCTTCCCGCTTGTTGTGCTCACATGTTGTCTCGTTTGCTAACACAACAACCATACAATCTTGCCTACTTCTTCGCAAGGCGGTTGCAAATCTTCAAGGCTCCAAGAATAAACTCATTCCCTATGGAATGTTCTTGACGCGCCTATCATAATGACATGCATTTTCATCCTCAATTTCAAAGTCCGTTGTGCGTATTTGTGAACAAGATGATGGAACCACGAACATTTCCTCATGAAGACGTTCTTCATTCCTGAATCCGCCAACACTCATCAACCATTTGATGATCCATCTAGCGATAAATCAAGGAACTTAGTAGTAATTCAAATAGGATCAATTCTATTCTATTCATGCTTTATCAATGTAATCCTATTTTCTTCATGAAATAAAACATCTTACATTTGATATCTTGGTGTTAGAACCTCTTTAAATCAACCTTGGGATATAATGCATTGTCAAGACCATTGCATACCTTTAGTAAAGGTTCTGTCTAGCAGATGGACGGATCCCAAATGTTGTACTAAACGGATCCCTACACCTAGGGAACCGTGGGATCCGGCAAACAGAAAATGCAATTGCAAGCATTATATTTCAAAGATATCCTTAGAACACCTCACACTAATCTAAACATAGTATCTTAAGGAAAATTAAGTCCTTATCAAGATAGGTTGATCCTTCCTACTCACACACCTAGATCACACTCTTAAACGCTTGTAGATCTACCATTTCATTTTAATCCATTACTCTTCCGCCTCAAACTCACACTTCATTTTTACTTGATCCTCACATCTAGTCTTAGAAATCTTCGATTATGACAAAATTGATCATAAATCATCCTCACCTCAAAATTGATCAAAGTTGATCAAAATCTAGTTTTCCCATCTCAAAGCTTCTAGGATACTTTCCATAACACTATCCTAAGACACAACCTAATCTCTAGGATTATTTAGCTTCAATTCACACTCTAAATCTTTAGTGTCATCTTTGCTCATCCATTGGTACTCTTGAAAGTTCCAAATCCTTCCATAAATAACAATCATTAGCTACATCATTCATTACCTTCAAGTACTCAAGCACCCCTTCATTTAAAACACTTAGGAATACTGAAACACTCAAGATGTTATAGGTCTTAGATCTTAGAAACATCATTTCCACTCTTTCATAATCTTCTTTGAAAGCGGATCCCTAGGATTAGCCTAGAGGATCCTCTCAAGAGGAACCGTGGATCCGGATGACGCTTTAGGTCAAATCTTGCTAAAACAATCATTTCAACTCATCTTCCTAACTCAAACACTCCTTCTCATCTTAAATGAGTTCCTAGATCAGTGCAACCTCTGAAGTTGACTCTTGTGCATGTTAATCATCACATTCCAATAAATCCTAGTGGCTTAAGGCTTAAATGCACTTGCCAATTCTCTTGGTTTATAAAACCACTTTGTTAGGACCTCCATAGTCATCACTCTCATCCTAACTTTCAGCTCTTGCAACCTCTTGAATTCATCTCATCATGAGGAAAACCCCAAGTAGTAACTTACCTACCAAAGAACCACCCATGAAAAAGGCTCGTGTTATACACGAAATCTCTTCAACCGAATCATCTCCGGTCAATCCAACAAATGATAGGATCCTTCATCATCCAATCAAACCAATTCCTAAAAGGATAGTACCCACAAAACTACCAATGCCAAACACCACCATACCTCCTAGGCCAAACAATATCATCTCCACTAAACCATCACCATTAGTTCCTAGAGTTATTTCATTTACATCCCTACTATCATCACCACACCTCTACAATTTAGAGGACTTGCCTCCTAGGCCGTCTCATCCGCTTCCGCCGACAACATACTCCTCATTAGGAGGAATAATGGTTCAAAATCAAGGTGTTGAGTCAACACTTGCTCCGGCTTCCTTTTCGCCGTTTCCATCATATAATCCCATTTGGATTATGAGAAATCATCAAAGTCAACCACCCGACCATATGGATGTTGACACTTCTCTACCACCACCATCATTCTTGGTTGAGTCATTCTCAAATGCACCTCCACCAATCCCTCCATCGTTTGAAGCTCCACAAGCCGCTTCACTTGATCCTTCGAATCAAGCCATTTCATTTCATCCACCACCACTACCTAGCCATGACAAAGATTGCTATCATTGTCAACATGTTGAGAGTTTGATACATAAAGTACGAGAAGACCAACGTTTCATGTTCTATCATCTCCTCGAACGTTTCGACGAGATCAAACCTAAACAAAACTTGAGCTAGAAGATTTTAGTGGTGTCCTAGCATCAAGCGTTAGTTGGTCTAGAAATTCCTAGTCATGTATTTTCTTATTTTCTTAGTTTTTAGAGTCATGTATATCATAACTCTAGTTTTATTAAATGGATATTACATGCTACTTGTTATTTTGCTGAGCATATGTATTCATATCTCATTTATGTGATAACATTACTTGTTATATCACCTTTGCTGATTTTAGTCATCAGCCAGACGGATCCCTCAGAATTGCCTAGACGGATCCCTACTAGGAGGGAACCGTGGGATCCGTGAAACAGGAAACATTTTTCCTACTAACTTGAACCACATTTGTAGGAAATTGTGAATTATACTTGTTTTCTAACCCTTGTTTTGCAGTTATTCAATTAACACATGAAGAATTTGACACCCTAAAGCTAGGGGGAGCTTGGTGTCAAAATAATACGTTGCAAAATTACTTGCAACCTTAGATTTATATTTCATGAATTCCCGTTGCAAAAATTGCAATCATCTAGGGGGAGCACACCCGTCACATAGACGTAATCTTTTGCAAAAGTTAGTTGTAAATAAACTAGATTAGAATTAGTTTCTTGACGCCCTTACTTGAGGGATGGACTCGTCAAGGGGGAGTAACGACGAGATCCTTTCCCGTTACTTGCTCTCTACTTCTTTTTACTCTTATTTCTTTCACATGTTTTTTTCTTAAAAAAAAACGATGTGTCGCTTTTCTTCAAACACTTTTTGTTTCGACAAAAGGGGAGAAGAAAGTAAAACTACAATTCAAACGTTTACAATTTTAGCTTTTCCTTAAAATAATTTTATGTTTTGTCATCAACAAAAGGGGAGATTGTTAATACAAATAAGCCGTAAAACGCTTATTTATATTTTACGATCTTCTAATGTTTTGTCGATAACAAACGTAAAATCATGTTAACGAAACAAATAAAATACGTAAATGGTTTGAACTAATAGTTTCTAACATATTCACATTTTCACATAAAACACTAAAACAAGTATAAGTGATTTTATGATTTAGTAATACATATGTACAACAACTAGTGTTTACATATTTGGGTAAAATATACACATAACTAGTATGTAGTATATTGGGTATTATAAATGGGTAGAAACTTAAGTATCACAACCCATTGGGCAAATACATTGAATGTAGTTGGGTACAACTCAAAGCCCATAACCCATGGATCTTGACCCATAACCCATTGCATGACTTCATGCTTATATCATACATGGATAATATCCATAAGACCCATGGATCAACCCATACCCAAGTGACTAAGTTCATTGCACTCAAAGATACATTGTATCTAGCCAAAGATCCATGGTCCAACCCATGACCCATGACCCATAACCAAAATACCCATGGGCAAAGAGGAGCGTTCCACGGATCCTTAGCTTAATGCTAGACGGATCCCTTGTGGAAGGGATCCGTGGGATCCGGGGAAACAGTAGGATTTTTGCTCTATAAATAGTGAGCCATTTCTTCATTATATCTCACCCTTTCCAATACACTTTCTCCCCTGAGTTAAATCTCACTAACCTTAGATCCAAGAGATCTATGTTTGTAGTTTTGTTTTTGTGTGATCTTCTAGGTTCCTCTTAAAGGCAAGATCACCACCTTTGAAGTCGAGCAAGCTCAAGTCCATGAGTTACCATGCTTCCTCATCATCAAGGCTATTGAAGTCCTCTTGTTGATGATCTCTTTCTTTCTTCAAAGAAGTGTAGTGTTGAAGACATTAGTGAAAGATGTCTCAAGTGTCAAGACGAAGATATTAGTGAAGGGTATCTATCGTCTATAGGATAAGCACTTGTGGTAGGTGCTTAGAAGTCAAGACAAGAAGCATTAGTGAAAGGTGCTTAGAAGTCAAGACTTGAAGCATTCGTGAAAGGTGCTTAGAAGTGAAGACACAAGACATTAGTGAAGGGGGCCTTGTAGATCTAGTCAAAGGCATTAGTGAAAGGTGCCTTAGATGTACATTCGATATGGTGTGTTTTAATGTACTAGATAGACTAGCATTAGATCCAAGGATATTGATGTCCTTGATGATGTTGTAAAGGAGTAGATCTCCTTTGGGATTAGTCGTTGGTGTAGTGTGGTAGTAGTTCCTCCATTGCAATGGAACTAGGTGCTTAGCCTAGTACCTAATAAAGGGTAGGCGACGTTGTGAAGGTGTAGTTCACCTTGGTGTGAAAGAACTAGGTACTTAGCCTAGTACCTTATAAAGGGTAGGCGACGTTGTGTAGGTTTGGTTCACCTTGGAGTGAAAGAACCCGGTGGTTAGCCTAGCACCGGAAAAAGGGTAGGCGACGTTGTGAAGGCTTCTCCGCCATAAGGAGATTGGTGTAGTGTTTACAAAATCTAGAGTAGGTGACTCGGGGAGTGGAGTAGGGCAAGGAAGGTGTCCTTGTAGCCGAACCACTATAAATACTCGTGTTGTGGTTTTGTGCTTCTTACTCTTATCTTTTCATTAACTACCGTTATATGCTTGTTTATCAACATCCAACACACACATCCAAATAGATTGACATAAGTCGATCTAAATAGTTTAAAAGGAAGTTTTAATTGGTAAAACTATTCAACCCCCCCTTCTAGTTTTCCACATTTTTTTCCAACACTTCATTTCTTTGATTGTGTGACTTGGATCTTGATATTACTTGTGACCTAAAATTGGTATCAGAGTCAGCACATAATTATGGAGTGAAATCTTTTACAAAAATCACGATAAAAAATGTTTTTAAAACCTTTTCCTACTTACGAACTAAACCAAGATAGATCTCAAAATCAAAACTTAAAACTTGATGGATAAATTTCAAAACTTTTACGTTTGAAATATTTTAAATGGGTTTGGGTTAGATTATGTCGGTTTGGAATTGGTTAAGAAACATCAAAACTGAAGATTTAGTCTATTTTTGTTAAGTTTTACGTTTTTAGCTAGTACCTCGGTTATGTACCCCAATAGTCCAAAAAGCACTTTTTCTCCACTAACGTGGTACTTTTTATCGAGATAACTTGTATCCCGGTTGGATAGCTCGGTCTTTTGTCAAACTATTTCAGTTCACGTCACCCTTGGAAATTCCACTACTTGCATACGTGTCACCGAGATAAGTTGATACCTCGGTTTGTATCTCGGGTTATTTTCATACTATCTAGGTTCTAGAGTAGCTCGATTCTCCCTTATAGATACTCAAAGAAACTCTGCGCAAATGTAGATTAGTAACCAAGATAACAGAACCAAGTTAGTTCATTACAAAACCGAGATAGTAACTATCAAGATTCTAGGGTTATTCTAGCTCACTCTTAGTGTTTGTTAACAAAGCTTTGTCCAAATCACGACTTGTAACCGAGATAACACCTTAAACAACACCCTTAATATCAAACAACCAAGTTAGTTAAGTATAAATGTTCATTCAATAATTTGGTTCTCCCATTAGTTTTATGAAAGAAAACTCTGCCCAGAACATGACATGAAACCACGATAACTTAATCAATACACAACCAAAATAACATAACAACAAAAAACTGATATAAACTTGCTATTTAACCGAGATAACTAAGAACACAATTCATTATCACAACATAGCTATTATCAGGGTTTACTTAACACATACAATCATCATGTCAACTTCTACACCAAAGGATGTCATCGCCGCATGTTCTGAAAACCATCCTCCAATTCTATACTATGGTAGTTATGTACAATGGTCTTCTCGTATGATGAGGTTCATATATGATAAAACAAAATGGTGAAAAACTTCTCAACTCGATACTTAATGACGCTTTTGTGTTTAAGGAGATCAATGTCTCGGAGAATCCCGATTTTGATCCACCAATCGTTGCTCGTACACGGATGCATACTTATGTTGATTTGAATGAAAAGGAGAAAACAACAGTTAAGGCATACAAACAAGAAATCAATATCATCTTGCTTGGGTCGAACAATGACATTTACTCCACAGCTGACAGCTACTCAAGTGCACATGAGATGTGGCTTGCTATTGAGAGACAAATGCAAGGAACTGTTGTAGGAATTTAAGAGAAGGAACTACAGATTCCACGGAGTTATGAGCAATTTAAATCATTTGAGGGTGAGAGTTTGGATTCATACTACCCAAGGTTCACTAAGTTTATAAATAAGTTCAACAGAAACAATGTGGGCAAGAGGGATATCGATGAAAACATCAAGTTTCTGCTTTAACCTCCAATCTGAATGGAAACGATATATTACTATCATCAATCAAACCAAATACTTGCATATGCTCGACTTTAACAAGATATTTGACATACTAAAACACAACAAGAAGAGGAAAATGAAATAAGAGCTGAACAGCTAGCAAAGAAAGCAAATCCACTAGCCTTGGTAGCAAAGACAAAGAATCAATCCCTAACACCATCGAACAAATCACACTCATTTCCAAGAGCAAAGCTAAGGTAGAGGTACCATCAATTACATCTGGGTCCGATAATGACAATGATGAAGGGGGTCTTAATGATGATGAGCATTACCCAGTTATGAAGGACATGAACAAGGAAATGATCTTACTTACTAGAGATTTTAGGCAACAATACACTAAACCAGCAAACAACAAACTCAGAACTGTTTCTAACACAAGGAACAAGACTGAAGAGACAATGGGAAGGAATGACATACAAGCTAGGAAAGTTGGGAATGTTAGAGATGCTAGTAATGGAAGGAATGTTGGGAATGGGACGAGAATGAATGATACAGCTGGGATTCGATGCTATAATTGTATTGGGAACATGCCACTTGGCTAAAGAGTAAAAGTTACCAAAAGGGTTAAGGACTCTAAATACATCAAAGGCAAGATGCTTTTGGCAAAGAAATAAGAGTCTAGGATACTGTTGAATGCAGAGGAATATGATTTCTTAGCAGAGACATATGACAAAGAAGAGGATCAAAAGTTGAATGCTAAATGTATCTTCATGGCAAAGATTCAGGAAGTCAAGTCAGACATTGAAGCTAATAGTGGAACTTCTTATTACGCATATGGTTTAGCTGAGGTACAATTTAATGTGCAAACATATAATATCTTGTGTTCTTATGAGAGACACCATCATGAGAAACTAGAATCCATCAATGACACATATGTGACATAACAGGAAGACAGTAATATTATTCATGCTTCAACAGATATGGATCAATTTAGAGGTGAGGTTGATTATGATGATATTTTACGTGAACAAGAATGTTCTTTAATTGCTACCTTAGTTAAATATATGATAATGAGATTGATAAGTGCAAAACGGTCAATTGCAAAGCTAAGCAAGTGAATATCGTCTTCACAGAAGAGCTTGAGAAATATAAGGCTAAAAAACAAAGTTTTAAAAATGATATTGAACGGAAAAATGCCATTGAAATTGGAAAATCGAGGAAGATAATTGCAAAAAGAATGTGATGAATATATGATTGCTAAAACCAAACAAGTTGAGGTTCCAAATGAGGAAATTTCAGGCCTTCGGACTCAAAATACAAAACTTTTAACGACAATTTCTGATCTCGAAAAACAATGAGAAAAGTTAAAAAAATGATTTTACGAGTCGTGAAGACAAAAGTCTTGATACAATCATTGATCTTGAAAGGAAAATAAAAAACTCAACAACATCGTTTTTTAAACTTTTTTAAAACTGGGCAAACAATTTAAACAACCAAATGCCCTTCGGTCTAAAAAACATGAGCGCCACCTGTTAGGTCACTAGTTTTACAAACACAAGCTTATAAGAAAGAGATAAGGTGATTGAACAAGATCCAAACACACACACGATAATATAAAGACGGTTACGCGTAGATGTGAGTGAAAGAGAATAACTTGAACAACCAACCCTCAAATGAGGGTTTACAAGAGTATTTATAGGAGGAAAGCTAGGGCAACACTCCTAGTTTCCATCCTTTCTTAAATGGGCTTGGGCCTAAGCTCATGGGCCTTCTACATAAGCTTAAGGCTAATAACAAACATAAAGGCCATAATAAAGCTAACTATTACATATTAATTACAAACACTTGATTATGGTTTAGGAGTGATTCCAACAATCTCCCCCTCAAGTGTTGGTGATGAACGGTGAAGGCGTTGATGTAATAGTAGCTCGACGTCTTCGACATTCTTCTTTCTTGTGAGAAGAATTGCCTTGATTCGAACAATCTCCCGGTGTAGAGATAGTTGTCTTTGAACAGTTATGCTTTGACGTCATCTTTAACTTTGTTCTTTGATCATTGTTCTTTGTGGTGAAAGTGATAGTATGTTGTTGTGCGCATCGATCGCCTCAGTGCGCTTCACGCTGCTCCGGTGTCTCCACGTCATTCTTCAACATGCTCACACGCTCTTTCTCGATGAAGTTCTTTAAGTCTTTAACTTTGTAGATTCTTTGATTTGATGAAGAATCATTCGATTGTTGCGTTGCTTTTGGATAGAACTTCCATTAGTGATTATGTTGGCGTGAGCACGAAAAGAATCTGCACGATCATCCCGCTCCGAGCTTCCATAAGAAGAAAACATTTCAAACGGTTAGTAATAAGCGTGTTCCGGCACTTACAAGTTTGAACTTGAGAGTGCTAACAAAGATAGTGTGAAAACACAACTCTAATTCTTACAAAGGCCGTTCTGAACCGAGTCCCACAGTGAGATAACGCGATGTACCGGGTACATCTATAGTTCGAGATGAGTCATTGAGGTACACCAAGCATCACCTCACGATCAGACCATTTGAGACACACTCCGCGTAATCCACGGGAGTTACCGAAGTGACCGCCGTCGTGGCGGTTTGATGTTGACCCCGGCAGAGTTTCCATTCAATCACCGAGGATCACGGATGTGAACCTCTCATAAATGTTCTCGACAGTTGCTAAGATCCGTGAAGGACTCGATATGAACCATCGATAATCTTATTTGTTGATCATCAAGTGATTAAATGTCAAGTGTTCCTAAGAGATCTTTTGATGAATCTCGTGGCTCTAGACTCAATAGTGCGTTTTGGTTTTCCCGAGCGGAGACTAGGAGAGGTCTCCTTCTTCAATACCAATGATCTCTAAGAGAAAGCCAATAGTTTACGTAGGGTTCCTGTGAGAATGAAACAAGCTTCCATTGAGAGAAACTTGAGTGGCTAAGAAGGTTTAGTGCATGCGCCACTAGGGTCCATGACGACTTTTAATCTTCAATACCGGTGTCACTAAGTGACAACCAAGAGTATATGAATTGAACCCGTGTCCGCCTAAGTTGAGTAATCTGGAGGGCTATTTCTTTTCACCCTTTACTTTACATTTCTTTTTGATTCTTCAACTCCTTCTTTCTCCGATTCTCATTTTCTCCTTTTTATAATCATACCTAAAGACTTCTAAGTACTAACTATTTGTGATGTCCTTGGGTAGATCCCTCCGGCTCTGGCGGATCATAGGACAGTTATTCCTAACCTTAGTCACCTTATAACTCCATGACTAACCTATGTTGCCATTAAAACCAACTTTTGTGAAGTATCTCTCAAAGGGTTTGTTAATGAAAATCATGTTTGAACCACTATGAGAGATAGGATTTTGCATAAATACTCCCCTCCACATGTGCTTAAGAGTTTTAATGGTTTAAATGCACAAATGAGGAAAGAGCGCACATTTTGAATTGATCCACTCAAGATAGACAATCCCCATGAGACACGGTTACGTTGCATAGTTAAAGAGTTACATTGTCAGCTTTTAGGTGACAACTAGCTCTAATAACTACCTTGAAGGTGTAGACAAACCTTGAAAGGTTGTCATACCCGTCAGAGTTCATGTCTACTAAGAGTGTCTCGAATGGTACTTTCTACTTGGACAAGTCCTTTGCGAGACACGTTTACATTACTAGCGAACTAGCTTGAAATTATTACCCGTCCAAGACAAGTCTTTTCGAGTTACTAACAGTTTAGTATCGTCAATTCATTGGTTAAGTCTGAAGTACACATATTCATTTGCATTTTGCACAACATATTTCTTATCACACGATTTTCTCCCCCTCAAAAATGGCATATCAAATGTTATTTTTGAAAAGTTGACAATAAATATGTCCATTTCGAGTGTTGCGGGAAGATGACCACTATGAACAATTTGTGAACAAAGTTTTAATTCAAATACTCCCCCTCAACAATTGATATAAACGGTTGAGGTTTTGAAAATCTTACGGGAAGTACTTGTCCTTTGAGCAAAACCTTGAAAATGAAAGGTTTGATAGGTTTTACTCAAAATAAGAAGCTTTAGCTCCTTTTATAAGGATTGTGGCAATCAAGCGCACCACGTGGTCCTTTCTTGCAAATTACGGGTTGTACATCGTTATGTGTGCACAAGCCATTGACATATATAATCACACATCCAAAATTATTTGAAAGAAACAATTCAAGGGGTACCAGAAGTGCGGTGATGTTCCCGTGAGTGCGCAGGCGTTGAAAGCGGTTATGTTAATCTGGGTCGACCACCAACATAGCTCTCCAATCGTCTCGAATCGATCCCTTATGAACAACCGCTCATCAATCATGGTGATGATCCTTCTCACATTCCTCCGATCCCGAGAATTCCATCGCTTAGGGTTCCCAATGTTTTCACGTATATCCTTCAATCGATAAGCTAATCCGTCCCTAACCATCTTCGAGTATGATCTCCAAATTTGTGAAGCTCATTACACGCCATCAAGCAATTGCGATGAAGTTCATCGCGATAAACGACACCAAACGGTTTCTTGATGAGCGTTAATTGTGATAGCCGGTTGAGATCGGGAAGATCAAGTTGTGGTGGAGTGAAGTTGACACGTGTCTCGATATGATTCAACGGCAAGTCGGAGATCTTCAACACGTTCTTTTATGACTATGCGTCGATGAAAATGAGAAGTGACTTGATGAATTCACGTTGTATTTCGGTTGAAAATTGTCTCATGCGACCATACTTTGGCAAGGTACATGTCTTCAATATCGTTGAGAGACAAATTATCAAAGTCGACTTCACATAATGCATAATCCCTTTCATCCTGTCTTTTGACCACAATCTTCTTGAGAAAGGTGTAGTCCCATTTGGATGAAAGACCAACATGTTGGATGGCAACGATGTCTTTAGTACTAAACACCGCATGTTGTGACTTCGAACCCGACACACGTAGTATATTCGTCGGCGTTACGCCGTGATGAATCCCATACAATGCATCTCGGTCGTATGCTTCCACCGTGTTGGAGAACAAGTAATTGGCACGTTCCTCAATGGCAATGCGGTTTGAGTAGATAGTCTGCGGGGAATGGAAGTGTCAAGGATGTAGCATATTTCCTTGAACCATCGCCACCATGGAGAAGAAATTCCGTGTCTCTGTTGAAGAAATATCGGAAGGAATCCGTGGTTCATCCGGTTGGCCAATGGTCGGTAGAGGTTTGGTCCAATCGGTGTAGTATGGAGGTTGTCCCTTTTGTGAAGTCAATATTTGCTTCCGGGTTGAGCCAATCCATGTTGTTAGACATAGTTCGAGCAATGTTGTCAAGGTGATATTCGACCTCGAGGGCACTTTCAGAGTCATCTTTTAGAAGTTGAAACGCTTCATTCTTGATTCGCTTCAACTCGATTTCGTCATTTTCTTCACATGGAACTTTTCTTGCAAAACTTTAGCATGCTCCAATGTAGAACCTTCACCGGATCTTGACCTTCATCGGGGTAGGAGTTTGATTGACAAGTGTGGAGAACCATTCAAATTCTTGGTTTTATCGTCATCTAGCCATGATACGACTTCAGTGAGTCGCTTCTTCTTCTTCTTTTGAAGGCCTTGATGATGATTCCGGTTTCGCACTTGTTTGGGAGAGGTGGGTTGTTTTAGGGGCTCAAGGACCTCTTCATCGTCACCACCCGCATACTAAAATTGATCACCGGTTTTCGAGTCGGGGTGGTAACTCGGAATCGCCCCGAGGTTTACATGTAGAAGAACGAGGAGGGACCTTTGTTGAGTCGGAGTCCGTTGGAGGAGGTAACATTGAAGATGATTCACCGTAATTCTTTTGACGCTTAGCTTCATCATTCTTATCCCGATCTTTATCTTCATCGTCTCTAGGACGTTTAGACTTTTCGCTTGAATCTACATGCTTCTTGAGTTGGTAGTCCAAAGAATGCTTGAAACAACTTTCCTTCATCGAGGTAAATGTCCCGGATCGTTGAGACATTTGTGTGACAAGCTTGGCCACCAATTCATTATCCGAGAAAACTACGGGATCGGATGGATTGATTGTGACGGTTAAAGGTGTAGATCTTATAGTTTGCTTGGCTATCTCGCATAAGATTTGGATATAGTTGTCTCGGTAAACAACTCCTTTGTGACTTTAGGAACGATATTCGAAGGTACTTGTTAGTGTAACCTTCGATCATTTCGCTCGAGCCTCTTGACGATGACTTTTCATGAACTCTGAATGAATTCCTTTCTTTATGCATCTTGTCATTCTCATCATTTAAGTATCTTGATTTGGTCAAGAAACCAATTCAACTTCTTGTGGAGCATGTCCTTCTTTCTGACTTGTTGGACAGCTTTCACAATTCTTTCATGAGTCTGAGAAATCCAAGATCGAGGTGGTTTCTTCACAGATTTGGATGTTGATTTAGTTGACTTCTTTGATGGTAGTGGTGAGGAGTGAGATGAAGAATCTGATGAGGAGGAGACATGAGGAGGCTCGGGGTCCTTTGGAGGTGCAGAAGTATCTTCCTTGGAACGAGTTGGACTGTTGAGAAGAAAGTCATCATAATTCTCTTCGTCATCTTGTCCGGATTTAGCCTTTTCTTCCATCTGATCCTTAACTTCTTCAACAGTTTTCTCTTTCACAGCCTTATCCTTTTCTCGGTTCCTCAATGTTATGTTCGAGAGACACCTCCACAAGCGTTTGTTGTTGCACAAGAGTGGTGGCACGGATCCCTTATCGGGTCGATTAACCGCATCGATCTCGGTGAGGAGTGGCAACACCACTTGATCCTCCGGGCCACCCATTTGGTCTTTTGCAAATTCTTCACTTTTTGAATGTGTCTAACTAATTTAAACTTCATCCCGTAGGATTGATCCAGTAGCTCTTCTTCTTCTTCGAGCTTTCATCATAGGGCACAAGTGCAGAGTCTTCCTTTTCCTTTATCGCCTTGAGGACTTGGAGGTTTTGGTATTGAAGGATTGTCATCCTTGCGCTTTGAGTAGGTAATCTCTTCATCCGTGTCAAGACTTTGAGCTTTCGTCCAAAAGCTTTCTTTGGGGTTCGGGTTTAGGGATTGGGATGGGTGTAGCTTCCTTAGAGGAACAGTCCTTTTACGAGGAGGATTCCTCTTGGGAAACTTCCTATGACTTTCGAACTTATCGCACTTCCAAGACTTCCTCTTACGGTTCTCCGGTAGGAGTCCCGAAGCCTTTTCATCAAGATGGCCAACTTTTCCTTCTTTACGGCTACCCGATACCTTTTGTACGTTTCCAGCTTTTTGATTTCCTTTGTAAGAAGGTGATCGGGCAACTCAAGACCCTGTTTCTTCGTGAGACGATTCTTTGATTCTACAGATAGTATGGGCTCACCAAGATGTCATGATTATCTTGGTCATTGAGTCTCCGGGGATATCGGGATTAAGTCCAAGAGCTCTCGGATCAACAGTTTGGTGTATCCGACATAGGAATTTTGGAGCCAAGCTTCTTATGAAACAACATCATATCTTCCCATAGCAAGGCTTCAATTATAATGTCCTTCTTGTTGATCAACGACTGAAAATTTGCGCTTCCATGAGCTTGGGATGCTCATAGCCACCGCCACGACCGAGACCGATTTGGTGATGATCATATAGAGTGTCCTCCATGGTTGAGGAATATTCTTCACTCCACGTGAGAGTGCTTAGTAATGATTCCTTTAGATTCATCATAACCAATATCTATCAAGAATTGCAGGACGCTCTCTTGAAGAGGGGTAGCAAAGAAGTCGGTTGGAGCGATGTCCGGAATGATGAGAACAACTCGTAAGTCATCGGGAGTGATAGTGACTTGTTTGTGATTAAGAGTCACATTCACAACATTTTGACCAATGATCCTCTCGCATAGAATCCCATAATTGTTGAATGTAGACCTCTGGGCTGTGGCAGTGTGAGAGCATGTTCGGTAGGGATGATTCCTGAGAATATCCACCGCAATGAGACAAGAAGATTCGAGCATGTGAGGGTATCAAAGTCAACCCTAAGGTTGTTCTTTCCAAGCTTTCTCGGATAACCCTCCGGAAAGATATCAACAATTGTAAGAACTTCGATGCATCCACATTCATTTGTTCACCATGTCGTGATCTCGAAATAACATTAGCCAAAAGAACCAACATATCAAAAGACATAATGTTAGTCAACGTAAGGTCTTATTGTCTAGTTATTGAATGTATAAAGATCAATGATTGTTACGAGTCCTAAGTCACTTGTTTGTCCAATAGTCCAATGATGTCGTGAAATATTTCGTGAGTTAGTTAACTTTAGGTTTTAAAGTTTATGTTATCACTTATTGTTCACAATATATCAAACGATTAAGTTTATTAGTGACATTATTGGATTCGTGACGTTATGATAAGTTTATTTACAAGTTTGTACACGTAACAATTCATAATGAAGGTCAATCAAGGCTTAGGCGTAGTTTTGACAAAGTTAAGCGTAAACAGTAATGACATACGCGTAGACGAAAGCTTACGCGTAGGATCCTAACTTACGCGTAAGAGAAGTTACGCGTAGGAAAGGGGGACCTTATGCGTAGGGCTTATGCGTGGCGTATAAGGACCTTACGCGTAAGGCTTACTCGTAAGAGTAGACCTTATGCGTGAGTCATCACACGCATATCCTTCACAGGATACGCGTAGTCCCATTGTAGAACCTTATGCGTAGTAGTTACGCGTAGGATTTCTCTTACGCATAACTTCCTACGCGTAAGGTAATCCTTATGCGTAGAGTTGCAAATGACCTTGATTCTGAATATTAAGCGTAGCAAAGCCTGAAATAAATTCATCAAATCATCAAAATTAACACAAACATTCATTATATCAACAAAACATGGCATGAATCATTCGTTAATAGTAACGCGTAGAAAGTCATACGCGTAGGTCAAAACCCTAAGGGTTAAGATTTACGCGTATAATTTCTAGCCATGGGATATGCACCAAACAAATTCTGGTAGGTCTAGAGTGTTGTTAGATTCTTTAGGCCAGGTATTAACATCTAATTCGTTGTGAATCAAAATTACCCAAAGTTATGAACTTTAAACCCTAACTTCAAATTGTTAATCAATTAGTGTTTCTGGGTGGTAAACAACCATGGAAATGATCAATTCAACAACATATGACCATAACCCAACAATCTTTTTGACCAAAACACTTCACATTTGGAAAAACCCAAATTCGACTCATAAACCCTAATTATAAAAAATCCATTAATTCGTGTTTCTGGGTGTGTTTTGAGCATAGAAACAATATCATAGATGTTGTTAAAACATTTTGACACATTCTTTTTAACCACAAACACCCATTCTTGATTGGGTGTTCATACGCCTACGCGTAGACCACATAATCAAGATTACACGACGTTTTAACCGTTGGATTCGTGTAAAATTTAAAACCATTGTTTAAAATCTTGTTAGGAACATGAAATCACTTACAAATTGACGATCTTAAACACGGTTTTGACGAACGATTCTTAGGCGTAGGATGTTTTAGGTTTTGAGTAATAAATGAGAAGTGAAATGTTAGGTGGAGGATATTTTTATTCAAAATATCTT
This sequence comes from Chrysanthemum lavandulifolium, assembly GCA_022545495.1. Lineage (NCBI taxonomy): Eukaryota > Viridiplantae > Streptophyta > Magnoliopsida > Asterales > Asteraceae > Chrysanthemum > Chrysanthemum lavandulifolium. Next base: position 82,021,632 of record CM040240.1, read on the forward strand.
TAAAGTTTTGACAGTTTTGGTCCCTCCACCTTTTCCTTATTCAAACAAAGCCATTTAACTTCCATTTTGGTTACCAAACAAAGGTTTTTAAGAAAGAAACTTGACGACACTCCCCCTCGACTTAAAAAATGATGAAAGGTTATTAATTTTAGTCCGAGGAGTGTCATTTAACCAGAAAAGTTTACCACCTTTTGATAAGAGAAACAACCGGGATATAATAACATGCAAGTACACAGATGTTTTGAAACAGTTAAGTGAAAAATTTCTCCCCCTCAACACTTGATCGTAAAAATACAGAATTTTGAAAGATTATAGTGTTGAAGGAAGAAATGTACTTGCGATGTTGAAAGATTATAGATTAGAAGAATATTTTTGTTGTTTTATAAGATTTTATATTTTTGTATTTTGTTTTGAAAAATTTATTTACAAGAGATGTTTTGGTGTTTGATGTGTTTTAAGACTATTTTAAGAGGTCATCCAATTCCTCTTGAGTCAAACACCTCATACCAATCCGTGGACCAACTCATTAAACCTAGCGGGAGGCAAGGCTTTGGTGAGAAGATCCGCCAATTGGTATTCGTACCCACAAAGTATAATTCAACGGTACACTGCTCCACGTGGTCTTTGATGAAATGATAGCGAAGATCGATGTGCTTTGATTTCGAGTCTTGAATCGAGTTGCACGAGATCGCAATGGCACTCCGATTGTCGCAATACATCGGGATTCATCAAATCGTAACCATAGTCTTTGAGTTGTGTTCTCATCCGGATGACTTGAGCACAACACGCGGACATGGCTACATATTCTCGCCTTGTTGATGACATCGATGTACAATCCTCGCTTCTTTGATTGCCAAGACACCGTTTATCACCAAAAATTGTAGAGCTCTCAAGTACTTTTCCTTGAGTCTAAGCATCCTGCGTGGTCGTCGTCTGAAAAGCGATTAGTTCAAAACCGAATCCTTCTGATACGGATCCCCAAGTTAATGGTTCCCTTGATGTATCGGAGGATTCTTTTAGCCTCGTAGAGGTGGGTTTCATTGGTCGCGATCGATAACGGGAGCATAGATAAACGGCAAAGACAATATCGTCTCGCTAGTCGTTAGATACATGAGAGACCTAATAATACTTGATATTTGGTAGGGTCAACTAATTTCCCATGTAAATCAAAGTCTAGCTTCTTGGTATGAGTCATTGGTGTGGCATAAGTATCACGTGTTTTCATTCCAAATTTGTTTAACAATTCAATGGCATATTTGGATCGACTCAAGAAAATACCACGGGTGATTGATGAACTTGCGCCCTAGAAAGAACGTGAGTTCACCCATCATGGACATTTCAAAATTTTTCTTCATTAGTTTTGCAAAAGCGGTTGAAAACTTTTTATGTGTAGACCCAAAAATGATGTCATCCACGTAAATTTGAACAATTAAGATATGTGTCCCGTGATATTGTATAAAAGAGTTGGGTCAACCGAGCCTTTGGTGAAATTATTAGCAATGAGGAAAGATGATAGCTTATCGTACCATGCCCGAGGGGCTTGTTTGAGACCATAAAGAGCTTTGTTCGGTTTGTAGACATGGTTCGGGCACTCGGATCAACGAATCCTTGGGTTGGTCGACATAAACCGCTTTTTTCGGTTGTCCGTTGAGAAACGCAGTTTTGACATCCATTTGAAAGACCGTCATATTCATATGAGCCGCGAACGCGAGAAATATCCGAACGACCTCAAGACGAGCAACCGGAGCAAATGATTCTTCAAAGTCTATTCCTCTTCCCGACGATAACCCTTAGCAACTAGACGTGACTTGTTTCGATTACGTTCCCTTCACATCCAATTTGTTTTTCCAAATCCATTTTAGACCAATGACGAGACCCTGTTGGTCTTTCAACCGCCCCATACTTCAAGACGCTTGAATTGGTTGAGTTCTTCCCGCATGGATTCAATCCATTGTCTTTTGTCATTGCGTCTTTAATGTTTTTAGGCTCGATTAGCGGATCGTGAGTGCATAAATGCAATGTTCACCATCTGTGTGAAGACGTTGTCTCGTAACGACTAGTTGATTCGGGTTGCCAATAATATTAGCTAGAGGATGGTCTTTTGTCCATCTATGTGTAGAGGTTGATGTTGGTATACATTGTGCGATTCGAGGATTCAAATGGTTTGTTGAAGATTCCGCGACATCCGTGCATCGATCTCATTAGCAAACGGGTTGAAGAACGCATTTTGATCAAAATCTGCAGGTGGGGTACATCATTCGAGAATATCATCACCGGTTCATCATTGTTGGAAGCGGTTTGTTCAACTGTTGTTGTGGAGTCAATCGGTGTAGGTGCATCTTCAACGATGGTTGTTGTAGCAGTGTATCGGTATAGGAATATTATCGGGTTGTGCGGTGAAACAATGGATACACCGAGCACGTTCATCAATATCGTCACCGAACAGAGGAGCAAATAACCTTTCCATTTGTTGACGAGTTAGTGGGGGCTTTGTTCACCGATGATGGGGTTGAGGAAATTTAAACGGTTGTGACCGGGTTCTAAGTCATTTGTACTCGTAAGCCATTTCCGTGAGTTCATCAAAATGAGCATGAATTGTTTCCATCACTGCTTTCATTTGACGATTCCGATCCGGTAACCTTTAGAATTCTCACAATATCCAATAAAGACTCCAATGTCAGCTTTGGCTTTGAGCTTTCCAAAATCATCACGATCATTATTCGGATAGCAAAGGGATCCAAATACATGAAGTGTTTGAGATTCGGTTTATGGTTGTGGACAAGCTCGAATGGTGTTTTGTTGTGGCGTTTTGTGATCATAGAACGGTTTTGAGTATAGCATGCAGTAGATACGTGTTAGGAATTAGAAATTCCAGGTATTAAAGAGTCGGTCACCTCAAGTATATGTAATCGTTAGAAAGCTCGTAGTCGTAGTTATTTTAAGCTAAGTAGTTTTTAGTTAAGTAACATCGTGGAGGACGGACGGGTCTTTACCCACTGTATGCCCGATCCACACCCGTTGTGTGGCGCTTATGTAAGACTATAAATACTCTCTACCTTGCAAGGTAGAGGTTGGAGCTCATAATAATATCTTTCACTTTCTCTCACTAAGTTCCCTAAACCTCTAACTTTCTCTCTAGAATTCCACTTATACGCCTACTTTGTGTTATGGTTTGATGTGTATGTGAAATTAAATATCCTACAATTGGTATCAAGAGCCATGGTTAGATCATATCTTGCACATCTTTGGATTTCTAGTTGTTTTAGGTGGTTTTGAGTTTGAAAAAGTTTAGTGGTTTGTGCATCATTTGGTTGATTTCTTGTGTTAAAGCTTGGCTTTTGTTAGTACTTTTATGTTTAGAATCATCACAAGTGTTTAGGTTTTCATTTGGTAAGCTTGAATCATCTTGGTTGGGTTGTTTTGGATTGAAAAGTGATGTTTGTGATGTTTTTCTTGCTAGCGACTTGACCTACGGATTTCTTTCTTGCTAGCGACTTGCTTTACATTTTGTAGCGAGTTACGGTTAGTGGAGTTAGCGACTTAGGCCTAGCGACTAACGGACAAGTAGTGGATGCTCCACTACGGGTAGCGACTTGGTGTTAGCGACTTGGTAAGTAGCGAGTTGCTATTTAGCGACTTGATTCCTTAGCGACTTGTATCTTAGGGAATTGTCGCCAAAATTTTGCTAGCGACTAGAGACTTAGCGAGTTGCTATTTAGCGACTTGTCTTTTGTTTAGCGACTTGGGACTTTAGCGACTTGGTGGAATAGCGAATTAGAAGATAGCGACTTGGTGCATAATTTTCTAGCGACTTGGGTGATTTCTTTACGGTTTTCTCTTGATTTAGTAAAATCCGTGAAAGAATCTATTTCCGGTTTAATCATAGAGTTATAAAATCCCGTTTAATTTGTCATCATGTCTACCAACGTTTCTAAAATCATCTCCACTGTTGTCGAGGATGTTCAAGGTGGTTCGGATACTCGTCCACCCATGCTTGACAGAATCGACTACGATTCTTGGGCTCAACGAATCGATTGTACTGCCTTGGAAAGGAAAATGGTGTCAACATTCTCAAATCCATTGATGAAGGACCGTATCGAGTTGAGACGACTAGAGATGTACTTGATATCATCAAGATGGAACTCGATTTACGGAATGGATGGACCAAAGATGTATGATGAGCTTGATGATAAGGAGAAAAGAGATTCGATGTCGATATCGTGGCTTCTAACATTGTTCTTCAAGGTCTTCCTAAAGACATCTACAAGTCGATCAATCACAACACCAAGCAAAGGCGGTATGGGATAATGTCAAGATGCTTCTCTCGTGTTCGAATTAACTATGGAAGATGAGAATCACAACTCTATGACAAATTTGAACACTTCAAGATGAAACCGGATGAGAGTGTCTATGAGTACTATGTGAGATTTCATAAGTTGGTGAATGATATGAGGAACATCGAATGACTATGCCTAACATTCACCGAACTCAAAATTTGTGAACAACATGAATCCCGAATGGCACAAGTTTGTCACCTCTGTGAAGCTCACTAAAGGATTGAAGAATACAAACTATGAGCAACTCTATGCCTTCCTCCTTCGAATGAGAGACATGCTATGTTTGAAAAAATGATTCTTAATCGCTTCAAAACCAACCGAGGAGAGACAAGCTCATCTAATGACTCAACCGCCTTCTTCTCAAACATCGGAATCACAACCAAAGCCTCACAAGTCATACCCATGGGTAATGGTAATCACAAACTCATTCCCGATCCTATGTTCAAACAAGTCGATCTTTGATGCACACGTGGTAACATCATTAATCAACTTGCTCTTCCGATTAGTCAAAACATGAATTCTCTCCCACAAACCAACAACAACCTCGAACATCATCTAACCCACACAATCAAGCTCTTGTTAAAGATGGGAGGATCGTGGTGCAACCAGCTCAGAAAGACAGTATGATCGGGGAAGAGGTGGAGTGGTAGAGGTTATGTTGGTAATCGATTCGAGGAAGGAATGGTAATCAAGGTCAAGCTAAGCCGATCAAATGTTATAACCGTGGTGGTGAGGGTCACATTGCAAGGAACCGCACATCTCCAAAACGTCCACGAATCGCCGATTACTTGAGATAAGATCTTGCTTGTACAAGCTCGGGATAATGGTGCCGCTTTGGATGAAGAGGAATTGTTGTTTCTTCTTTGAGGGCAATGCCAAGACCTATGATGCGAGATGTGGATGAGCAACCTATTCGTGAGATAGGTCACAATCATCGAATGCCTTTCAAGTCGTTGATTGTGATGCATACGACTGATGTGGATGATGGACCCATCGCACACACAATATTTATGGCTAGCATTTCTCCAATGGTTTCTCCCAAGGTCTCTTCTTCACCACAAGTGGCCCATCCAAAGACAAACTCATCTCGAGGTATTAAAACTATACGATGATGTCGATGTGCAAAGGATGCATGACAAAGTACAATCAATCGAAACTATTGAATCAAATATTGAAAATATGGGTAATATCAATGTTGTCCCATATGATCAATATGTGAAACAAAGTGAAAGTGAAGTTGTACCAAGTGATGCATCTTCTGCAATCAACAATGTCTATGTTTTTGATGAATACACCGCATGTGCCCTCGATGATTCCGAAATTTCAACTAAATGCCTATAAAGAACGTGTTGCTATTTATGAACAACGTGCAAAATTTGAGTTGACCACACGTGAGCACGAAATGGATAACCAAGTGCGTATAATCATTAGAAAAGTAATTTTAGAGAAGAAGTATTAAAACAAGAATTAAATTCCTTACAAGAAAAGCTTTCTAAAGCGCTAAGCAAAAACAAGAACTTCAAGAAAATGTGAAAATGCTTAAGCAAGAATTTAATGCAAAGGAATCAAAACTCTTGAGAGATTTTTCTAATCTGAAAACTTTGAAAACAAACTTGAAAACAAGTTGTACATACAAGGAACACCATTCGATCTTCACATGATCACTAAGCATAAAGTTCTAAGCGATAAGCATAGTGTTCCCATTATAGATAAACCCAACCCCGAGTACGGAAGATAGCAAAAGCAACTCAAAGTGTGATCTATGATGGCAATGAAATTCTTAAACCTAGACAAAACCTAGTTGCTCACGAGTGCACAAAGGAAGATAAGAAATTAGATGAAATCACTAGGAGAAGATGAATAAGAAACTAAATGATCCTAAAAGCAAAGAGAAGAAATTAATTATCACTCCCCATGACTACAAAAAGGAGAATTGGATCTCCTTGAACATGTTTAAGCCTCAAATATTGTTGACTCCCGAACAAGTGTTCGGAAAATGGACTTAGACAAGCGTAGCGTAAAATATTGTTGAAACAAATCCTCCCTTAGGAAAATGCCTAAAGCAACCGTGTATCCTCCCAATACGCCAATGCATCTAGTTCCTAGAACGATTTATACTAAAAGCAAGATCTTAATCATCAATATGTTATTCTTCAACTATTTGTTGATTTTGAGAAAACTTGTAAGAAAAGGATCACACCCATTGGGATTATCAAGGGAAAGGGTTTTGAACAAACAAAGAATGTTATTTAATCGAGGTCATGCCTTTCTTTAAACTTCTAAAAGATCACTTTGAGAGTCTTAAAAGGGATACATACCGATATTAAGGGAATGGAAAAGGAATTTGATGCAATGATAATTGAAGTTAGTGACTATGAGCGAGCACTTAAATATAATGAGATTGAGAGGAAGAACTTGCATACACTAAATGAGAACACGATTTTTGAATGTATTGCTCAAGATGTGTTTTCATCGCTACAAATTGTTCTATTAATGCTTCTTAATTTCATGAATTATCTATTGCCCGAAAGTCTCCCATGATCGTGTCATTGAGCTTGAAAAACTAATTACGAACTAAACGAGAAAATTGAACTGGATGATCACGACAATTTGGTTAAACATTTTCTAAACTAGAAGTTGAGCATTTTAATTTACAACTAAAATATCAACATCTAAAAGAAAATGTAAAAACTTCAAATATCAAGACATCCTCGGATGCTCCGAGTTTGATGCGCTTTTCAAATTAACAAACGTGATGAATGATTCAAGCTCATTGCAACACAATCGAAAAGTTGAAAGCCCAAATCTCTCAATTAAAGGGTCAAACGAACAATATGACAGCTCCCAAGTGCCTCCTCCTTTAGATTCTCGAGATTCTCAAACGTTTCATCTTCAAAACCTAGTAAATGCATTACAAAAGGAAAACGAAAGTTTTCTAGAAGAAAATGAAAAGGTTAAACGTCATTTCAATGAGTTATTTGAATCAATAAAGGTCACTCAGAACAAAAATAACGAACAAATAGCTTCATTGCAAAGGAAATTGAGAATCAAGAGTCGGGTAAAAGGAAAATGCCAATGACCAATGGGGAGAATGGTGTATCAAAGGATCACTCTTGTAATAAATATGCTTTGTCTGTGAAATATGTCCCTCCTCATCTCGTGAACAACAAACTTGTTTGTTTAAACATACTTCTCATCCCTTAAGGATTGCCTAGAATGTCTGCGTGAGATTGTTGAAGAGGATAAGTTAGAGAAACCTCATGATAATGCAATTGGACATGCATGCTTATATGCCAAACGATCTCAAGAAATCCTAGAATGCTTGAACACAATATGCCCAAAGTCCTTAGGTGAGAGAGTTAATCCGTTGATTCCATGCTCGATGCCTAATGCCAAGTATGATACTCATTCGATGCCCAATGTTTTGAATGTGAATCTTAGTGTGCCTTTAAGTAGTTCAGATTCCAGATCTGTCAATACTAAGAAAGAGAACTCAAGTGTGCCTTCTAGGAGTACAAATCCCAGCACTTCCAGTTCTAAGAAAGTGAACCTTAGTGTGCCTGCATGTAGTTCGGATCCCAAAGACATCTAAACAGTGATGCAAAGAGTTGTAAAACCAACTAATGTTCCCATTCCTCTACAGAGTAATCGGTGACATTAAAGGGAGCATGTTAAAGTCTCAAGACAATACAAGGAATGATAGGACCTCGCAAGCTAAGAATGTGCAATTGGAAAGAGTAGAAGAACAATCTAGGAACTTTAAGTTTGAACCGAATAAAACGAATCGTGTTGATTCTAGTATTAGCCATAGGCGTCATGTAATTAATTCAATTCGATACTATTTGCAAACTTTGTATTGATGTCTCGCTTGAATTACATTTCTAATCATGAATGTGGTGTTAATGTTTTGCCTCATGATGTTAATTGTCCGCTTAATATTGTTAATGCTAAAATTCATGCTAAGAAGGCTAAAAGGCAAAACGAAAGAAAGTTAGAAAACAAAGGAAACCCACAGAAGAACATTTAGTAAGATAGGCTATTATTGGATACACGTTGGTCATAAGACTAATCGAAAAATGCCCACTAGAAAATGGATGCCCACTTGGTAGAACTATTCCTTAAGAAGTGAGCACACTGTGAGCAGGCTAATCTGAGACAGTATCGCATCTATTCACAATGATTCCATTGCCTTATTTTACGATATGAATGCTTCTATTTACGATGTGGGTGTTCCAACCATTGTTACTAACCAAATGGAACCCATTCTTGCATGGGGATCCCAATTATCCGCTTATCCATTCTTATCTCGTGTTCAACCGCAGATCGTTCAAATCGCTTACGTGGTACCGGACTCAGTTGTTCCAAGCATATGATGGCGACCGGTCACGGCTCATGAACTTCGTGAGCAAATTCATCGGATGCTTAGATTCGGAATGATCATTTCGGTGCTATTATGGGTTATGGAGACTATGTTGTTGGCAAAAGTGTTATCTCGTGGTTTACTATGTAGAAGGTCTTGGTCACAACTTGTTCTCTGTTGGTCAATTCTGCGATTACGATCTAGAAGTAGCCTTGAAAAACATACCGCTTCGTTAGAGAACTTGATGGTAAGGAACTCTTAAGAGGTTCACGTGGTTCAAATCTATACACCATCTCTATCGAAGATATGATGAAGTCTTCTCCAATTTGCTTGTTTGTCAAAGGCTTCTAAAACAAAGTCATGGTTATGGCATCGCTGTCTCAATCACCGAACTTCGGCACCATCAATGATCTCACCGAAAGGACTTAGTTGTAGGTTTACCTAGACTCAAGTACGAAAAGGATCATCTTTGTTCAACATGTCAATTGGGAAAAAGCAAGAAGTATGCCCATAAACCCAAACCTACTAACTCACATCACGAAGTTCTTCATATGATTCATATGGATTTATGTGGACCAATGAGGGTGCGAAATATCTTTGGGAAGAAATATGTGTTAGTTGTGGTTGATGATTACTCTAGATTCACCGGGTCAAGTTCTTAAGGACAAAGGATGAAACTCGATATCATCATCAAACTCATCAAACAACCGCAGTTCGACTTAACAAAACCGTCGTAATTATCGAATGACAATGGAACCGAGTTTGTCAACAAACAACTTAGAAATTTTATGAAAGCGTTGGAATCGACCATCAAAGAAGTGTTCCACGAACTCCTCAACGAGCGGTGTAGTTGAAAGACGAAATCGAACTCTTGTAGAAGCCGCTAGAACAATCTTGATTTACTCAAAGGTTCCAATGTTTCTCCGGTCAAGCTATTGCCACTGCATGCTACACACAAAATCGCTCCTCGATTCACATCGCTCATGGAAAAACTCCATATGAACTTGTCCACAACAGAAAACCTAATCTCTTTCCTTCGTGTGTTTGGTGCATTGTGTTATCCAACTAATGAGGTCAAGACTTAGGAAAACTTAGAGCTAAAGCAGACATTGGAGTATTTGTAGGGTATGCACCAAATAAATAGGGATACCGAATCTACAACAAAAGAACCCGAAATATCATGGAAACAATTCACGTTACGTTTGATGAGCTGACCGGTCAAATGGCTCCTAGACAAACCAGTTCAGGACCCGCACTTCAAAACAGTCCCATTGGTTCATCCCTTGTTCCAAACTCTTCTTAAGAAACTCCATATGTACCTCCATCTGAATATGATTTAAAGAAATTGTTTGATCCTATGTTTGATGAACTTTATGATCCAAGTACTAATGAGGTGTCGATTCCTACTACAGAGGTCGCTCATATTCCTGAATGAAGTCAATCCCTCGGTCTCAACATCTTTAAGTCAAGAAGCGCATGTCTGCTGATCCTTCGCCTCATCAACAAATCATCATTCTTCAAATGTACATCATGGAAATGTTTCGGAATCAATGATGAAGTTAATCCCTTTGCTACTCCTCAAGATGCTCTATTTGAAAACATATTTGCTCTCGAATCTTCATCGTAACCATCTTCTTGAGAGACATCGACTCTGCTACTTCGGTCCCTCAACAACTACCACATGAACACCTCGAGAAAATGGACTCACGATCATCCATTAGACAACATCATAGGAAATCCTTCTCGTCCGTATCCACTGTAAACAACTTGCTACCGATGCCTTATGGTGCTTCTTTAACTCTATACTCTCAAAGATCGAACCTAAAGATGTTAAAACTGCTATGAATGAAGACAGCTGGTTCAATGCCATGCAAGATGAAATTCATGAGTTTGATCGATTAGATGTATGGGAATTAGTACCAGCTCCAGATTGTGCTATGATCATTGCTCTTAAGTGGATCTTCAAAGTGAAGCTTGATGAGCATGGTGATGTTTTGAAAAATAAGGCTAGGTTAGTAGCTAAAGGTTATCGTCAAGAAGAAGGTATTGACTTTGAAGAATCTTTTGCTCCAGTTGCTCGAATCGAGGCAATCAGAATCTTTTTGGCTAATGCTGCTAGTAAGAACATGGTTGTCTATCAGATGGATGTGAAGACGGCATTTCTGAACGGAGACCTTAAAGAAGTCGTCTCACGCGACCAACCCAAGGATTTGTAAATCAAGAGCATCCTACTCACGTTTATCGTTTGAAGAAGGCTTTTACGGTTTAAAGCAAGCTCCAAGGGCATGGTATGATACTGTTGTCAAAGTTTCTTCTATCAACCGGATTTAGCAAAGGAGCAGTTGATCCAACATTGTTTACTAGGAAGTCGTGCAAACATTTAATTCATGTTCAAATTTATGTTGATGATATTATTTTTGCCTCGATGCACCCAATGGAATGTGATCGTTTTCAAATGAAATGAGTTCAAAATTTCAAATGTCAATGATGGGACAAATGTCATTTTCTTGGGATTACAAATTTCGCAAAGTCCCTGAGACATTTTCATAAATCAATCTAAATATGCAACCGAGATCTTAAAGAAATTTGGATTTGATTCAAGTGACCTGTTGACACTCCATGATTGATCAAACCAAACTAGATGAGGACCACTCGGGGATCATGATTGACCAAACAAAATATCGTAGTATGATTGGATCCCCGATGTACCTCACACTAGTAGACCGGACATCTTGTTCATTTGTTTGCATGTGTGCTAGATACCGAGCTAAGCCTACTAAAAAGCACCTTGAAGCGCTTAAACGGGTCTTTCGGTATCTCCAAGGAACCATCAATATAGGTCTTTGGTACCCGAAGGAAACCGGCATGTCACTAACGACCTATGCAGATCTTGATCATGCGGGGTGTCAAGATACTCATCAAGTACATCCGAGGTGCTCGGTTTTGGGTGATAAGCTTGTGAGTGGTCTTCAAAGAAGCAAATGAGTACTTCTATTTCCTCTACAGAGGTTGAATACATAGCCATGTCATCTTGTTGTGCTCAAATCTTATGGATGAGATCTCAATTATCGACTATGGCTTTGAATTCAACAAAATCCCTCTGTCTTGTGATAATAAAAGTGCTATTGCTCTCTCATGCAATAACGTTCAACACTCAAGAGCAAAGCATATCGACATTTGACATCATTTCATCGGGAACAAGTGGAAAAAGGTGTGGTGGAACTCTATTTTGTGAGGTCCGAATATCGCTTAGCGAGACATCTTCACCAAAGCTCTTCCAAGAGAACGTTTGAGTTTATTCTTCCACGTCTTGGCTTGAAAAGCCTTCAACCGAAACACTCAAACGTCTTCGTGAGGAAGACGAGGAGTAAAGGTCTATCTTCATCTATCTCTTGTATATATCTATTCGAAAAACAAAATACAAAATTATAAAACCTTCAAAATCAAATAGAAAAATATAAAACCTTCAAAATCCATAAAAATTTGAAAATCTTGAAAAATTCCAAAAATATTGTCCTTTGGTCATGTTTTCCTCGATTCGATAATATCTACGGTCTTTGAGATGTCATTCAAAGAATGACACGGGACTTTAGATGTTGTTCAATGTTAAAAAAAAAAAAAAAAAAAAAAAAAATCAAATATTCAAAAATTATTTTTGGAAGAAAGAGAAACAATGGTTTATTGTCACTTGAGCAATAACCCGCTTTTCAAAGAAAGAACAGAGCCATACTTTATCATGTTTTCAAAATTCCATGTTACGATTCTATAAATATTTATCTCATGAAAACTAACTGCTTTGAAAAATAACTCGGACTCTATTTTTGATAATCATCTGGACTTATTTGTCAAAATATCAATCTCTCAATCAACAACCTATGTCATTGATTGAGGGGGAGAATGATTTCAATTAAATTAAAAAGTTATTTGGTATTAAATTGTTTTCAAAAGATATTCATGCATGTTTTAAAACGCTTTCATAATCAAGTCACAATTCTCCTCAAAAGCTTTCAAAATCAATTTAAATCTATAAGAGATCACAAATCTCAAATGATTTGATAATTGTGATCGGGGGAGAATTTGTGATTTAAATTGGACTTAAACTGAGGATTCGGTAAATAGTTTTACAAGGATGTACATGTTATCCTCCCTGCATGTGACAAACGATTTCAAATTTTCCATTCACATGTTGAGGGGAGCATCTATCTTACACCTATGATTTGAAACGTGATCATTTATCTCAATGTGCGAGTTCCTCTAGTATGTGCAAAACTCCTTTCAAACCTTGAGGCATATATTGAGGGGAGCAAAGTATGAAAACCTCATCCTTCCCAAAATACTTTATCTACTTGATTTGATCGTGGATGAGATGTTGATATCTTTTATAAAATAGTAATCAAAGAAGTTAATTCTTCCTCTTGCCTCCGTGTGCAAAACGATTTCAAACATTTGATGCACATGTTGAGGGGAGTTCTCATTCTAAAAATATCAAAAAAATTCGGTACAAAATGCTTTGATAATACATCTTAAGTATCCGGATTGATTTTCAAATGGTTTTCAATTGGTTCCAATGGCGGATGAACAATACCAAATAGACCGACCAACTTTACTTTATGTACGGTGATATAAGGATGATAAGGTTAGGTATTGGTTCCCATGATCCGCCGAATCCGGAGGGATCTACCGAGGACAATCCACTAGTTAGTGTAGAAGTCCTTAGGTATGATGATAAAAGGAGAAAAGTGAGATATGGGAAGAGTGCGGATGAGGCGAGCAAGTCTTGGAACAAACCCAACAAGGTTCTTGCAATGAAGTCTCGGTAAGCAATTGAAGGGTTGAAGAATTAAAAAGAATTGAATGAGAAAGGGTGAAAACAAATAGCCCTCCATTTATTCAACATTAGGCGAAACCGGGTTCAATTCATATGCTACCGATGGTAACATCGGTATTGAAGACAAGGCGTCATGGACCCGGTGACGCATTGCACTTCAACTTTCCAAACCACTCAAGATCCTCTTAAAAGGACTTGTTTCATTCTCACGGGAACCAACATTATCTATCGACTTTCTCTTAGAGATTGTTGATATTGAAGAAGGAGACCTCTCCCAGTCTCCGACACAGGATCCAAATATGCACATATTGAGTCTAGAGCCACGAGATCATCAATAAATCTCATTAGGACACTTTCAATGAAGACTCTCTTTTCACACAATGTGGAAAGAGAGATTATATCTTGAGTCCTCGCATTATCCTTGTGGTTTTGCGGAACATCCGAGTGATATGTGAACATATTCACGGTGAAGATGGAAAACCTTCGGAGCCAACATCAAAGAAGCTCCCGGTAGGTGGCATGTGAGATCTATTATATAGATCAACCATGTGACAACCGAATGTAAACAATGGGGCGATTCAATCTCTTGAATCAATCCTCGTTCGAGTTATGGATTGACGGATACCTTTGAAAACCGGTCTTTGTGCTTAATAACTCTTTTCTTTAGCACATCGACCGTGTACTAATTTTTCTAATCAAAGGTGTTTTATGATTGATAATTGATTTTCAATAAAACCTTCATTGTATTGCAAAATCAATTTCTATTGAGCAATACACGATTGTTTTTCAAATCTCTTTTCATCAATCGGTGGACTTAAATTATTTGGTTCACTCACTCCGTGTTGTCTTCTTTGAGATGTTCGGTTTGAGAACAACTAGAGCAATTGCGAAACCCGTCAAGGAAATTCTTCTAAGTATACCGATCACAGCAAGACATGTCTCGATCAACGGGAACCGTGGGCGTGTACCTCAATTCAACTAAAGTGGTCAAAGACACTTTTGTAATCTTTATTGCTAATCATTGTATGCAGTCACCCGACGTTTGCGGTGATCGTAATGAAGTGGTCAATCCATAGCCGCATGCTCACTTAATACATTCATCTCTCAAGAAATCATGATAAGTGCATCAATGACTCGATATTTTCACTCCATGCTTCTACTACGCTGCGCCAATATCATGAATCAATGAAAGCTTCCGCTACTCGATGAGAAGATATCATGATCCGAATGTGAGCATGTCGGTCCGAAAGTCACAACATCACATAATACCAACACCACAATGGATGTCTCGTAGATTCTTGATAGTCAAGATCTCAAAAGTCGGCTCAAAATTATTATCACGTGGATCGGTAAAGACCTCCACTTGGATTAACCAAACATGCAATGAGAAGAATCAATGACTACGAGCTTGAGCAAAGCACTACATCAAGAATGCAAGATCAATTTTTAATGTAATATCTGCTTGTATTCAATGTAATTTTAGTACATGATTGAGGTGACCTCCTTGGGGAGATTGTTAGGAATTAGAAATTCCGGTATTAAAGAGTCGGTCACCTCAAGTATATGTAATCGTTAGAAAGCTCGTAGTCGTAGTTATTTTAAGCTAAGTAGTTTTAGTTAAGTAACACCGTGGAGGACGGACGGGTCTTTACCCACCAGATGCCCGATCCACACCCCGTTGTGTGGCGTTTATGTAAGACTATAAATACTCTCTACCTTTCAAGGTAGAGGGTTGGAGCTCATAATAATATCTTTCACTTTCTCTCACTAAGTTCCCTAAACCTCTAACTTTCTCTCTCTAGAATTCCACTTATACGCCTACTTTGTGTTATGGTTTGATGTGTATGTGAAATTAAATATCCTACAATACGGCTTATGCCCACAAGTAATCTGGAATTTTAGCATTGATTAACATTGTTCTTGCAGCTTCCACTAACGTTCGGTTTCGTCTTTCAACAACTCCGTTTTGTTCAGGTGTACGTGCAATAGATGTTTGATCTTTGAATTCCACTTTCTCATAGAATTCACGAAGGGTTTGGTTAACAAATTCAACATTCGAATTAGCTGACGGTGTTGCGGTCTGAACACAGATTTTTGTGATGATCATTTGTGGAGCTTGGTCTTTGCTTCGTGAAAATAGACCCAAGTCCATCGTATGTAGTCATCAACAATTACTAAGATGTAGCGTTTGCCATTGATCGTTTGTACGCCGCGTCGGGCCACACAAATCCATGTGAAGAAGATGAAGCACATCTTTGAGGCATGTTCCACTTTTGAAGGAAAATGAGCACGAGTGCTTTTTCCTTGTTCACAGTGAGCAAAGGTGATCTTTAGAATATCGAATCGTGGGAGACCTTCAACTAGTTTGTGTTGAGCAAGGTTGGTGATGGTTTGAAAGTTTAGATGTGAGAGACGCGGTGCCATAGCCGAGGATTTTGTTGATGTTGCCTTTGAAAGTAGCGGATGGGAGATGAAGCAACCATGTCTTGCATAGAGATAGTGTAGAGACTAGAATTACGCGAGCCGGACATAAGGTCATTTCCTTGTAGATCACGAATGAAACAAGTTTTCTCCCAAGGCAACCTCCAAGTCTCCATCACAAAATTGACCTCATCGAAAATAGATTATGACCGAGGCCTTCCACATAGTAAACCCTGCTGATTTCGATGTTCCCATTGACATAATCTCCGTAGCCCATGATAGTGCAGTGATCATTCCGAACCCGACGGTGCCAATGAACTTTGCAATAAAGTTTGATAACAGTTTAAGGTTGCTATCATGTGTCGGGAACATCCGCTATCAACAATCCAGAATGATCAGACACCGTGTGCATTACATCATAGGCGACACGGATGGAGTAGATGTGGAACCCGAAATGTTAGAGGGTTCCAAGCGTATATGAGACATGCACACATTAATGACTTTAGGCATCCATTTAAATCCTAGTGTGTTATATATCCATTTCGCCATCTATGACTACTCTTTGCTTTAGTCTTAGTGCATGCACTAGGTGGTACTACATTCTTAGGAGGTGGCTGGAGCTACTGGGGACATCAATGTTATCCTTAGAATCTAAAGAGGCGGTCTACCAAGCACGGTTAGAATGATTAGTGGGCCTAGAGGTATTCCGATTCTTAGGATTCCGTAAACGAGAGATTATAGCTTTGGCAACACATTTGTCATGACAATCGAATTCATACTTTTACGACAAATAACACAAGGTGCATCGAGACTAAATATCAAAAGTGCTTAAAGGTTTAGCATTCGTTACATCACTATTTCTATTACATTTGCCGACGCAACATCTATATGTGGAAGCAACGTGAGTCTTATTCATAGTCCTAGGGTGTTCTTCTACTTTAGCATTCCTTATTGATCTTTTCTTGGGTCGCAACTTCCTATTCTTGATTGAGTGCTCTAGGTCGTGAAGTGCGGACATTTGGAAAAGACGCAACTATTCTGTTTCATAGAAGGAAGCACGTTAGCAACTTGTGATTTGGCGGTAGGGATTCTAGGTGCATGATTACTAAGTGTGACCGATGCTAATCTCTTAATGATGGTTGGCGTTGTTCATACTTTCTAACATTTCTCTTAACTTAGAGATAGTGTGAATCAAATCTTGATTTTCTAGTGTAACCGCAAGATGACTTCTCTAGTGTGAGCAAGATAGTGATCAAGTTCATTTGATGCTTCATGTCGAGTCTTATTGAGTAAATCAAATATGACACCATATTCTGTTTAACTTTTACAAGTTCTTGTTCATATTTAGAGATTTGACTTTTCAAAGACACGCTTTGATCATCCAATTGCTCAATTTTAGGATCGAAGATTTTGCACTCAATCGAGCGATTTTCTTTTGAAAACTAAGTTGATGGTTGTGAATATCTTTTCACACCAATGAAGACGACGTTTTGCATTGTAAAGTTCGTTAAGTAATCGTGTATTTTCGACTTTTAAAGACTCGATCTGAAGCACATTATCAATATTCTCAACGGTTACCACAGAGAAAACATTATCGTGAGATATAATCGGATGCATGTGGCAAAGAATAGAATAACACAACATTATGGATATCAAGACAGATAACATCTTCCAAGAGTCGATCAACATATTTTCTCAACATTTTCTTTTTGCGTTTAGTATTAGAAATAGATGTTTCAGTTTTCTCGAAAACGACCTTTATCACTCGAAGTTCCTTATGAAAATCCTTTTCCCAAGCTAATGCACAACTTTTCAAATTTTTAACATTTGGTAAAAGATTTTTCGAAAAATGTCTCTTTGTTCTCGCTAAAGGCGATTGAAAGTGTTGAACTTTGATTTCGAATGATGTTCTATCTCATGTTCTAAAGTTTTGAGGTCGACCATGAAAATATCAAAATATCTAAGAATTTTGCGATTTTCGTGTTTTGAGTTTACTTCACCGATGGAAGGTAAAGGACCATAAATTTGTGCATAGTCCGGTTGGGGATTAACATTAGAAGACTCGGTGTTTTGATGATAACCCTTGGTGTGTTAGAAGAATCCGTTGTTGTGTGAAAGTGACCGGTTTTGAATAATTAAAAGGTTTGTTGTAAACAACCGCTTTTAATTTTGATCGACTCTCGTCTTCGCATCTAATTCCTCTTGACGATGATATTCAACAACACTCATAACAATATCATTAATTTTATATTCTCGACCGGAAACTTGAGGATTTGGTTTGAATGTTTTTAGTGAAAGCTTTGGTTTGTAATCGCCTAGATTTGGTCCATATCCTTTTGGATTGGGTTTTAAAGTAAACTTTTCAATAGTCATTCTTAATTCACCATGTTTGTAAACAACATTTTTAAACTCTTTAATTTTGTTTTGCAAGCCAATAATTTCTTCGAAGAAGGTCATCTACCCGATTCAATGAATGCTTTTGTATCTTGAGAACTGTTTTTGACAATTTAACAACTCACCTTAGCTTTTTGATTTTCCAAAGTGAGGCGTTAATTTGCTTTTTATGTTCATGTTTCGTTGTTCTATTTCGCATAATAAAGCATTCTTGAAGCGGCTAGATCACGATCCGTCTCTAAATATTTTTCGTTTTGATGAGATTTAGCAAAGCGGCTTCAAAACCTTTTCACGGTTTTCTTGAGTTTTGAAAAGTTGAGTTGCATTTGTAAGCATTCAAAATCCTTGGTTATGATGCATTTTGCTTTTAAGTCCTTATTTAATGCATAACATTCCTCCATTTTGATTTGATGGTCTTGAATTAACCGAGCAAAATCTGGAGGAGGCAATAGATTCGGCTTGTTCAGCGTGAGTCACAACATGATCATTATTTAGATCCTCAAGTACAACCACGGAGTCAATTTGATTATCAAGGAAACCATAAGGTCATCTTGATCGTCAAATGTAACTACAAAGGTTTATTTGAAAATCGTCGAATGAGATGTGGATGACTCATTTTGAACGATCGAGCCGTCTTGGATTCGGATATTGGCGGAGATATTAGTTCGAGATATGATGATGGTTTGTTCGGTGCACTGAGACAAGCCATCGATGTCATCTATTGGGCCTGTGTCACTCATGTGTAACTCATGCATATTAGCCATCAACATAATAAATGCATTGGCCGCAAGTCCTCTGTTGGGAATTACATGAAGTATGAATTATCTTTGAAAATAACGTCAAGGAATCTCTCAAGTACATGGATTCTCACAAGGAATCTCTCAAGTATATGGATTCAATGAAGAAGGACTTCTATCAAGTTATATTATAGTATAGTTGGTTTCTACGGATATAGATATTCCGTATATTTATTAGTTTGTTAGGATTTGCATGACCTATTTTAGGTAGTGATATGCATTTATTTTATATAATTGTTTTATTTAGGGTTCCTTGTGTATAAAAGGAACTGATGTCTTTTGTATTAGGGGGACTTGAAAAAGAAAACACTCTGGAGAAAAACATTCCAGAGAAACATCATAAAAGGATCCATAGAGGATCATTGTTTTAATAGTGAAAAACCTTGTTGGTAACTTTGATTGTGTTAATTATTATCCGCTGTGCATCTATTCAATCATCGAATTATACCCTAGTTGAGTCCGGATCTTGGTTTCAACATCCTCCATATCATCATCTGAGTCTGCATCTGCCATAAAGCTCTGTTCTTTATTTGTGAGAGATCCACCGGCTTCATCCTTAAGAGCCAAAAGAAGAGCCTCTTTGAAATAAGCATTGCCCCTAGTCCTTGGCTTTGGGCATGCATTAGCCAGGTGTCCCTTCTCATTGCAGTTGTAGCATCGAAGACCATTCAACCCATTCAGAGCATTTCCCTGTTCTACCACTTGAGCTCTGTTGTTATTCCTACCCATAGCATTAAACCCTTGACCACCTCCCATTTGACGACCATAACCACGATTCTGAACTTCAACTCGTCCATTGTTCACAACAAACCGATTTCGTGTATTGGATGAGGAACGAATCGATTGTTGGATTTGTTTGTATAACGGCTAAAGCATTAGCAATCATAACAAATCCTGTTGCAATGCTTGAACGGATCGATTCCTCATTAGTTTTACTATGAAGTGCTTGATCATTGTTGTTGTTGTAAGGAACCAATTGATTTTGTTGAGATTGTTGTGATGGATCGTTTGGTGTGGTGAGGCGCTTGGTTGAGTTGCTTGTTGAGGAGGATAACTTTGTTGAGCATATAAGGCAAGTTGTTGATTTTCCGGATGTGTAGGTGGAGCAATTTGAGCACGGAGAATCCTTTCCCGATCAACTTCCTTTTCATGAGGCTTCAAGTAATCGTACAACAATCCATATGTAGAATGATGCATATTCTTCGCTTGAAGGAGAAAAATGACATACTTCTCCCATTCGGGACCAAGACTACTCGGAACTTAGTATTCACCGCAATTCTTGGCATGATGATGTTGTGTTTATCCAAATCATTGATGATGTCGAAAATCGATGATGATAAGACTCTAGTGTCTCTCGTGTTCAATCATGAAGTGTTCATAAGCCAAGTAAGTTTTGGATTCCAAATCCTCCCGATTGAGTCTGATCCTTCCATAAGAAGATGAATATGGTCCCACATTTCCTTTGCGGTCTTTTGAGCATCAACACTTGAAGAATTGGGTTAGGTAATCCTAAAAGGATATATTGCATTGCAAGCTCATCGACTTCATAGTGTAGAAGTTCTTGGATTTAGATTCTAGCAAATAGCAATGTTTGTTTGTTCATCTCTTGGTGGAATAGCATTAGGATCTCCGGGTACAATGACGGTGAGGCATCAAATGGACCTTCAAGATAACCTTCTTTAAGAACTTTCCATGTGGCTTCTTTAGATCACAAAACCTAAAGAACCTTATCACCCATTGATCGTAGTTTCTGGAGTGAGCATTGGAGGTCTATCAAGTGATCCACTTCATGAATTGATTGTTGGTCGCTTAAAGCTTCACACATCTTTGCAAACCAAGTGGGTTCCTTCATAGTGTTCCTTGATGGATGTTGATTGAATTCATTTGTGTAGGGTTGAACTTGAAGACTTGGTGGTGTTTGAACCATTTGTGGTGGGGGAATTGCACCAAGTTGTGGAGTATGTTGTTGATTAAATTGTTGTTGATAAAGTGCTTGTTGTTGATTCCATTGTTGATGTTGTGGACTTAGTTGTTGTTGTCGTTGAGGATAAGTGTAAGGAAATAGTTAGAGTATGGTGGTTGAGACATGTTGAAAACTTGTGTTGGTAAAATGGATCTTTGTAGTCGAATGAACCTTTGTTGATGAAGTGTCCTTAGGCGTAGAAAAGACAAGAACCAAGTAGCACTTATGCGTAAAAACACCAAAGTTACGCATAACAATAAGGAGTTACGGCGTAGGATTTAGCTTACGCGTAAGTAGGAAAAGCACTAAAGTTAGGTGTAGACAAAAGTTAGGCGTAGAAAGTTAGGCGTAGGATTTTCTTATCGTAAGACTAGGCTTAGGCGTAAGAAAGATCTTAGGCGTAGGATTTCTGGCGTAAGCTTATGATTATGCGTAATTTTAGGGTTTTGCCCAAATGATCTTTACACTATCACGGTGCAAAGATATCCAAAGTCGACGTATTTTCGGACTTATCCAAGTAAGAAAACACGGAATAAACCACGAAAATGAAGATCAAACCAAGGAAGCACTTACGCGTAGTTTTAGGGTTTTACTACGCGTAGAAATGCTCGTAACTTTGATTACGTCCAAAAGTGTTTCTAAACCGGTTTTGTGTGATAAAATAGCTTCAATAACACCAAAATACACAAAAGTGTGAAACTTGATGAACCAAAGCCTCTAAAAAGCGATTCTGCGTGAATCGCACCCACGTTCAAAACTAGATGAAAACAACTATCCACGCATAAAGTTTGAAACTTTTGCCAAAAACAAGTATTTTAACACCTAAAAGCGTTGAAAGTACAAGAATCTTGGATTCAAAAGTGTAAAAATACGTTTTGATCAAGCCAAAGGTGAGGTATACGCCAGTTAGGCGTGAGACCAAAACTCACTTAAAACAATACGTTCACTCAACTATTAGGCGATTGATACCACTGTTAGGTCACTAGTTTTACAAACACAAGCTTATAAGAAAGAGATAAGGCGATTGAACAAGATCCAAACACACACACGATAATATAAAAACGATTACGCGTAGATGTGAGTGAAAGAGAATAACTTGAACAACCAACCCTCAAATGAGGGTTTACAAGAGTATTTATAGGAGGAAAGCTAGGGCAACACTCCTAGTTTCCATCCTTTCTTAAATGGGCTTGGGCCTAAGCTCATGGGCCTTCTACATAAGCTTAAGGCTAATAACAAACATAAAGGCCATAATAAAGCTAACTATTACATATTAATTACAAACACTTGATTATGGTTTAGGAGTGATTCCAACACCACCTACCAGGATGGTAGACAGAGAGTTCAGATCTCAAATTGGTGTCAATCTAAGAGCATATGTCGATGATATGGTCATCAAAAGAAAAACATAAGATACCCTATTACACGACATGATCGAAACATTAAAAACCTCATACGCATTACGTGAAACTAAACCCAACCAAATGTGTTACGTCCCCAAAACGGAAAATTTAAAACTATACGCATTACGTTTTACAAAATATCTTTTAGAATGGACCACGAAAGAAGGAAAATTCAGAAGTTTTTTTTTAATTTGATTTATAAGAAGGACTTGGTTAATTCATTCAGACGGGCAGACGCCGTCACCCACATTACGTGACACCATCCGCTTTCAATAAATGTCAGGTCAATTACCAAAACTTTTAAGCCTGACGGCTCAGAACCTTTTAAACCCGACTGTGTCAGGTTCTATGCGCGACGCCGTCGCTCTTGAAGTATGGCGCAGTCCGAGACCAAACACGGCCTGACGACTCAGAACCTTTTTAACCAGACGGGATCACCCAATTGGCGACGCCGTTTGAAGCCCAGACCTGCACATTTTGTGCAGAATTACTGCACTTAGACCCAACAAAAGCTACTTATCACTTTGACTATTGCCACAAGACCAGTAAACAACTTGCAACACATAAGAACAATTACCACTAATTATCTCAACACTTTAACCTTCAAAACAAGTAATTGACTTCACGCCAAACATCATTTTTGACTTCTTGACCCATAGCTACAAGAACTTGACACCATTTACTTAACATTTTAGACAACGTAAACATAAGTACAACTACTGACGGAAAGAAGACCATGACACTCGAAAATATACCAAAAAGTGATTTGACTCTTCGGGGTTTCCAACTTTAACACCTTGGTCCCAAAAGGCAAGCTCAATTAGGAGCTCAAGCAAAGTCCATTCCACACTTGATTCTTACCTTTATCCTCCTTGCTAGGACCTACAAAATATCATCAACTATAACATAAGCGAATACTTAGTAAGTAAACAGGTTAAGTGCAAGTAAAGCTTTAACAACATGTAAGAACTTCATGGAGCATCTATAACATAAGCACATACCTTTAATTTGGTATTTACACTACTTGACATACAAAAGCTATGGATCCAAACTAAACTATAACAAGCTCCAATAACTATAACAATAATCAATAACTCATAATTTAACATGATACAACATTAACTCACTATACTTACCTTCAATTATTCAATAGATTTCTACCAAGTAGAGTCACCACTTCCTTGAGCTTCCTAAACAATAATTAATCTTAATTAAAGACTATAACTAGTAATTTCAATAAATTGGGCATCTTCCATAACTACTTTAAACTTCTAAATTCAAAACCCTAACTACAAGGATTGAGGAAATTGCTTACTTGATTAGGGATATGAAATTAAAGGTCTCTTAACCTTAATAATCACCACAATAGCCCAAAATTAAGCCAATTGGGGATGATCTTGATACCTTCTTATTTTCTTTTCTTCTCAAACCCTTACTTCACTTTGAGGTAACCTCCTTAATTCCTGGATAAGTCCCAAATGAGACTAATTTTCCCTTTTTATATTTATTCCACTTAGCTCAAATGACAACTTTAGTTACTCTATTCTAAGTTTCTATATTTTAGCCACAATAGTTCCTAGTCTTACTTACTAGTTGAAATCTTTAAGAAACATTATTATACATTCTATCATAAAGGGTTAATACTAACATTTAATAATACTTTGACGGGATACATGTGTAACAAAATGTACATTTGGGGTAGAGGAGGTCAGTTCTTGGGGTCACATAATCGATGCCACGGGAATCAGGGCAAACTCCAAAAATATTAAGGCAATATTGGACATGACTCCACCCAAGAACTTGAAGGAATTACAAAGCCTACTCGAGAAAGTCGCATCTCTCATCAGGTTTCTATCAAGGGCATCCAAAAACTAATTACCATTCTTCAAATTCTTGATCGAGTGAAATAAAAGAAAGTATATAAATGGATGGAGGAAGCTGAGGTAGTATTTTTCAGGACCTCAAAATATTCCTAACCGAGCTACTTACCCTGGCAACTCCAATACATGGTGAAACTGTCACCATGTATCTAGCAGCCTCTCAGAAAGCCATTGGTTCAGTGCTTCTAGCAAAAAGGAACAAATTTTAAATTCCAATACTTATTCAGCAAGAATTTACAAGATGCACAAATCAACTACCCTCCATTGGAAAAGGTAGCCTTTTCCCTATTACCATCATCCAGGCGATTCAAAAGGTACTTCCAAGCACATCCAATGCATGTCCTAATAGACAAGCCCATGATACAGGTTCTTTCGAACCACAAGTGCATAGGCAGAATGTCAAATGGTCGATAAAGCTGATCGAATACGAAATCACCTTTGGATCAAGACATTCAATCAAGGGGCAAATCATGGCAGAGTTTCTCACCGAGGTTGACATACCACCACCGGAAACACCAGGAAAAAAGTCGAAGGCACAAGCAAAACCCATAAGCCCATTAGGGCACGACTTCATGTATGCCCTTAAGTTCAATTTTCACACCTCGAACAACGAATCAGAGTATGCAGCGCTACTAGCGATCTTATACATAGCCTAAATAATGGATTTCAAGTAAGAGAAAAGTACATAGCAAAGGAAGAACCAATAAAGTTGTACTTGGAAGAGGTCAATCAGATCTTACCATACTTTACATATTTCTCCATTACTTAGATCCCTAGAATAATGAATTAGTGAGCCGACGCCCTGAGCAAACTTGTTGCACTTACATTCAAACACTTCGGAAAGGAGGTGTTAGTGGATGTCATCATCGAAAAGTCCATCCTCCAACCAGGAAAAGTCTCCCATACATAGAAAGATGACACTTGGATGACACCCATCTTCAACTTGATATCCTAGGGTATTCTACCACCTGACAAACTAGAGTCACAAAAAATCAGGCGCAAGGCCATCATGTACTCAATCAGGTATGGTATCTCATACTGGAAGACTTTCAAAGATCCAATGGCATGATGTGTTGGACCAACAAAGGCTCAACCAATTATTAATACATCCACAGTGAAATGTGGGGCATGCACTTAGGGTCTCACGCCATAGCGGCCAAGGAACTCAGAATGGGGTATTATTGGCCTACATTTAATCAAGACGTTGAAGCTGAGCTAACGACCTATGCAAAATGTCACGCTTACACAAACATTCGGCACATCCTAAAACATGACCTCATCCCCATCATTTCACCTTGGCTATTCCACCAATTGGGTGTCGATATATGCGGATCATTTCCTGCAGCACCTGGAAATGTCAAACACATGATTGTAGTCGTCGAATACTTCACCACATGGGTCGAAGCAAAACCACTAGCCTCCATCACTTTTACGCGAAGTCCTTAACCATCATTTATGATCAAATCATTACTCGATTTGGAATGCCCCAGACGTTCATCACTGACAATGGAATCCAATTCGTCGGAGATCCATTCAAATCATGGTGCGAAAGACAGGGGATTCATCAAGCTAAAACATCACCTTACCATTCGCAAGTTAATGTCAGGTATAAGTAACCAATAGAGAATTGTTAAAGGTATCGTGAAATTAATGAAGGAATATAAGACTTGTTGGGTGGACGAGCTCTCAAGTCCGCTCTAGGCACACAAGACAACACCAAAGGAAATCACAGGAGAAACACACTTCTGTTTAATCTAAGGAACTAAATCCGTGATACCCATCAAAATGTTCATCCGCGCTGAAAGAGCTGATATGGTTAACGAGAAGGAAAACAAAGATTCCCTCAGGCTAGACCTAACACTACTTAAGGAGAAACGCGATCTAGCAGCCATCCGCCTGGCACACTCCAACACACAAAATGGCAAAGTATTACAACAAATGCATCAGCTCGGTGTCTTTCAAACCCGGCGAGCAGGTCAGGGCAAGATCAATCTCAATTGGGAAGGGCCATACATCATTCGTCAGGCACTCGACAATGGTTCCTACCTGCTAACAATGCCCGGTAGGGATGACATTCCCCTAACATGACACGCATCCAACCTAAAACGGTGTTACATCTAAGGTGGATCACATAATCAAACAACTTTTATGTTACTTTTCTTTAACTTTTTAAAGAGGGCTTCAAACAGCTCATATGTACTATTTCTTCAAATATGCAATGGCAACTTCCAACACTTTTCGAAAAAGTGACATATACGACTATTCATACAAGTAACATTTACTCAAACATAAATTAGCCTTTACGAACATGCTCATGAAAAAAAGGCGCATATGGGTCAAACAAACAAGATTAACAAACAGTTAGCCTAAATAAACCTTAGATGAGACTTCATGTCTTACTATATATAAAAGCACAACTATCTGTCTCGATAATAGATCGACAACTTGCCATGAGCGAGTTGCTAGCAGATATCTAGTCGATAGTACCGGCTATAACGTGCACTACAAATTAAAAACATAAGTACCTATTCTTACAAAAATTAAAGTAAAATCAGACCTTCGATTACAAACACTATTTAAGTATGCAAAGACTTAAATCAGTTGAACAAACAGGTTACACATAACTAAGCTACACATTCTTCATGTTAACTGATCACTAAACATAAGAAATACAACACATATAATAAATTGGCTAAACTGCTAATTTGATTAAGATCTCAGGGTAGTAACACTTGACTAAGCAAACCCAATACTATACAAAACTTGGTAAACACAAAAGCAAAAATAAAAAATTGACATCATGTTAATTTCATTATTAACTTACGGTAAACCACCCTAATCATCTTACAAAAACCTAAGTCAAAGCATGCCTGGTACATTTCAAACGAAAGAATCCGGATACATCAAGGGTTACAAACATTCGTCTACAAGTATTAACAGTAGCAAATATGATCTGACACACATCAGATTTAGGACCTACTTAAAAGTAATACATACAATGTACACAAAACTATGGCACGAATTTAAACGTTAGCCATATCCACAAACACAATATGCAATATCCAGCTAGACACTTGGAAATCTGCTCATTCATAAACTCAGGGGTTCAACCTATGACCAATCCCAAGATTACCTTCAACCTATCGACCTTATCCAAGAGTCATAATAATGCGGTCCCGCCCTTCGCAACAAGCATTCATACTTACTGAAACAATCTGTCAACACCTGCTTCAGAAGTTCATGAGCAACTACATTATTCCATTTTCAGCTTCTTTTCACCGCTAGCGGCTACCTAAAAAAACATGAGTACAAAAAGGGTTAGAACAAGCCACAAGGGAAGCTTAAAAGAGAATCTCAAACTTACCATATCCGAAGGATGGGGTCCAACCTAGGAAAATACTCTAAAAAAATAGGGACATAGCTCTATTGTTGGACAACCCCACCAGACACTGCTTGACAGCAATAGGCAGTTGTAACTCCACAACCAAGAGAAAAGAAACCCTTGTCTCCGGCCCATGGGAGACTAATTAATGGCCATCAACAACCGTTACCAGACATCAGCGGCTACTCTATGCCCATCGATGATGTCTGGAATGCAGTGTGACATTTAAGTCTCCCATCAAGATGGTCCACCTCATCTCGGATCCGCGGTGTAACATTTAAGTTTCTTATCAGGACGACAAAATTCACCTTGATGGTACTTAAGAAAAATGATTGAGAGTCAGATGCAAGATGCTTCCCATCTTCCATTTCAACATCCACCTAGAATATCCCATCAGGATCAACCAGAACACGAGGAACAACAACGTTAGACAAAAATGTAAGAGGAGTTATCATCTCAACATCTAACCCCTACACATGGGTACACGATTTGGGAAAAGTAATAATATCTTCGCCATCTGATGCAAGTTTTACTGACCAGGTCTTAATATTTATAGTGTCTCGCTATACCTATGGTCTACCCTAATGCACTAACAGGCGATGTGCACAGTGGGTGTGTAGTGTAGTAAATGGTAAAGCCGAGGTCGTCCCAAGAGCTATGTGTGTGGGATTATTACTAAGTCTAATTGTCACGCAATTATAATGGTTTACATTAGGAATTGGAAATTCCATGTTAAAGTGTCGGTCACCCCAATAAGGGTGATTATTAAGGTTAAGAGACCTTTAATTTCATATCCCTAATAATAAGCAATTTCTCCTTGTAGTTGGGGTTTGAATTTAGAAGTTTAAAGTTAGATGCCCAATTCTAGATTTGTCGTTGTTTACGTTATTTAATAGTTAATTAGTTAGTCAGTAGCGTAGAATAGTTTAGTGTAACACCGTGGAGGAAGGACGGGTATTTACCCATTGTATGCCTGATCCACAGTCCGACAGGAGGACGTTATGTTTGTAAGTATAAATACCCCTTCCCTCCATGGAAGAGGTGTGGCTTCTTGGAATCTAACCTTTCATTTGTTTAAGCAACTCTCTTTCAAGAACCTCCTCTCAACTCTCTTCATCTCTAAAATGGCTTTCTTGTTTAATCACAATCCTAGACCACCCGAATCATTAAACAACATAATATTCACGATCCTACAATTGGTACCAGAGCCAAGGTTGTGTTGTCTTGGTGATTCATATGGTTTTACATGTTTTTTGATATACGGTTTGTGTGTATGTGGATGTGGTTGATACGTATGGTTTTTGGCTATTTCTCTTGATGATGGTTATGCATGTTTGATATCTTGTTATAGTCATTTGAATCTAGTTTCATGAGTTGATAAAACTGTTTTGTTATGTACTAATTAAACTGTTTTTGGTCTTCATGTTATGAATCTGCTCATGTCTATGTTCTAAAATGCGAGTTGACTGGTTTTCTTCAATGCGAGTTGACAGTTTTGAGGTTTCTGTCCAGATTCTGTGTACTCAAAGCAAGTTGTCCATATTGGTCATAAGCGAGTTGTCAAATTCTTTTGGTCAAATTTCTATCACATTCATAAGGTCCTGATTCTATGCATCCAGACGAGTGTTTTCAATGGTCACTATGCTAGTTGTCAACTCTTTATAATGAAGCGAGCTGTGTACAGACTGAAAAGTATGCGAGTTGTGGTCAGCTTCTTCTGAGCGAGTTGTCATTTTTTTGAAAGCGAGTTGACAATATTTACTGTCCTGACTCAATGTATTCCTGGATGTGAGTCGTTATAATGTCCAGATACAATGACCATTATGCGAGTTGTCAACTATATAGGTCAAAAGCGAGTTGGTCATGCGAGTTGGGTATGATGCGAGTAGGGTCTGATGCGTGTTGGGAAAGAAGCGTGTTGTACACTCGCATTATTTAATGCGAGTTGTTTGTTTTTGGCCAATGCGAGTTGCTCAAATGTCTTTGTGTACATGCAAGGTGAGTACTAATGTTTATATAGCGAGTTGGGTCACAAGAATAGGGTCAAATGCGAGTTGATAACAGAAGCGAGTTGGGTTAAAATGCGATTTGACTTTTTAGTCAACTGAGACTGGATTAAGATGATGCATCTTGACTATGACAGAAAGGATGAAGAAGAAGAAAAGACTAGTAAGACCAGGACTGACCACAATTTATATACCTCGACCTCTGCTAGCATCTAACATCATTGGTTCATGGGTCTCATAACATTATAACGTGTTACAACTAATTCATCTCAACAACTCCATAACATTTACAAACTTCATCAACATATATCCTATCTCATTACCAATAAATCTCAGCCAAAACCTCAACTTCCTCAACTCCTATCTAACAAAATCATAAATAGAAACTCATATGATCTCAGTTGTCCTTTCGTAGGTTTCAAAGAAAAATACAAGACTATTAAAGTCATGCAAACGAAAGTAATATAACATCACTGATCATTAAGAAGTTAATCTTCTTTCTTTCGTCGAATATCAAAAGGAGAAATTTGACAAGAATGTCAACTTCTGTCTTTGTTTCGTTCTTTGACCAAATTCTGAAGTGAATACATCTAACCAAACGGACTCAACTTATCAAAGATCTCAGAAACGTTCCATGGTCTTAATTGTTTCAAAGACTTGCTTTCGTGAACGTATGTCATCATTAATCCATTTAATTGTTAATATTCGAAATAAAGAATTGAGTGAAACAAGATTGTTTACCCAATTTCTTTGGCTCAAATATGACTCTTAACACTACAAAGATGAATGTTTAAACCTACCTTTAATATGCTTGCTCAATCTTGCTGATATCTCGAAACCATAACCATCCCTGTGGCTGTGATATCGAGCCCTTGCCATCCCTGTGGCTAGCTCAAAAGAACGAAGGTTTGTTGTTAAGGAAGATGTGGAGATTTACGAAGCAGAAGGGATTAAGGGGACGGATTAATTGTGAGTTATTTTAGGGTTGGTGATGTTTATTGTTTGTCTGCTGTTACAAGTGATGTGATTAGGATTGATTGGTATGATAATAATGTCTGGAGGGAGGCGGTTTGTTATGTGTGAGATTAGGGTTGAATATGTGAGGATTATTAGGGTTTCATGAGGGTATGTGGTGTTTTATACTCCTAATATTTAGGTTATTCAGACGAGATCTTGTTGATTTGGACTGGGCCGTGAGTTACGGGATCTAACATGGGCCGAGTACATGTTTCCTCTTTATTGGGCCTCAAGTATTGATTTAAGTGGGTATTGGTTCGTTTATATTTGGAGTTGGACGCTCAGGTTGTGTTCATTTAACATATGTTTGAGATTTTAAACAGAAAGTGATATATTGGCTGAAAATTGATTATTTCATAATGTGGATACATACGTGTTATTATTTCTCGAGAATGAATGGCATGACAAGGATTAAAACCGGATACGGGCTTGAATTGATATGTGAGGATTAAGTTTGTTTGAGTGCGGTTTGACTTATAAATTGATATGTATATGTCTTTGTGAGTTGGATCGGGCTTGAGTAATATATGTGATGACGTGGATCTGGATGATGGTCAGATTAGCTTCTCAAAATTGGATTTTATGAATGAGAATGTGTTGAAAAGATTCAATGATAAGATGTGCGCTTATGATATTTGACAATGAGATTTAACAATGAAATCTGAAGATGTGAGTTGAAGAGATTTGATTATAAGTTTTGATGATGAGATTCAATGGGTTATGAGGTTTGGTACTTTGGTTTATACATCTTCACAAAGGATATTATGTTACGGCTTGTATTAATGGTTCAACAAAGTGACTACGGGGTTGTTTGGACGGTATTTCTTATTTGGATTTGCAGTAAGTTTTTCCGGGCGCGTTTTACTTATTTCGTCTTCTTTCTTTCTACCCTTCCGCAAAGATGACTTGTTTGGGCGTTTATAGAGGGTGATAAAGACTTGGCTATTTAGTTGCGTTTGTGATTCTTTCTCACTTAACCCACAACGTAGCTATCACTTCGGTGTCTCACTCAGTTGAGAATGTCAAGAGGTTTTGTACATTGGGTACACCGTTTCTTGTTCACGAAGATTAGTACAAGCTTAAGTAACAAATCTGGGGAATTCTACTTCATGATCAAGTTTGGGATATTGGATTTACTTCTCCATGTGGTCACTACATTAGCCGTCAAAATTCGTGAATGATGTGTTTACCAATGTATTGATTGGATGGTTGATAATGTTGTTGATGTTGGATAATGAACCGTTGATGAACCGCTGCATGTTCCCCTAAAACAGATTTTCACCGAAACCAAAATTGTTATAATACATTCAAGTCGACATTGTTTACGGTTTTGTCTTGATTTTGTAAAATCCATGAAAGAAACTATTTCTGTTTAAATCATAGACTTGTAAAATCCGTAACAATGGAAACATCCTAGTAAAAGTAAAGTGCATTTCGGATCTATCTTATGGTTTATTCTTGGTTTTGTAAAATCCCGAAAGAACCTATTTCTCGGTTTAAACCATTGAATTGTAAAATCCGTATTGATGGAACTATCTTGGAGAAAGGAAAGTGTATTTTGGGATCTTATTTGATCTTTGGTGCTCGTTTTACATTTGAAGAAAGGATAAACGGGTGTACTTAATGAATTGGATGTGTGTTTGAATTTTCGTCCTCATGACAATTTGGTTATTACATGGTTTTACGGGGTTACGTGCTTTTAACCATGGTCGGGATGAAAACCATTATCAAATTTCACTTAAAACATCAAAGGAGGCTAGATTTGAGCTTGTAACAAGATGTGACAACGGCGTTAATTCACTATTATTTATTTGAGGTTGAAGTGAAATATCACGGGCGAGTGTACTTAGTATCTGAAGGTATCGGGGATGGTTGGATGAAGATTCTTCATGATCCTTGTTCGAGCTTATTATCAAAAACGAAGACTAGGAAATCTAGTTATTGTTGGGTGTCTTTTACCTTTTCTTTTACCACTTGGGGGAATTGGGCTCTTACCACTACAAAATAACTATCACTTTACTTGAGTTACGTTGTAGTGCTCAAAGGTCACATTCATTTGTGGATTTTCAAGAGGTAATGTACGCCTTATACTTGATGGTTGGTTGGTTGAAGAGTATAGAGTACATAGAGAGTACTTAGAGATGCTAATGGAAATCGGCACCGCTCTTTGTTACATATGTGCAAGTATAAGTCACGAGTTCGGGTTAGTTTACTTGTCAAATTCATCATATTGGGTTTTCTCCATCACCGTCACGACAAATAGCCTCTTGAATGATAATGGGGTTGATTACAAGTTTGCCAAGAGTGGATGAAAAGAGAGATAATGACGTATGAACACAACAGCTTCATGCCTCGTACTCTAAAGAAAAGAAAAGTGTATGCGTGTCAAGGTCGCTTTATCTTCCAAGAAGAGAAATCTTCTAATGACGTATGAACACAGCAGTTCATGCCTCGTACTCTAAAGAAAAGAAAAGTGTACGTGTCGATGCGCTTTATCTTACAAGAAGAGAAGTCTTCTTATTAATGACCATTCTCATCAACATGCTTCATACTTTTTCCATGCGCTTGGTCATCAAGTGAACCGGCTACCACCGATTGTTTTCTCATTCCACTTGCTCGATTATAATGAAGATGGCGACATCATGTGCTTATTTGCGGGAGAGAAGTGTGAATAGAACATTCGGATGATTTTCACTTATTTAATCAAGAATGGCAACTCAGTATGCAATTCTTGAGGGGGAGAAGAAGTGTGAAATTACTGCATGATTGATTGACTTATGAGAATATATGGTCATACGGCTCCTAACTCATGTAAGAACCGAGCTTCTTCTTATCGGGTCATCTTTACATAGAGTTTCTTCTAAGAGCCGTTGGTTAACATCTTCACTCGGATTGATGAGTTTATCGACAAAGTGCTTCCGGTTAATGCTTCAAGTATACATCAACATGATGATTCCGAACAATCTCTTTGTTCTTGTTTGATGTGATTGGTAGTTTGGTGTTACCATCTTGTGTGTTCGTTGCGGCCTGATTGGTGATTTCCTTGATGAACATCTTTCTGTTCTTGTTTGATTGGGAGGGATTTTAGTTAAGGGGATTTGCAAGAAGTAAGTTAATTGGGATGTTTTTTGGAGGGATGCTTTTTGGTGTGAGTTGAAGATGTTAACACTCTATTCCCCAACTGGACAATCTTGAAGAAGGTCGAGTCTACAGTCGGTTCTACATTCTCTGCTACATGTTAGAAGACTAAAGACGAGTTGCATTTGATTATCTAAAGACTTCTTCTTAATCTGGGCATTTATCAAACAAATTGTCGGTTTAGGGGAGAGCACTAATTGGGGGAGAGTGATAAGTCAGATTCAATCCCCAATTAGACTTGCTCACATTATTCAGCATGTTGATTCTCACAAAGACTTCAAGCGTTCTTCTCAAAAGATTTCTAGTATTTAGGCTTTCAAAGAGTTCTTGATTACGAAGTGTCAAAACCGACAAAGGGAAGGAGACAAGCATCTAAGCGAGTAAACTTGATGAACTTAAGACTTCTAAGTGATTGAAGATATCCCGGAAGACAAATGTTATTACAGAGAAACTCAAGGTTTGACTCATGGCGAGTAAACTTGATGAACTTAATACTTCTAAGTGATTGAAGATATCCCGAAAACAAATGTCATTATCGCAGAAACTCAAGGTTTGACTCATGGCGTTTAGTGTTTATTCCAACTATGTAGGGAAGAGATGTTAGAAAGTTTCAAGATAAAAGAGGTACACAAGTGTGTGGTGATTTCGATGGAATCACTATCATCGGGGAGAGAAATGTGTACATTGGGGGCTCAAATTGTTTTCACTTGAGGGCTTAATCATGATTCGAGATATAATCACTTATTCGGAGTGACATCCGCATGATTGTCATCCACGGAGATAATCAGTGACTTGGCATGCTTCTTCAATGTTATCAGTTATTCCTTCCTTGTGTAGTGGTATACTTCGGATACTTCAGCTTCATACACGATCATCAAGGAAGAAAAATGTGAACATGGGGAGGTGTTTTCATTCCCCTCATGATGTGTATTCGGGAGAGCTCTTGGGTATTGGTGTACTTATGGTTCTTGAGCTTCATACATGATCATCCGGGAAGAAAAATGTGAACATGGGAAGGTGTTTTCATTCCACTCATGATGTGTGTTTGGGAGAGTTCTTGAGCATTATACAAAGAAACTGACTACTTCAATTCAACTACTTGGGGGAATTGTTCTCTTGACACCTTTTTGGAATGGATTGCTTCAGACCTCAGTGGAAAAGAAATTTGAGAAGATTATTTAAGTATGGGATGAAGCGTTCTTTGGTGTTCTATTGGATGATATAACCCGAATGGAGAATCTCGATTATCGGTCTTAAAAGGAGCGCTGGATTTATGATAATGGTGTGCTTCTCAGTGCACTGCTAAGGAAAGCTTGAAATAGAGCTTGAATCTGCTCATCCAAAGGATTTTCGGTTTGGGGAAGTCGCCAAAGTCTCACTTTCGGATGGTTCAATTTATTTCTTCAATGCAAGAGCCTCGGAAGCTTTGGTGGTGAAAGTTTTAGGATGATGACTTCTATCTTCTACAACGGGTCGCTCGATATCCTTATCTCGGTACTCGTATCATCATCTTCTTAAACTATATCATCTACTCTATCTTTGTAAATATTTATCAAAAATCAAAATACAAAAATATAAAACCAACAAAAAGAAAATAGAAAAATATAAAACCGTCAAAAACCCATAAAAATCAGAAATTTTGAAAATTCCAAAAATATTGTTTCTCTAGACATGTCTTCTGGTATCGATAACATCTACGGTCTTAGAAATGTCATTCAATAATGGCACGGTACCATAGATGAAGTTCGAGCAGGAGGTGTAAATATTCTTTTCAAAACATGTCTCAAAATATGGCTTACGATTATTTCATCAGAACCAAGGCTTCAAAAATGGCTTGCGCTACTCGATCAGAACCCGTGTTAAACAATGGCTTGCTATTATTTGAGATAGCAACCCGCTCTTTATATAAAGGAAAGTGTTGCACTAAACAATTTTTCCAAATATTCCGTGCACTTATCCTAAAACTAATTGAGGAAAGTATGTCGAAGGATCATTGCTTTGTTCTGCACAAATGTTTTTCCGTCTAAAATTCTTCGTAAAAATATTTGCTTTTTTCAAAATGGTGGTAAATGAGTTGCTTGAAAATCAATCAGTTTCAGAGATTTTCGTAAAAATTGAAAACTCAATCAATGACTTCAGCGCTTTTAATCCTTTTATAAAATGAGTCATTGATTGAGTGGGAGAATGTTTTCAAATCTATATCATCTAACGGGCTTTCTTAATTATCCTACGTGCTTAATTAAAAATTATAATTGCCTGTGTCGAAGGACTAGGAATTTAGGATATGATTGTTAGGATTAGATGATTAGAGTTTGATAAACACATTATTCCCATACTTTATGATCTGATTGATATGTTGTATTGACTTTTATTAGTCAATTGATGTTTGGGTGTTGTCGACCACCATATATCTGTATGTGTGTTCACTAACGTATGCAGGTATATTGGTATATAAGAATGTTCCCGATCCGGATCCCACAATTGAAGATGATTGGATGCCGAAAGGAAAGGGTAACTATATCTTGGGTTGACAAATGAAGAAACGAAGCTTAATTGGACTTCAATGGAGAGTTGGCATAAATGCAACGTAAGAGGTGTCACTTTGCATCGCCAGATGGTTTTCTTAAGTGATTGAAGAAATAGAGCTTAATTTGACCTCAGTTGGCATTAAAATGCAACGTAAGAAGTCTCACTGCATTTGCAGACGGTTTTTCTTCCAAGCCTTACAGCAACAACAACAAAAGCGGCTCATCCACCTAACGTATCTTTGTGCAGGATACCATTTTTAAACAATTTTGAAAAATTTGATTAAATTGCTTTGAAAATGGAAAATATTGGTTTTGAAAATATATTGGACTTAATTTTGAAAATCACCGGACTTTTTTTTAACAAAACCTAAGTCACTCAATTATTGACTTCTGTCATCGATTGAGGGGGAGAGTGATTTAAAATAAAATATTTTCAAACGATATTTCTTCACAAAAGTTCCGGTTTGTACAACAATAAGTGGTGATCTAAAGATTTAATGTTATGTCATGGTATGATTTTCTTTAAAAACTCAAAGATCTTACAAAATAAATTTTTTTCTGTTCTTGTTTGATTGTGAAATTGTTTTATTTTATTAAAGATCTCTTAAAAACTATCATACCTGACACTAACAATCTTTAATGTTTAAAATTGATCCGTATCAATCATTTTTAAAAATTAAATCAAGCCACGTCTTTCCCCAAAATCTTTTAAATGATTTAAATCAATTGGGATCACAAATCTCAAAAAGGTTTGAAATTTTTGATTGGGGTAGAGATCGTGATTTAAATCTCAAATTTGTTTAAATGGAATTGGTTTTAGTCCTTTAAAAGGCACTCATTCCTCCATGTGCCAAACGATTTCTAATACATAATGCACATGTTGAGGGGGAGCATTTTATCCAAAAACAAGATGAGTATTTAAACCTGGCCACATTTTCTCCTATGTTTTCTAAACCTTATTAAATCACTTGGGATCCAAAATCTCAAAGGTTTTGATATTTTTGATCGGGGGAGAATTTGTGATTTAATAATGAAATTTGATAAAAGGTGATCGTTTTGATTCAATTGTGTAGGCTGCTCTCTCATATGTGCTAAACGCTTTCGAATCTTGAAGCACATATTGAGGGGGAGCATTTTAAAAGAAAATAAACTATCGAGGTACAAAAGCGTTTATGTTTTTAACATAAAGTACCTTGATTGAGTTTTCAAATGGTTTTCTTAATGGTTTTTGTGATCGTGGATGTGTTTCAAAAGAACTCTTTCCTCTATGTGATAAAATGATTTCAAATATCCTATGCACATATTGAGGGGGAGAATTTACCAAAGAAATTTAAATGGCTTTTTCTAAGGAAATTGTGATCAAGAAATTATTTCATAGAAATTATTTCAAAGAACTCTTGCCTCCATGTGCCAAACAATTTCAATATCATATGCACATGTTGAGGGGGAGCATTTCTAAAATGATCAAAACTATTAAGGTACAAAATGCTTTGATCTCGTATCATAAGTACCATGATTGTTTTTCCAAATGATTTTTCGATTGGTTTCATGAAGGAAAGAACAATACCAAAAGACCAACCAATTTACTTTATGCATGGTGTTATAAGGATGGTTAGGTTAGGTATTCGTTCCCACGATCCCGCCAGAGCCGGAGGGATCTTCCCAGGGACAATCCACTAGATAGTGTAGAGTCCTTAGGTATGATGAAAAAAAAAAAGGAGAAAATGAGAAATGGGAAGAGTGCGGATGAGATAGAGCTAGTAATTGGAATAAACCCAACAAGGTTCTAGTTATGAAGTCTCGGTAAGCAATCAAGGGTTGAAGAATGAAAAAGAAATGAATATGAAAAGGGTGAAAAGAAATAGCCTCCAACAATTCAACCTTAGGGCGTAATCCGGTTCAATACATATGCTACTAGTGTTTACTAAGGTAACACCGGTATTGAAGACAAGACGTCATGGACCCAAAGGACGCCTCGCACTAAACTTCCCAAGCTACTCAAGTTCCTCTTAAAAGGGCTTGTTTCATTCTCACGGGGAACCAACATAATCTATCGACTTTCTCTTAGAGATTATTGATATTGAAGAAAGAGACACTCTCCCTAGTCTCCGGTATAGGAACCAAATGTGCACTATTGAGCCTAGAGCCAAGAGATCATCCACAATATCTCATTAGGACACTATATTAATGAAGACTTGCTATTTCACACAATGTGGAAAGTAAGAATATATTAAGAGTCCTACGCATTATCCTTGTGGTATTGCCAGAACATCCGAGTGATATGTAAAAAATATTCATAATGAAGATGGAAATCCTTCTAGAACCAACATCAAACAAGCTCTTGGTGGGTGACTTGTGAGATCTTGCAAAAATCAAGCTTGTGACAACTGGATAGAAACGATGGGGAGATTCAATCTTGAATCAACCATGGTCCAGGAATGGAATTGACGAATACTTTTGGAAAAACCGTTCGATGTGCAAACCTTCTTTTCTCTAGCACGTCGAATGTGTACTTATGTTTTCAAACACAAAAAGTATCTCTGATTGTAAAAATACTTTTGGAAAAACCGTTCGATGTGCAAATCTTCTTTTCTCTAACACTTCGAATGTGTACTCTTTTCAAATACAAAAGGTATTTTTGATTGAAAATTGATCTTTCTCATAAAACCTTCGTCGTATTGCAAAACTCTTTATCTTAAGCAATACGCAATTGTTTTTCAAATCATTTTCTATCAATCAGTAAATCTCAATTCGCTGGTTCACTCACTCCGTGTTGTCTTCTTCGAGATGTTCCGGTTTGAGAACGCCTAGAACAGCTGCGAAACCCCGTCAAGGAGATTCCTCGGAATCCTACCGATCACGTGAAGTACTTGTACCGATCGGCGGGAACCGTGGGTCGTGTACCTCAATTCAATGAAAGTGATCAAAGATACTTTCGTGTGTTTTATTGCTAATCGTTGTTTGCGGTACATTTGGACGGTTGCGGTGATCGTAATCGAGGAGTCAATCCAAAGCCGCATGCTCACAAAGATCCACACTTAATTTGAATAAATCATGACTTGTGCTTATCTACATAACATGGCTCGATATTTCTATACTATGCTTCCGCCACGCTGTCGCAAATATCATGAACCAAAGAAAGCTTCCGCTACTCGATGGAAATATGTCATGATCCGTAGTGTGAGCGGTCGATCCAAAAGTCACAACTTCACATGATGGCAACACAATAAAGGGTGATCCAGATTTATCGTGGTTATTGATCTCAATGAAAGCTCGAAGATCATCAAAGATGGGGATCAGTTAAAGGCCTCCACTAAAAGTACAAATTATGCGGACTTTAAAGAATCGCTACTAATGCACAAAGATTGCGGAAATGAAGAATTCAAGTCTACGAGCTCAAGAACTAAGTCAAAGATAGTATGCTAGGAAGCAAAATGTATTTCATGGGGTGACCTCCCTTAGGGGGAGATTGTTAGGAATTGGAAATTCCATGTTAAAGTGTCGGTCACCCCAATAATGGTCTAGCATATGTTAGCTCGTAGATTTGTCGTTGTTTACATTATTTAATAGTTAATTAGTTAGTCAGTAGTGTAGAATAGTTTAGTGTAACAGCGTGGAGGAAGGATTCGGGTCTTTACCCATCAGATGCCCGATCCACAACCGGCGGAGGACGTTATGTTTGTAAGTATAAATACCCTTCCATCCATGGAAGGGTGTGCTTTGGAATCTAACCTTTCATTTGTTTAAGCAACTCTCTTTCAAGAACCTCCTCTCAACTCTCTTCATCTCTAAAATGGCTTTCTTGTTTAATCACAATCCTAGACCACCCGAATCATTAAACAACATAATATTCACGATCCTACAGTTTCGATAGGTAATTAATTAATTAAACTACTAATGCAGAATATAAAAGCAAATAAATGGTAAAGGGAAATCAATAGAGGAATAGTGGTGCTAACCTAGTTAATCCTCCTAGCTAGTTATGTCTACGCTCACCTACTTCCAATTACTTGGTGGGGTCAAATTCGAGAGGACAACATTTGGTCAATTCGCCTAACCTATCGAAAGATGCCACCACAGAGAAATCGGTGTACAACATAAGTCCTGTTGTTCCCGGTCCCCTAAGCCGAGTCATTAAGTACCGCTACATGCTAGATTCTAAATAGTGAGTGCCCTACCGTTAGGAACTTAGACACTACACCCTCCAATTCTTAAGTTCATCCAAACGATAGGTGATCGGTTGGTCAAATCGCACAAGTAGAAAGGGTCATCGGTTGGTCATATCTTACCCTTCCCGCCGAGTCCGCTCACCTAGGGTCATTGGTCATATCTCCTAGGCAATTGGCCTCTATCGCCATTCAAAACTACCGAACCAAGGGTGACTACCAAAGAACTATGCATGCATACACTTAGAAGTAATTGTGCGGAAGTAAAGGTAAACGCAAACAAAACAATTAAGGAATCATAACTAGGCTAGCACCAAAGGGTGCTTAGCCATATTAATCATGCAAATCAATTCAATATTCAAAGGTACGAAATACATGAATTGAAAGTAAAATAAATAATAAACGCTAAAGCTTATCGTAATGGTGTGACTTCTCCTCGAAACAACAGATGCTTCCCTAGACCTCCTTGAGCTTTTTCACGTTCTCGTGAGTGTTGTGTGTGGAATGGGATGCTTTAAAATGCCGGAATTCATGAGGTATTTATAGGCCAGGTATAGGTTATGGCGTAACCAATAGATGAGTTACGCCATAACCTTCTATTTCATCGTAAATGCACCAGATCTGCAAGTTACGGCGTAACCTTATAAGTGGTTACGCCGTAGTCTTCAATAAACTCGATTACGTCATAAGTGATGCAGTAGTTACGGCGTAAGTATCAGCGGCGGAACCTCTTTTGACGTAATGGAGTTACGTCGTAATCTTTGGGAAGAGTTACGCCGTAACATCTTGATAAGTTGGACTTCTGGGTCACGAAATAGTTGCGGCGTAATGTGAGAGACGAGTTACGCCGTAACTTCTTCAAAATAAGCATACTGTGATAAATCTTTAGTAATGTTTCCATTTCCGCGTCTCTTTAGCTCCAATGCTCGTAATTTACCTTAAAGTGGAAAACAATGGAAAACAAGCGTAAATCCATATAAATGATATAAATAACGAGCATTATTGGGGGAAATTGACACTTAATATTCAGGACTATTTGATGTTATCAAATATCCCCCCACTTGAACTATACTTGCCCTCAAGTAGACCTTATTAGATAGATTCCTAAAAAGATATTTCCCAAAACCTAGAAAATATGATTTTAAAAATCCCTTATGCTAGAATAAAACAAAGCCGAACACCTCACGAAAGAGGAACAAACAATCAAATCTCTCAACTATTCTAAGTGTCAATTTCGGGGTGATCACTCAATCGCACAGTCATAGCATGTATTCTATCATAAGCTTGGCGGTTACACAAATCTCCACCACTAAAGTTAAGGGCTAAACAATTCTTGAAGGAAATATGGGTAGACACGACAAAGGTTAAGGGGTGACTCGTCATTACTAACATGTCACGGTGAAGTAGACAAAATCAATGATACATGACCAAATCCATGGCCAAGACACCAAAGATTGCTCGCTGCATCACCTAGACACGCTTCATGACTAAAGGGTAGGATAAGACATGGGATATATAATTGGTGTAAAATGAAAAACAAGCAGGTAGTCTATATCTATAACTAAGTCATCACCACTTACCGTCCGCCCAAAGTTCAAGCTTAGAAGTCTAAAGACCGGATCATGAAATGCAAGGTAGATGTGTCATTAGAGGACGTCGTGATGGGCACACTACCTTTTCTTCTTCAGTTGGTATAACTCCAACTCCAATCTTCTAATGTGACCGAGGTGGCCTCCTCGATACTAATCAATAAAGCTCATAACATCGCACTTTACAATATCATAAACCAATCAACATTTTTTTATTTTATTTTTTTTCGAATCATTTTTTTTAAACATAACATAATAACATAACATCCCCCCACTTGAGATGAACAATGGGAATTCGAGGGGTTCTTCAATGATCTTCATAATTTTTGTCAATGAAAGCGTGATTTCCAAACCTTTCCACTCGAACCTTGAACTTAGGCAAATGATGACTTCCCAATTACAAATAAAGACTACAGGGTAGGCTAAGGTGTAAGGGTGTAATAAAACAATATATTGGGTTGACAAAATGAAAGGAATGGCTCGGAAGGGTGTATCTAGGGGTATCTTGCACTAAAGGGGAGTGCAACAAAAGGGTTTCACATAGGGGTCGAAAAGTCGAGGTGACTAATCGATAGACTCACAATGGTAGGCTGTTTGGGTGATAATCCTATAATATTGCCTTCTAAAACTGAAAAGTCCAAATACATCGGGCTAACTCAACATACCTCGTCTATGGTCTCGAAATGATGCAAAGGCCAAGTTCTAAAGTTTACAAGCTACCCAAGACACTCATAATTTGGTGGATTTGGGGTAAAATATAGGAAACGGATAAGGCTAATCTCACCATGTAATGTCAAGGGTTGTATGTGCTCGATTAAGGTCTAATCTAGTTAGGTTCGGAAAACATGTCAAAATTTTAAAATGGCATAAATTTTCAAAATAAACTAGAAAAATGAGGCGAAGTTTAGTTCAAGAGATAATTCTACTCCCGTCCCTCACTTGAATTGTACAAAGTCCCTTTTACCAAGCATTAAAATAAAGGTGAAGAGAAAGGTAGAATTAGAGCGAGAACTTCCCGAAATTTGCTCCAAAAGAAGAAGGTCCACGAGAAAGGATCGTGCCTTCGTTTAAGCGTCATGAACAAACTTCAATCCACGAAATCACAATACCGACAAGCATAATTCTAAAAAATGAAAAACAAACCTAACTCACTTTCGTAGGAATCACGGTTGCATTTAGCGAATGCAACAAGTTTTTAAACCACTTGGTGTCCCAAGTGGACGAGTGAAGTCTCGTGAGGGTTTATAGGAACACACCCACAAAGTTCATTTAAAACTAATACAAGGTTATGCGTTTTAAAATGAAAGAATTAAAGCAGAGAGAGTTACGTCAGAACTCCTATGAGGAGTTACGCAGAATCGCAAAACCCGTATGAGTCAGAAAGCGAGTAGTTACAACGTAACCACGTAGATGGAATTACGTCGTAATTGGTAATGCGTCAAGAATTCTGCATAAAATGTTAGTTACTGGCGTAATCACCAAGATGGGTTACGCCAGAACTCTGCTCGATCGATAAGCAAGCAGCAGCAGAATTACTTCTTTGTCTCTTGCAAAATGGTTAGAAAACACAAAACCCAACAGTAAAGGAAATAAAAATAAAAGAAAGGGATAATTCGGGTTGTCTCCTAAAGAGCACTTTTCTTTATTAACGAGTCTTTAAGTTAGACTCGAGCAGCGGGGCTACCAAAGCTTGTTCGTCATCTCGTAGATCGGGCAATCTCCATGTTGAAGCCACCGATCAAATTCTCATCCGTTTGTATCCTTCCCCAAGTTCTAAACACGCTAAGTAAAAGTTTTTGATCTTTGGTAGGGGTGATCAAACTTTGGCTTTATCTTCTTTACTAATACCAAGCAATGACGAGCATAACTTAACTGCTTTTTAGTCCAATTTTTAAAATTTTGACGGTTCTTGGCATTTTGAAAATAGTTTTATCATCGCCAATCTTTAACCAAACTAGTCCTTCCTTCTCGCTTTTATCAAGCCCGGATATTTCTTTGAAAGGTTTCCAAAATTACCCTGGTCAAATTTATCCGACACGAACTCGCTAACATCATCCGAAACCACAAAGTCGACTAAAACGAGTGAGTTCCTACAAAAACACGATGTTTGTTGCTATTCGAGGAAGTTGTTTCCTTTGTAATCAAGCTCCTTCTCCATGACCTGTTGTAGCATTCCTTAGAGATAATGTTGATCGGGAATCTGTGTCGATAAATGGGTGAAAATCAATGAACCCGATTTTGCATGAGATTTTCGGATAATAGGATTCCTATGATGGATCGTGCCCCATTTAATAAAACTGTGGTTGGTCCGATTGCAAGAATGTTTTTTCGGAGTTATCTTGCCAATGGGTCATCTCGACATCACTGAGAGGTCTTCAGCACTTAATCCTAAGTTATCATCTTCCTCAAAATTCATGAAAACATCAAAATCCTTCCCAGAGTCAACCTCTCCAGGATCCGGGGGGTCGCTAAGAAACTTTTCAAGGGCATCACCAAAATTCCCCACTGGGTCAATTGCATACACCTT
The DNA here is from genome assembly GCA_022545495.1 of Chrysanthemum lavandulifolium. Classification (NCBI taxonomy): domain Eukaryota; kingdom Viridiplantae; phylum Streptophyta; class Magnoliopsida; order Asterales; family Asteraceae; genus Chrysanthemum; species Chrysanthemum lavandulifolium. The sequence continues at coordinate 82,066,368 of CM040240.1, forward strand.
CTCCGGGGTAGACAAATGTTCATTAGGTCCGAATGTGGCGATCTATCCATTAGCTTTCAGAGTCGATTTTCCGGCAAAGACATCCACTTTAGTGTGAGCAATAGCAAGCATGGGTCTTCCTAAAATGACAGGTATCCTGTTGTCTTCCGGAATGTCAAGAATCACAAAATCCACTAGGAAAAGGAATCTCTTAATCTTCACCAATACATTTTCAACAATTCCTAATGGCGATTGTATGGATCGATCAGCCATTTCAATTTTCATCTTGGCCGGTTTTAAGTTGCCAATTCCCATACGCAAAAACATCGAACAAGGCATTATGCTAATACTAGCTCCAAGATCCGCCAGAGGCGTTACATGTTTAGGCTCCCGATATAGCAAGGAGAGTAAAGCATCCTGGATCTTTTTCCTTTTGTGGTAGCTCGTTCCTCAAAACCGCTGAGCATCTTTCGTTGAGGCGAATAGTCTCATCATAACTTAATTCCCGCGTAATATCATGATGATTAGTATTATCAGAATCATTAGTAGGAGGGTTTACCAGCAAAGTTTGGTCTAAAAGTGATTGTTTCTCCATGTTGATCCGTCGCTTAACCTTCTCTGAAAAGGTCAAAGGTTCTTTGAAGATAGTTTCTATAGTGTGGAAAACTTCTTCCTCCCGAGCTGCTAGGTAATCAGAGATGGCTTCTGAACATGAACTAACAATTTTCTCTAATCTCTTTATCCTATCATCGTTAATTTTAATAGAAGAGACTGTATTATTCACGAATGCTTTCATCATTTTTTCTATCCTATCGTCGCGCTCTCTTGATTCTTTGATGTGGCAATAATCTTTTTCTCAAGATTGTTCCCGGTATTGGTCTCAAATACACTTTTAACCTTCTCAATCCTACATGCTTCGGCTTCTCTTTCCAACCTACATTTTTCAAAAATTTCCCCATAATTGTATTCTTGCTTCGTTATTGTCTTCATTACCTTATGATCGAAGTTGTCTCTCGGTCCGTATCCTGTATCCATGTGCCACTTCTAGCAATGTTCGAAATCATGAATACATTCCAAGGCCTCGATCGGGAGTCATGCTAGGAATAGGTCTTGGTGAATCAAGGAGTTCTCGTGTTCTCGTATTAATCCCCGATAGAAGACGATAAGATCTAATGTTTGTTTAAATCATGAGTAGGGCATCGATAGAAGCTCATTAAATCTTTCACATGCTTGGTACAACGCTTCTTCTCCAATCTGCACGAATTGATTGATTTTCCCGAGAAGCTTAGCCATTTTGAAGAAGGACAAAATTGTTGGACGAACTCCTTTCTTAGTTTTCCCATGCTTCTTTACTTTCACTAGGAAGTTTGTTAAACCATCTTTTGTTGTTCGAAAGAGAGTCATAGGAAAAATCCTTGCAAAGTTCGAATAACTTGGAGTACCCCGGCGTTGAAAAGAGAGGATAAGTGGAGAACTTCATCTACGTGATCTTGAACGTCCTCATCTTCGTCTCCAGAAAACTTAACCTCATGTAACTCTCGAATAATATGATCTGGGATGGAGCATTTTTCGGTAGGAGAAACCTTAGTGAAGCTTCGTTGGCAGTTATCGTTAGGTCGGTCCAAATATTGCTCCATGGTTAGGTCATCGACATTATTTTCATTGATGACCTCTGGTTTTGTGTCCGATTGGTCTGATTCGTAAAATGAGAAGATGTTGTGAATAGGAACCGGAGAATAGATCTTCCTTTTTCGAAATTTCTTCTCCGGGTCAACAAATGGGGTAGCTAGAAAGGGCCTAGAGTCATGCGAGTCTTGTATCCCGACATTATCGTAAAAATAAATAAAAAAACAGACTTAATATGAAATCCTAAAATAGCTCCCGGGGCGGCGCCAAAACTTGACGCAGTTTTACTTGACTGTGTCTTAATATTTATAGTGTCTCGCTATACCTATGGTTCACCCTAACGCACTAACGGGCGGTGTGCACCGGTCGTGTGTAGTATAGTAAATGGTAAAGCCGAGGTCGTCCCAAGAGCTATGTGTGTCGGATTATTACTAAGTCTAATTGTCACAGAATTATAATGGTTTCGATAGGTAATTAATTAATTAAACTACTAATGCAGAATATAAAAGCAAATAAATGGTAAAGGGAAATCAATAGAGGAATATTGGTGCTAACCTAGTTAATCCTCCTAGCTAGTTATGTCTACATCTACCTACTTCCAATTTCAGGTGGGGTCAAATTCGAGAGGACATCATTTGGTCAATTCAATAACCTATCGGCAAAGATGCCACCACAGAGAAATCAAAGCGCATCGTTAAAGTCCCGTTGTTCCCGGTCCCTAAGCCGAGTCATTAAGTACCGCTACATGCTAGATTCTAAATAGTGAGTGCCCACCATTAGGAACTTAGACACTACACCCCCAATTCTTAAGTTCATCCAAACGATAGGTGATCGGTTGGTCAAATCGTACAAGTAGAAAGGGTCGTCATTGGTTATATCTTACCTTCCCATCTCGATCCGCTCACCTAGGGTCAGTTGGTCATATCTCCTAGGCAATTGGCCTCTATCGCCATTCAAAACTACCGAACCAAGGGTGACTACCAAAGAACTATGCATGCATACACTTAGAAATAATTGTACGGAAGTAAAGGTAAACGCAAATAAAACAATTAAGGAATCATAACTAGGCTAGCACCAAAGGGCGCTTAGCCGCTCATATTAATCATGCAAATCAATTCAATATTCAAAGGTACGAAATACATGAATTGAAAGTAAAATAAATAATAAACGCTAAAGCTTATCGTAATGGTGTGACTTCTCCCTTGGAAACAGCTCCGCATGCTTCCCTAGACCTCCCTTGAGATTTTTCTCACGTTCTCAGAGTGTTGTGTGTGGAATGGGTTGCTTTGAAATGCCGGAATTGTGGGGTATTTATAGGCGGTGTCGGGTTACGGCGTAACCAATAGATGAGTTACGCAGAACCTTCTATTTCATCGTAAATGCACCAGATCGCAAGTTACGGCGAACCTTATAAGTGGTTACCGTAGTCTTCAATAAACTTGTTACGCCGTAAGTGATGCGAGAGTTACGGCGTAAGTATCGTGGCGCGGAACCTCTTTTGACCTAATGGAGTTACGTCGTAATTTTTGGGAAGACTTACGCCGTAACCTCTTGATAAGTTGGACTTCTGGGTCACGCAATAGTTGCGGCGTAATGTGAGAGACGAGTTACGCCGTAACTTCTTCAAAATAAGCATACTCTGATAAATCTTTAGTAATGTTTCCATTTCCGCGTCTCTTTAGCTCCAATGCTCGTAATTTACCTGAAAGTGGAAAACAAGCATAAATCCATATAAATGATATAAATAACGAGCATTATCGGGGGAAATTAACACATAATATTCAGGATTATTTGATGTTATCACCATCACCGCGACTAACACCCATGTCACAACGACAAACCCTTTAGTTACACCAAAAAGCAAACCGAAGAAACAATTCTTTTTGTTATGCAAGAACGACAACTAGCCTTCGTATACACCACTAAAAAAACTTACAATTTTTTTTAGAAATAAGTTTTTAGGGTTTGAGAAAATTAGGAAAAGGGAAGAGTAAAAGAAAGTTATTTGCTCTAGTTGTAACTTGTTCACTTTTATAGCCCTATTTATAGGCAAAGAAAACGAATCAATGATTACACTTGGCAATAGCCCTGTTGGGTCAAACATTTCATGGGGCGCGTGATATTCACCCTAAAAGGTTGCGAGTACAGATGACATCAACATGGACGTCACTTACAATTGAAGGGACGAGTCAAATACACCACTCGATAAAAGTCAGGATGACGCCGCCTACAGTCGAAGACAACAGCGAGACGTCAAATCCCAAAGATAGCGAATCATTAAAAAAAATGATTTTCCTACGCTTCCCATACACACATTAAATGCCCATCTTTCCCAACACAACTCAAAAACCCTAATCGAGGAAAAATAGCCTGCATCCATTCATTATTACAAAGACGTGACGTAAGCTTGGGAACATTTAGCTTGAGAGGGAACCCTGACAGAAAAATGAGATGCGGGGGACTCAGTTAAATAGTCCAACATTATATCACTCGTACATGATATAATATTAGACTGGAGGGGGGAGACTTGATAGCATATCAATATTAGCGGTCTAAGCCCACTAAATATACGCACGAATCAAGCCCATTACTAAAGGCCCATCAATAAACACTTGGTCTTATGCCCAATTAGAAACCAATGTCAAACTTGACCTGGCGAATCCCATCAAGCTATGTTGAACGAATAGTACCGCTGCTCCTCAATTGTCACTAACTGTTAAAATGTATAATCTGACATATGACAGCAGGGACGCACGACAAGCAACATTTTGTATGAGCCAAGGAGGAGAGACTACTTAACCTCCTTGTCTGCTCATTAGATGATCAACGCGTGGCCTCCCCACGACCAAACTTAACAAGTTTCACGCACTTGGGCAAATACTGCCTTGCACGTAGTCTACACATGGTTTGTTTAAGTGTTACCCGAGCTTTTTGAGCTTTATCAACTCATCGGGTCCTTACCTTTCAACACGGGAAACTGTTGGGTCTATTATAGATTTGATGATACAAAACAAGAAGAATGAAACATGAAGGACTAAAAGTGACAAGAAGGGAAACTACAAAAAGATGGAGGATTTGGAAGATTCTAGAAGATATGCTTAAAAGAATATTTTGTTTCCTAATTGTATTATGATTCCTCTTGTAAACCCTAGATGTCTCTAGTATATAAAGAGACATAGGGTCATTAGTTTTATTGTACGTACAAGATGTAAAAACCAAAGGTGTGTGTGTGGGAACCTAGGCGTAGGGATTTGGGAAAACGCCTAGGGTGATGGTTAGTTAGTTAGTTCCTAGGCGTATGTTCATGTAAACACCTAGGTTAGTATTTGGTATATTAGTATTAGAGATGATAATGAAAAACCTTGTTCATAATAATATTGATTCTATGTTGGAATATTCTACTTTTATTATTATGTGTTCCTAGATATAATATTAGACCTAGTCTAAGAGTTACAACGATCTTCACAGAAACCAAACAACACAATCATCCCAATCCACTCATAATACTAATTTACATATCATACGTAAACAATGACCATTGACTAGTCTTAGAGCTTGTGGTGAAGTTGTATCTCGGTGCCTTATTTTATATATCTATTTTTTAGCCCCAAGACTAGAAAAAAAATAAGTTTTATATGAACGATGAACTTGTTTATTTATTCCTATACGACAAAACAGAAATTTGTTTCACTAAGCTCATGTATTTTACAAAAAAAACTTTGTAAATAATCTTCCATAGAAAACAAAATTTATACTACTATACAAGCTTATTATTTTTTATTTGGTTTGATTGTTGTTTGTCCAGAATACAAGAGACTATTGTCGTGCATCGTAATTTGGAACTAGAAATGTTCACAGGTGATGGTTAAGCAGTCGGGTTCATATAGTAGATAGCATATTTTAGTTGATATTCTACAACATATAATACCAAACATAAAGTTTTAGTAATATATATTGTTCAATCTTTATAACATGTATCTTATAAACTTTTTGTACGAAAGTATCAGCAACAGCAGAAACACAATAATACTTTATTCAAACAAAAGCTTCAATAGTTGGCATAGATTAAGCCAACAATAGTATCTGAAGTTATACAAGGTCAGGTTAATGTCAATGAGACAATAACCAGACAAATACAAAGAGTAAACAAGATCAAAACTATGATCAGACAAGAGAGAGAATATTAGATAATGACTGCACACAGTTGTGTGATAACCCTAGATTAGGAGAGGGTTTAAGTAAGGGAAAAATTTACACATTAACCCCTGCAACTATTATAAGAGAAGCATCAACAGCAATGAGCTTCTACACCTTTTAAATCATTTATGCTTTGTCCAAGAATAACCCCTGTAATAAGACTGCAATAAACATAACTGGAAAGCCATTAGCAATTGATAGAATGATATGTTTGCCACAGATTATGACCCCAATTTCTAACATTCCCCTTAATCATTGGGCAAACATATCAAACAATATCAATTTTCACACAAGAATTTATGCCGATAAATGTGGAAGGTTTTTGTAAGAATGTATGCGAGTTTGGTTTGAAGAGTCAATCGTTTTGGCACTTATAACACCTCTTGCAATTTTTTCTCGATGAAGTGAACATCAATTTCCAAATGTTTTGATCTTTCATGGAAAATGTGATTGACAAGAAGTTGCAAAGCGATTTGTTATCGAAAAAGATTAACGAGAGATTGATATCAACTTTTAGATCTTTTAAGATTTTTGAATCCAAATAATTTCACAGCAAGCAGAGACATTGATCTATACTCGCTCAGGAAGATTTTGAAAGGGTGTTTTGTTTTATACTTTTCCATGAGATCAAACAATCATTAAAGAAAACACAAAAACCTGTGATGATTTCCGGTTTTCTTGCATTTAGCCCATCGCATCACTATACTCGTCAAGATGATTTTCAAAGTTACTGAAATTATACCTTAGACCTTTTCCTGGATCTCCTTTCAGATATCTCAGAACATTGAGAGCACATTCTAGATGAGATTTCAAGGGAGAATGCATATATTGTGCCGGACAATGAACTGAGTATGAGATGTCAGGTCTGGTATGGGTGAGATAAATAAGTTTCCCAAGTAACTTATGATAACCAGTAATGTTAACAAGTAAGGGATCATCAGTAGTGGGTATGTATGGAAGAACAGAGTTGGGTTCAATGGGAGTGGACACAGGTTTGCACCCAAGAAGTCCAAACTCTTTGAGGAGTTCAAGACAATATTTTCTTTGGGTGAGACATATGTCATTACCAGTTTTTAAGACCTCAATGCCAAGAAAATATTTTAAGTTTCCCAAGTCTTTTATATGAAATTTAGATTTTAGAAATTCTTTCAATAGGTCTATCTCATCAATGCAGTTTCCAGTAAGGACAATGTCATCCACATAAACAAGCAGAGCAATAAACTTGTTATTCTCTTTTGGTGAACAAAGAATGATCATTGAAAGATTGAACAAATTTATTTTCTTTAATACACTAACAAGTTTTTCATTCCATTTCACGGGAGCTTGTTTAAGGCCATACAGAGACTTGACAAGTTTACGACTTTATTCTTATTGTTCTCATTACGTAACCCTTAGGGATGGTCATATATACATCCTCATCAAGGTCTCCATACAGAAAGGCATTGTTAACATCAAGTTGGAAAAGAGACCATTTGTTTTTCACAGCTAAGGCAATAAGACATCTAACAGTAGACATTTTCACCACAAGAGAAAAAGTTTCATCATAGTCTATTCCTTCCCTTTGGTTATAACCTTTAGCAACTAATCTAGCCTTGTATCTATCAACTTCACCATTGGCTTTATATTTGATTTTGAAGATCCATTTGTAACTAATGGGAGTTCTATTAGGTGGAAGATCGCTTATATCCTGCATGATTTTCATTTAAGGCCTCAATTTCGAGTTCATAGCATCAACCCACCATCACAAGAATAGCTTCTTCATAACAAGTAGGTTCAATACTTTTATTTAGACTAGAGGCAAAGCAAGAATTATCTTTGTTAAGATTAGAGTAATTAACAACCTTTTCAACACCATATTTAACTTTCCTTCAACAATAAAGTCATTAAGATTATCGGCGCTTTAGAGACTCGTTTGACCTTCTAGCGAGAGTGGTGGCAAGCCTTCTTCTTGTTCGAATTCGATTTGAATCGGAAGATGTATCGTGAGAATCGGAAGATGTATCGGCAGGATGTGATTCATGTGATATAGTGCCCTCAGGGTGTGTATTTTCATCTATGGAAGTTGAAACAGGTTCATCATCCCTAGTAGGATGACCCAACACTGTGCCATCATCATAGGATGTCACTCTCCCTTCATCATTGGGACTTATTTGTGAGTCAAAGAAATTTTTGTATTTAAATCTTTAGGCACATAAGTTTCAACAAAAGGTTTTGACAAAGTATTTTTCATTTTGAAGGGAAAAACAGTTTCATAAAATTTGACATCTCTGGAGTAAAAGATATTTTTTGTTTCTAAACTTAAAAGTTTATAACCTTTTTTCTCATTTGAATAACCAATAAAAACACTTTTTTCAGACCTACTACTAAATTTATCAGAGATGTTGAGAATGGTGGCATAGCATAAGCAGCCAAAGACTCTAAGGAGAGAGAGTGAAGGGTCATGCCCATACACAAGGGAGAAGGAAACTTGCGGACAACACCAAGAGGCAACCTGTTTATGACATATGCAAAGATTAGAACACATTCGGGCCAAAGATATAGAGGTAATTCCCACAAACATAAGGGATCTAGCCACATTAAGGAGATGCCTATGTTTCCTTTCTGCTATACCATTTTGTTGTGGTGTATAAACACAAGAGGTTTGATGTAAAATTCCTTTTTCATGAAAGAAGTGTTGAAGTTTGTTATTGACAAATTCTGTCCCATTATCACTTCTGAATATCTTAACATTGTGTTCAAATTGATTTGATAGCATATGAGTAAAGTTGACAATGGAAACATAAACATCATCCTTTCCCTTAAGCATATAAACCCAGACAACCCTAGAATAGTCATCAACAATGGTTAAAAAATATTTGTAACCATCTCTGCTAGTGACTTTATATGGTCCCCATATATCTAGATGAACAAGTTGACCAATTTTAGTTGATTTATGTTCACTTAGAGGAAATGGTTCCCTGGTTTGTTTAGCTTTATTGCAAGTATAACAAAGATGGTCAGATTCAGATGTACTATCAAGTTTAAGAGTGGGTTTAAGATATGTAGGACTTGGTCGAGGATGACCAAGTCTTTGATGCCGAGATTTCTAGAAACATGACAAACAGATATGCGGTTATTAGAAGTAACCTTACATGTAGAATCAATATCAAACATATATAACCCATTGCATTGTTTACCAATCCCCACAATCCTTTTTGATGTAAATCAGATATAGCAATTAGATTCATTAAACCCAACAAACATCTTATTGTCTCTAGCAATCTTATGAATGTATGAGACGGTGACATTGTACTCAAGAACAACGTAACATCAAAAGAGTTAGGTCATTATTGACCTTTAAATCACCAATTTTAGTAATTAAGGCACAGTACCATTGGGATGTCCAATAGTTAGACCAAGATTTGAAATGTCAACAACATTGATTAAAAAATTTGCAGATACAGTCATGAGTTGATTTGCACCAGAGTCAACAATCCAACCAAAAATGATGTTTCCAGATAAAGTTTTGTGTTGTTATTAAAAATTTGTTGAAGTTTATGTTAAACTTGACACTACCATTAAAGAAAGTTCTGAAAAATTTTACCCGCCATGTTGGCATTAGCGTAAGACACATTGTTGTCATTAAGAAGACTCATAAGTCCGGAGAGTCATTTATTAGAAAAGAGACATGAGAGTTGCTAGCTCTATTATCGGTGACATGATTAGTATCGGTGGAAACATTGTTATCATTGATGTGTTTAACATTAAAGTTCCTTTTGACATATCCAAAGCAGATAACCAACAAGATCATAACATCTATCAATAGTGTGACTGTGTTTTTGCAGCTAATACATTTGAGATTCATGTTTGGTCCTCTCGTTGTTTGAGTCATTACCGACATTAAAACCGAACCTTTATTGAAATTGTTGTTGTTGTCATAAATCCTTTTTGTTATCAAAAATTTTCCACCATCAAAGGTTTTACAAAGAAAAGCGGTAGTATTGGGTTTAGCGAGCTATTCCCGGATGAAACATTTCGTGAGATTCTTCTCCGAGACAACAGAGAAAGCAATTTTGACATTAGGCAAAGGGTCTCGTTAAAATATTACTTGATGGGAACATAGGAGTCATCAAGACCCATAAGAAATTGCATTAATTTGATTAGCTGATTGTGTTTTTCAAAATGTTTTGCAGCCTCACAAGTACAAGGAGATAAGCTAATCATACAATCAAATTGTTTCCACAAAGAGTTAAGGTTGTTGTAATAATCAGCAAGAGAAGACCCACTTTGACTAAGAAAGTTTATATTTTTATGCAAATTAAAAATAGCTGAGCCATCAACCTAATCATAAGTATCTTTAAGATCATTCCACATTTCATAAGCAGTTTTAGCATAGATAGCACCAGCAAATAATTCATGACTGAGAGAGTTAAGAATCCATGTGACAACAACAGAGTTACAGGTATCCCATTGATTAGCAAGAATAGGATTTGAGTCATCTCTTAAGCAAGTACCATCAATAAATCCTAACTTATTATGATTCCTTAAGGCAAAGGTCATGGGCATATTCCATATTTTATAATTTTCTGTTCCAGTGAGTTTGATGGAAATAATAGGAGTACCATTAGTGTTGTTAGGGTGTAAATATAAAACATCACCAAAAGATAAGCTTTTTTCAGTGGAAGAACCACCACCACCACCAGTATTATCATCACCAACAGCCATAAAGTAAACAATAAGAAAGACAAAAAAAACACAGAAAAATAACAACTAAAGCAGTTAAACAGATAAGAGACAGTAAAAATAAGAACTTGAAATTAAGAAACAACAAGAACCAAGCACGTGGACCTGGGTAAACCAGAGCACGTATTCATAACACTCAGAGGTGGCAGATCAAGATGTTAGTCTCCCCGTTTGCACCCACAAAGACTTAAGTACTGTTGTTTGAAGATGAGAATAGACTTACAGAGTAGTATGCAGCGGAAAGAACAAATCACAATTACCCTAGATTCACTTAGTCTAGGGCTAATTGTGAATAAGAGATAACCGGCGATTATGCCAATAGTAATAACCCCAAACCACCTTTTGAAACCCAAAATAGCTTTAGATTGTTGCCGGAGAGATATCCCCAAGTTTCTACGAAGAAACCCTACGATGGTGAATCAACCGTGATTATGACCCTGAAGCTCTGATACCATGTACGAAACTATCAGCAACAGCAGAAACACAATAATACTTTATTCAAACCAAAGCTTATGTACATGACCTTGAAACCCTAGTATCCAAAGTTATACAAGGTCAGGTTAATGTCAATGAGACAATAACCAGACAAATACAAAGAATAAACAAGATCAAAACTATGATCAGACAAAAGAGAGAATATTAGATAATGACTGCACACAGTTGTGTGATAACCCTAGATTAGGAGAGGGTTTAAGTAAGGGAAAAATGTACACATTGACCCCTTCAACTATTATAAGAGAAGCATCAGCAACAATGAGCTTCTACACCTTTTAAATCATTTATGCTTTGTCCAAGAATAACCCCTGTAATAAGACTGCAATAAACATAACTGGAAAGTCATTAGCAATTGATAGAATGATATGTTTGTCACAGATTATGACCCCAATTTCTAACACTTTTATACAAATAACAGAAAATTCTCAATACACTTCTATTCGGCTTATGTAAGTACGAAAATATCAACGAAGAAATTGATGTACGGGAAATCGTTTTGTCATTCATTTAACTCATTGTAGCTAATCTAAGACCTTTCTGAAAACACTTGCTTATATAAATTGTGGCCAACACGAGTTCATGGCATACAACGAAACAAAACCAGAAACCTACCGTTCTAATTAAACAATACTTAATTTGGTGATTATCGAGTAAATGAGTGTAGAGGGGACAAAGCGAGATCATGTGTTTCCCATTTGTTTATACACCATGTGTAATGTGTTTCGTAGTTCTACCCCCTCTTTCTTGCCTTCAATTAGCAACACATAATATTATTAAGGGTCCTACTATTAATACCCTCCCTACCCTATAGCTGCCACCTTTGTCCCCCAGGGAATATTCCTTTATCCCCGCTTTTCGAAGACAACACGCTTTTTGTCGGTTTACATTCAGTATTTATAGTTTTAAGCGTTTGGCTTATTAAACTTTATATTTACAGCTCCGCATTTTCGTGTTTATAGCTTTTGATATAAACAAAATTATAAAAATAAAAAAAAAAAAAAAAAAAATAGAAAAAAAACAAAAAAAGGGGGGGGTCTCAATAACAAAACAGGGGGTCTTAATAACTCAATCCATTATTAAACAATGTCTAAGAATTTGGCTAGATTTAGTAGCCTAGCAGATTAAACTGGTTGTCTTTTATCCGGACTAAATTAGAGTCATATTATACAAACCCCTCCTATGATGTGACATAAGGGGGAGTTTTGGTCAAACATTTTTTTTTATAATATAGTTTTTTGTCAGTTTCTGTTCTATATTTCAGACAGTTTTGAGCATTTGACTTATTAAAGTTTATATTTTCTATTCCGTACTTTCAGGTTTATAGTTTTTTGATATAAAAAAAATTATAAAAATAAAAATAAAATAAAATTAAAAAAAAACACAAAAACAAAAAGGGGGTTCACTTTGTAAGAAAAATAGGTGCTTATAACTTAGTCCCCTAAATTAATATGGTCAATATGAGTCATAAATTTCTTTCTCTCTTATCTTGAAGTATACTACGTACGTACATAACTTTGCTATAATCATACAGCAATTTAGTTACAAGCTCAGCTTTCATTAAACTTAAACATATGTATTTCGTTGACCTTTGTTCTGTACATCTCTATGTAACTATTACTGTTATATGGAAAATCTATAAACTTTAGAGCATGGGGTGTCGATAAGTTGGTTCTCGCCGTTTCCCACGTGGCGGCTTCGCCACTTCAATTTCGCCCTTTCCACGACACCAGGTCTTCTCGCCAATGGTCTGCTCGTCGTTACAACGACATGGTAAAAGACAAAACTACCCCCTTTACTCTATAAATAATACCCCTTTTTTACAAAAACATTTACACTTCTCATTCACAACCAAAAATATATTATCTTCATCATCTTGTTCCACAACCAAAAATGTCCCAAGATCCCAACGAGATGTCGTTTATGAATCTCCTCAACTCGTCTTCGTCAAACCCGTCCACCCCATCGTCTTAAAGCTCAAACACCTCTTCGCAAGTCGGATTTCAACCTTTTCAATTGTTGGGTTTTACAAATCATAACAATTTATAGAAAACAAGTAAACATCATCAAAGCATGCAGCGGAAGTAATAGGAATAATAGTTGTTAGGTCACTAGTTTTACAACACAAGCTTATAAGAGAAAGAGATGAAGGCGGATGAACAAGTTATCACAAACACACACACACGTTAAGCAATAAGGACGGTTAGGCACAAGAGTATGTGTGAAAGAGTAAATTGAACAACCAACCCTCAAATGAGGGTTTACAATAGTTTATATAGGCAAGGAGCTAGGCAACACTCCATCTCCTTCCCTATTCCTTATTGGGCTTGGGCCTCGACTTATGGGCCTTCTACATAAGTCGGACCTTACAAAAACATAAAGGCCATAATAAAGCTACTTATTACATATGAAATATAAATACTTGAAATATTGTTTAGTAGTGATTCCAACAATCTCCCTCAAGTATATATGAATGTAAACGGTGAAGGCGTTGATGTAATAGTAGCGGTGACGCCTTCGACATTCTTCTTTCTTGTGAGAGGAATTGTCTTGATTCGAACAATCTCCCGGTGTAGAGATCGTTATCTTTGAATGCTTATGTTTTGACGTCATCTTTAACTTTGTTCTTTGATCATTGTTCTTTGTGGTGAAAGTGATAGTATGTTGTTATGCGCATCGATCCGCCTCAGTGCCTTCACGCTCCAAGGTCTCCACGCCATTCTTCAACATGCTCACACGCTCTTTGACATTGGAAATCAATATCGATGAAGTTCGTAAGTCTTTGACTTTGTAGATTCTTTGATTGATGAAGAATCATTCGATTGTTGTGTTGCATTCGAATAGAACTTCCATTAGTGATGATGTTGGCATGAGCATGAGAAGAGTCAAGACGATCATCCCGCTCCGGAGCTTCCATAAGAAGAAAACATTGCAAACGGTTAGTAATAAGCGGTTTCCGACTTACAAGTTTGAACTTCGAGAGTGTTAACAACATAGTGTGAAAACACAACTCTAATTCTTACAAAGGCCGCTCTCGAACTGAGTCCCACAAGTGAGATAACGCGATGTACCAAAATACATCTACAGCTTCGGATGAGTCGCCGAGGTACACGAAGCATCACCTCACGATTGTAGACCGTTTGAGACACACCGCGTAATCCACGGGAGTTACCGAAGTGACTTCTTGCCGTGGTGTTTGATGTTGACCACGGCAGAGTTTCCATTCAATCACCGAGGAGCATGATGTGAACCTCTCATAAATGTTCTCGACAGTTGCTAAGACCCGTGAAGGACTCGATATGAACCATCGAATCATCAAGATCTTATTTGTTGATCAACAAGTGATTAAATGTCAAGTGTTCCTAAGAGATCTTTTGATGAATCTCGTGGCTCTAGACTCAATAGTGCGTTTTGGTTTTCCGAGTGGAGACTAGGGAGAGGGTCTCCTTTTCAATACCAACGATCTCTAAGAGAAAGCCAATAGATTATGTAGGGTTCCTGTGAGAATGAAACAAGCTTACATTGAGAGAAACTTGAGTGGCTAAGAAGGTTTAGTGCATGCGTCCTTCGGGTCCATGACGACTTTTAATCTTCAATACCGGTGTCACTAAGTGACAACCAAGAGTATATGAATTGAACCCTTGTTATGCGCCTAAGTTGAATAACTGGAGGGCTATTTCTTTCACCCTTTACTTTACATTTCTTTTGATTCTTCAACTCCTTCTTTCTTCGATTCTCATTTTCTCCTTTTATAATCATTCCTAAGGACTTCTAACACTAACTAATGGTAGTGTCCTTGGGTAGATCCCTCCGACTCTGGCGGATCATAGACGATTATTCCTAACCTTAGTCACCTTATAACTCCATGACCGACCTATGTTTGCCATTATAACCACTGTAAGTTAAAATATCTCTCAAAGGGTTTGTAAATGAAAACATGTTTGAACCACGATGAGAGATAAGTTTTTGCATAAATACTCCCCTCCACATGTGCTTAATAGTTTTAAAGGTTAAATGCACAAGTGAGGAAAGAGCGCGACTTTTGAATTGATTCATCAAGATAGACAATCTCCGCGAGACACGGTTACGTTGAATAGTTAAAGAGATACATTGTCGCTTTTAGGTGACAACTAGCTCTAATAACTATCTTGAAGGTGTAGACAAACCTCGAAAGGTTGTCATACCCGTCGAGTTCATGTCTATCAAGAGTTTCTCGAATGGTACTTTCTACTTGGACAAGTCCTTTGCGAGACACGCTTACATCACTAGCGAACTAGCTTGAAATTATTACCCGTCGGGACAAGTCTTTTCGAGTTACTAACAGTTTAGTACCATCAATTCGTAGGTTAAGTCTCGAGGTACATGATTCATTTGCATTTTGTACAACATATTTCTTATCACATAATTTTCTCCCCTCAAAAATGGCATATAAGATGTTATTTTTGAAACATTTCGAGAATAAATATGACCATTTTGAGTGTTGCGGAAGAGTGACCATCGTGAACAATTTGTGAACAAAGTTTTTATCAAATACTCCCTCAACTAGTGATATAAACGGTTGAGGTTTTGAAATCATATGGGAAGTACTTGTCTTTTGAGCAAAACCTTGAAAAATGAAAGGTTTGATAGGTTTTACTCAAAAATTAAGAAGCTTTCGCTCCTTTTATAAGGATTGTGGCACCGAGGCGCACTACGTGGTCCTTTCTTGACCATTACGGGTTGTACATCGTTATGTGTGCACAAGCCATTCACATATAAAATCATGCATCCAAAATCATATGAAGGAAACAATTCAAGGGGTACCGGAAGTGCAAAGATGTTCCTGTGAGTGCGCATGCATGCGTTGAAAGCCGGTGATGTTTCTCCTGGTCGACCACCAACATAGCTCTCCAAGCGCCCGAATCGATCCTTCGAACAACTGCTCATCAATCATGGTGATGATACGCCTCACATCCCTCCTTTCCCGAGAATTCCAGTAGCTTAGGATTTCCAACTTCAGCGATATCCTTCAATCAGATGCCAATCCATCCCTAACCATCTTCAAGGTATGATCCCGAATTTGTGGAGCTCACTACACGCCATTAAACAGTTTGCAAGTTCACCGCGGTAAACAATGCCGAAAGGTTTCTTGATGAGCGTAAGTTGTTTGAGCCGGTTGATGTCGGGAAGATCAAGCGTGGTGGAGTGAAGTTTACACGCTCGATATGATTCAACAACCATCCGGATATCTTCGACACGCTCTTTGATCACAATGCGCCTAATGAAGATGAGAACCGACTTGATAAATTCACGCTGAACTTCACGAGAATTGTCGATACGACCACAGTACTTTGGCAAGGTACAAGTCTTCGATGTCGTTGAGGGACAAGTTCTCAAAGTCGACCTCCGAGAATTCATAGTCCTGCTCATCTTGTCGCTTGACTATGATATTCTTCAAGAATGTGTAGTCCCACTTAGACTTGAGATCAATGTGTTTGATGGACACGATGTCCTTTGAGCAATACACTTCATGTTGAGACTTTTGAACCGTGCACAGTAGATTCTTCGCTCGTGCCAATGATGAATCCCATACAATGCATCTTGGTCGATGCTTGCACGCTGTCGAAAACAAGTGATTTGCACGCTCCTCGATAACTATGCGCTTTGAGTAAATAGTCACTGGAATGGAAGAGTCGGTGATGTAGCGATTTTCGTGAACCATCGCCACCATGGAGAAGAAATTCGGTCTATGTTGAAGAAATATCTCAAGGGAATCCTTGGTTCATCCGGTTGGCGATTGTTGGTAGAGGTTTGGTCCACCGATGTAATATGGAGGGTTGTTCCTTTTAGTGAAGTCGATGTTTGATTCTCGGTCGAGCCAATCCATGTTGTTAGACATGGCTCGAGCAATGTTTTCAAGGTGATATTCAACCTCGATTGCACTTTCCGAGCTGTTTTTCAAAAGAAGGAATGCGTCATTCTTGATGCGCTCAACTCGGATTTCGCCATCTTCTTCACACGGAATCTTTCTTGCAAGATTTTGCATGCTCCAAGGTACTACCGCTCACCAATTCTTGACCTTCTTCGTGGTAGGAGTGTCGTTAACAAGAGTAGCAAACCAATCAAATTCGCAGCTTTATCGTCATCAAGCCATGATACGGCGTCATTCGAGTCGCTTTCTTCTTCGCTTTGAAGGTTTTGATGATGATATTGGTTTCGCACTTGTTTAGGTGAGGCGGGTTGTTGTTGGGGCTCAAGGACCTCTTCATCGCCACCACCCGTGTACTCAAAGTAGTCACCGCTTTATGAGTCGGGGGTGGTAACTCGGAATCGTCCCGAGGTTTATCGAAGAAAGACCGAGGTGATGGAGACTTATGTTGAGAAGAAGTCCGATGTGGAGGAGGTGGCATAGATGTAGAATGACCGCATCGCTTCGACGCTTAGGTGCGAGTCCTTATCCTTATCATCGCCATCTCTTGGTCGTTTGGATTGATGGTGACTCCTTGCATGATGATCCGAGTTGATAGTCAAGTAGAATTTCAAAAATTTAGCTTCATCTGAGTAAACGCCCGCATCTCTTTGACATTTGCATCACAAGTTTAGCGATTAACTTTCGTATTCGAGAGATCGCCTTCTTTTGCCATTGTATGTTTGACCAATGCTACGATGTTAGGGTGAGTTGTCCGAAAATACTTTTTTGTCACATCGGGAAAGGTCGAGAAGAAACTTGTGGGTTTGTTCTCTTGTCGACTTCTCCAGCCTTTTGGACTTTTGAACGATATCCCAAGGTACTTTTGAGTGTAACCTTCAATCATTTCATTTAGTTCCCCCGACGATGACTTCTCATGAATTCTGAATAGCTTTCCTATCTTTCCGCATCTCGTCATTCTCATCATGTAAGCATCGCATTTGTTCAAGATACCAATTAAGTTTTCTTTGAAGCATGTCCTTCTTTCTAACTTGTTTGACAACTTTCACAATTCTTGCATGTGTTTGAGAAATCCAAGACTTTGGTGGTTTCTTCACGGATTTGGATGATGATCCGTTGACTTAGTTGATGGTGGTGGTGATGAATGAGATGAAGAGTCCGATGATGAGGAGACATGAGGAGACTTCATGTCCTTAGGAGTTTCGAGGTTTTCTCCTTGAGTGAGTTGGACCGCCTAGAAGAAACTTTGTATAATCATCCTCGCCATCCTTAGACTTTTCTTTCTCGCCTGCTTCTCAAAATCATACACAATGGTGTCTTCAACAGTGTTGTTGCTGCGTAAGAGGGTGGCACCGATCCCTTATCGGGTTGATTAACCGCATCGGATCCGGAGAGGAGTGGCAAGACCACTTGATCCTCCCGGCCACCCATTTGATCTTTAGCAAAATCGGCCTTTTGAATGTGTCGGACGCTGTGAAACTTTTTCCGTATGATTTATCCAATTGCTCTTCTTCATCTTGAGCTCTCATCATAAGGTACAATAGTCGAGTCTTCCCTTTTCTTGAACAATTGGAGGACTTGGAGGTTTTGTCACCGAGGCGTGTGTTTCGGTTGCAGCTGCGAGTAATGAACCTCTTCATCCGCTCTCAAGATCTTCGAGCTCTCATCCCTAAGTTGTCTTTGAGGTTCAAGTGTGGGGATAGGTTCGCTTCCTTTACGGAACAATCCTTATAAGGAGCTTTCCTTTAGGAACCTTCCTTTGACTCAGTAACTTGTTGTGCTTCCTCGCACTTCCTCTTCTCGGTTCTCCGACAGTGTTCCAAGATTTTTCATCAAGATGACCAACTTTGCCTTGTCATTGCTTCCAGATATCTCTTGTATGTTTCGAGCTCGACATCTTCGCCAGAAGGAAATCGCAATACAAAGACCTTGTTTCTTTGTGGACGCTTCCTTGATTCTAACATTGAGAATGGGTTCCGTCAACATGTCGTGATTGTCGGGATCATTGAGCCTCTTGGGAATATCGTGATGAAGTCCAAGTGCTCTCTCAATCAGTTTAGTATATCCGATGTAGGAATCTTTGAGCCAAGTTTGTTTGAAATGACATCATGTCATCCCAAATCGTAGCTTCAATAGCGATGTGTTTCATGTTGATGAATGCCCAAAATATTTGCGCTCTATGAGCTTAGGATGCTCATAGTCGCTATCACGACCGTAAATGACTTGGTGATGATCATGTAGAGTGTTCTCCATGGTTGAGGAATACTCTTAAGCTCCACGTGAGAGTGCTTGGTGATTACTCCGTAGCCTCATCATAACCGATATTGATTAAGAATTGAGAGTTAACTCTTTAGCAGTGTGGCATAAAGTTTGGTTGGATTGACTTGAGAATAAGGAGAGCACCCTTAAGTCTGCAGTGTAATGGTGACTTGTTTGTGGTTCGTAGTCACCGTCACGTGAGCCCTTCCTTTGACCCGCTCCATAGTGTTCCGTAACTGCTGGATGTAGATCTCGTGAATGGTTGCAGAGCGAGTAAGCATGTTCGATACGGATGAGTCCTCGTAATATCGATAGCAATAAGACATGAAGATTCGAGCAAGTAAGGGTGTCAAAGTCAACACGGAGGTTATTCTTTCCTATCTTCATTGGATAGCCATGAGGATAGATATCAAGAATGGAGAGAACTTGTGCATCCACATTCATTTGTTCACCATGTCGTGATCTCGAAATAACATTAGCCAAAAGAACCAACATATCGAAGACATAATGTTAGTCAATGTAAGGTCTTATTGTCTAGTTATTGAATGTATAGTGATAATGATTGTTACGAGTCCTAAGTCACTTGTATGTTCAATAGTTCAATGCTATCGTGAAATGTTTCGTGAGTTAGTTAACTTTAAGTTTTAAAGTTTATTTTATCACTTATTGTTCACAACATATCAAACGATTTAAGTTTATTAGTGACATTTTGGATTCGTGATGATATGATTAGTTTATTTACAAGTTTGTACAAGTAACAATTCATCATGAAGGTCAATCCGTGGTTGCGTAGTTTTGGCAAAGTTATGCGTGAGCAGTGCGATATATGCTTAGGCGAGACTTACGCGTAGAATCCTATCTTACGCGTAAAGAAATGTTACGCGTGGAAAAGGAGTCCTTATGCGTAGAGCTTATGCGTGAGGCATATATTTACCTTACGCTGTAAGGCTACTCGTAAGAGTTTGACCTTATGCGTGAGGTCATCGCTACGCATATCCTTCACTGTGATACGCGTAGTCCATTGTAGAACCTGCGTAGAAGCTACGCCAGAAGACAAGTCTTACGCATAACAAGCTACGCGTAGGTGATCCTTATGCGAGATTAATAACCACCTTGATTCTGAATGTTACGTGTAGCAAGCCTGAAATAATACATCATATCATCAAAGTTAAACACATATCATTCATTTTATCAACAAAACATGGTATGAATCATTCATATGCAGTTAAGCGTAGAAAGTCATACGCGTAAGTCAAAACCCTAATGGTTATGAATTACGCGTAAGTTTTCTAACCATAGGATTTGCACCAAACTTATTCTGGTAGTTCAAGAGAGTTGTATGAGCTTATATACCAAGTATTAACATCTAACTCATGGTGAATCAAAATACCCAAACTTATGAACCTTAAACCCTAATTTCAAAATCAATTAATCGGTGTTTCGGTAGTTATAGAGCAAGGATATGATTAATTCAACATCATATGAAAATAACCCAAAGAATATTTAGACCAAAAACACTTCACATTTGGAAGAACCCAAATCCACGATAAACCCTAAGTTTCAAAATCAATCAATTCATGTTTCGGTAAGATTTGAGGATAAAGATATTATCATTGATGCTAAAACACGCTTTGAAACAATCTTTTAACCATTAAACATACAATCTTGATTATGTGTTCATACGCATATGCTTAGAACACAAAACCAAGATTATACATCTTTGACCGTTGATTCACGTAAAAATCAAAACCAAAGGTTTAAAAACATGTTAAGATTATGAAACAACTTACAAGATGATGATCCAAAACACGATTTGAAGATTGATTCTTATGCGAGGATATGTTTGGTTGATAGTAATAAATGAGAAGAGTTGTTAGGTGGAGGTTTTATTTAAAATAACTTTAAGTTTTGATGCTTTGGTCCTCCACCTTTTCCATTTTCATCCAAAGCCTTTAACTTCCAATTTTGGTTACCAAATGAAGATTTTAGACGACACTCCCCCTTGACTTGAGAAAATAATGAAAGGTTATTAATTAAAGTCCGAGGAGTGTCAATGAACCAGAAATTTACCACCATTTGTAAAAGAATCAACCGAGATGTGATAACATGCAAGTACACAGATGTTTTGAAGCAGTTAATGGATTATTTTCTCCCCCTCAACACTTGATCGGAAAAATACTGAATTTTGAAAGATAAAAGTGTTGACGGAAGAAATGTACTTGCCATGTTGAAAGAAATGTAGATTGGGAGAATATCCATAATAAAGCTACCTATTACATATGAAATATAAATACTTGAAATACTGTTTAGGAGTGATTCCAACAGAATGTCATTCAAATTAGGCTTTCTTAAAAACTCGGGCATAAACAATTCACTTACACACATAGTAAAAAAATCTAAACAAACGCGTGCCGTGTGTGACCCCATTTGCAAATATTCATCAAATGCATCAGGTGCGGTGCCGTACGCCAATTAGCGTATACCGGATGTGCATTTCATAATAACACTCATACTCATTACACCCGTAGCATCGGTTCGGACTCTAAAAAAATCAAAATGAGGTGGAAGAGGATCAACAGTTTGAATATGATTTTCAATACCTTGTACTATTTCTAAGAATAGTTTACGGCTCATACGAAATCGACGCCTAAAATAGTACTCCGGATATTTTGGATAATCACCAAAATAGTCGGACATCAGTCGTTCTTCAGCAACGTCACGCTCACGGTAGATGTAATTACGGGTGCGTGAACTTTCAGCTTCTTGTTCTCGCAACGATTGCCCATAATCTGCAACTTTCAGAATCATCTCGATATCTTGTAAATCATCAATATCGGAATCCGAATTTGAATCACTCATGTTTTTATTGCTTAAGATGTAAAGATTTGAAAGAAAAGTGTGTGAATGATTTTATAAAAATGGGGTATTATTTATGAGAGGGTAAAGTTTTAATTTAAAAAAAAAACGTTTATTTTTTAAATTGCACCGTTGTCAAACGGTTACCTCTCCCATTTCATTTGTCTTCTTCCGTGTCGTTGGGGTGGCGAACAAGCAAACGGCGAAGGGCCTTGGTGTCGTGGCGAGGGCCGGCTAAGGGTGGCGAGCCATTCACGTTGGAGTGGCAAATCCTTCTCGCCGTGACACTCCATGCTCTAAGGCTACCTTCAACCCTCACACCACTTCACAATCCACAGCGCCACATCAACTTTCTATCTCCTTCACCACCATCTCACTTTTCACTTCCAATCATCTCATATCACTCCACATTTAAACCTTTTTTTTTTTTTTTTTGGTGGTAAATACCTACTTTTAATACAATCATACCCCACTAAATAACCCGCACCCACTCACAAACCAAATAATCAATAATAAAATATTAAAAAAAGGACCCACTTTTATACGGTTCACGAAAAATGAAACCTTCATCTTTGGCTGCACTCTTTTCGTCCTTGCCGATACCTCACGCCCACTTCCCAGTGATGTTTGCTGCGTGAACCACCCTTGCCGATGCATCACCGAGGTTCATTTGTACGTACATTAATTATGTAAACTCCACTAAAAAAAATTAGTTGAATCAACCACAGGCAATGTGACAACGTTAATTGTCTAACATCATTTTTCTAAAGTAATTATAGAACTATAATTTAAGACAGCCTTCGCATTACACGGTATAATTGTTTTTTTTTTGAGAGAATTACATTGATATCCTTACAAAACTTTAAAATTACATCAATATCCTTTAAAATTTAACAATTACACCAATATCCTTAAGAAAGTTGAAAATACTCTTATATATCCAATTAATCATTTTAATATAAACAAAATAATTTTTATATTTAAAACTATCATCTATTATATTATATTACCTTTTTACCCTTAAATCTTAACCTCTCAAAAACAAAATTATTGTAATTCATGTACTTCAATAAATCCTTTAACTGCTCCACGTCTTTTTACATCTTCATGGAAACAATATAATCATCATCGTAGTTGATTGAGTATCTTTTATTGGAGTTTGATTATGATTTAGTTTTAACAGTTATTGAAATTTTGATTTTTAGATATGTAAACTAGTGATATATAATATTATTGAAACTTACAAATTTACCAAACAACAAATCTTGTCTTGTTTATATAAATACACTATAAAATTGCCGGCTAATAAAAGATTATAACCCAGATACCAAAATTTATGTTACAGTAAATAATAGCACAAAATTAAATTTTATGAAAGCAAAATGATGCTCAGTATCTTGGAAGCTTATTCAATCATTGAATGGTCACTAGTGAGAAAAGGTAAATCCTAATAGGAAGAAGAAACGTTAATGGTAATTGATGAGCTAAAGGGTAAAAAGGTAATAAATATGTTATTTGACATTTAGAAAAAAAATTTTAAATACAAAAATCATTTAATTGTGATTTAATTATTTATTTGAATATAAATGAGTATTTTAATTTTTTTTAAAGATATTTATGTAATTTGAAAATTTGTAAGGATATTGATGTAATTTTTAAATTTTGCAAGGATATAGATGAAATTGTTTTTTTTTTTATCAATACACGGTATTAACTTAATTTAATACAGTAATAAAAAAGAAAATATTTTGGTAGCATAAGAACCAACCACATTTCACTAAGAAAGCACACACGGATCATGATCCGCTACCTCCCACACCAAACAATCTCCACCGTTCATTTACTTTTCACCAATCCCACGCTCCATATTCACTCCCTCCAACTCTTCCCCAAATTCAAATAATTTCAAACTCCTATAAATACACACACTCATTTCACTCTCAAAACATTCACTCACAATCAAAACAAACAATCAAATCCATTTAAAAACAAAAAGAAAAGAAATGGCACGAACAAAGCAAACAGCCCGTAAATCGACAGGAGGAAAGGCACCAAGGAAACAGCTCGCAACAAAAGCTGCTCGTAAATCAGCACCAGCAACTGGAGGAGTCAAGAAGCCTCACAGATTCAGGCCTGGAACTGTTGCGTTACGAGAGATTCGCAAGTACCAGAAGAGTACCGAGCTTTTGATTAGGAAATTACCGTTTCAGAGGCTTGTGAGGGAGATTGCTCAGGATTTTAAGACGGATTTGAGGTTTCAGAGTAGTGCGGTTGCTGCGCTTCAGGAGGCGAGTGAGGCGTATTTGGTGGGGTTGTTTGAGGATACTAATTTGTGTGCGATTCATGCGAAGAGGGTTACAATCATGCCCAAAGATATGCAGTTGGCTAGGAGGATTAGGGGCGAAAGGGCTTAGGGATTATTGGATTAGTGTTTATGTTATGTTTATTAGAAATGGTTGTTTAGTTGGATCTTAATTTCAAGTGTTTCGTAGTTAGTTAACCGTTTAATGAAATGAACTTAGCTTTTGTGTTCAATTGTTTATTTGATTTGCATATGTTTAACTTAAGTTTATGGGTTATTGTTTTATCAAAATACCTGATTTCATATTATAGCATTATTGATTTGGGAAAAAGTAAAAAAACTGGCCGCACCACTTCAGCGAGTGCTGATGATTCTGCGATAATATGTGGGATTGTTTAATTGAGCTTAAATAACGTTATATCAAGTTATTGTTATTCCTGGATTATGGTAAAACCTTCTAAGTTGTTGTTTGGATTTAGGGAAGGAATTATTGTATCTTTGTTCAGCTGATAAGAGTAAGGTGGTGTTTGTTTTTTGAAAACTGCCTCTTAATAGCCTCTTAATCTGACTCGTTCAGACGCGGTCAGACATTTTGGCCGTTCAGACCGTTTGTTTTTTTTTTCCCGTTCAGACGCAGTCAGAGGCAGTAAGATCTTAATGGTCTAGACCTGAGAGGTGTGTCTTAATGCCTCTGGTTGCCTCTTGTTGACACAAAAATAACCAAAAAAAAATTTAGTACGAGCAAGCAAATGTGCGGTTCAAACATGAGTTTTTTTTCCCGTTCAGATGCGGTCAGATTCAGACATTTACGCCTCAGATTCAGATTCAGATGTGCGGTTCAGATTCAGATTCAGAGCCTCTTAAAAAACAAACACCACCTAAGTGACAAGAATTAATGTGACTGCAAACCAAATGTTAAGTACGAGGGTAGTGATGGAATTAAGAATAACAAGTGGTCGCTGTTGAAAAAGTATGCGTTCATCTTTAAGACCCAGAAACATGAAAACACTAGTAAACGATGACAAAATCTGCAACAAGGGAGATAATTTTGGTAAGACAATTGTATCGAACTCCTTTGGATCAAGTTGTCGATTTGTTTAATCCAAAGTGTCCCCTGCACATGACTCTAGTAAAATTACGCAAGTGATGTAGAATGGAACCAACTTACATAGTGCATAATACGTACTTTGAGAAAAACTAGATTATATTACTGAATATTTAGCAGAGTTAAACACAGGGCCTTTTCAAGGGCAAGTCTACTTTTATGAGTTTATCAGGTTCACCAAACTATAGCAAAACTTGAAACTAACTCTAAATAATGGAAAATATTGCCTGCAAGCCTCTGAAAGGGCAATTTCCGGGTTGTATATGTGCAGAGGGTGTAATAAAAACCTGTAAACATAACAACAGGCTAACTCTGGTTGTACTTGATTAACAATGGGTCAAACGGGTAAGAACAAAGAAGTGGGTCAAATAAGATGGAAGCTCTCTAAAGTGCAATGGAATGCTTAGAAAACTCATGAAATCATTTAATTTATATAAAAAAGTAGATTATAATTTTAAAGTTAATAATATCTTTTTTGGTAATAATAACAAGAGTGCTGGCTGGTTAACACTACCAGAAACATTTTGACCTCAACGTAAATAAAGATGACCTGCTTTGACCAAACCACGGTTTAGTAGTTTACAAATAATAACCCGAACTGCCTAACTGGCGTGTTTGCAATATCTGTTAGATACGTTATTTAAAACAAACTTTACGAGATGAGTAATCGACATGAATTATGACAAAAAGCTTTTTTGATTCAAACAACACATTACAAATGCAGTCATGAACGGCTGTGGCAATGTTCTGGTTTTTATATTTAACAGCAGGGTTTAAATATCATATCCGAATTTGATTAATTAGTAACTGCAATTTGACTATTGCTAATTAAATAAAAAAGTTTCACGATACCCCGAAATTCAAATTCAGAAGGTTGACAGAGATGCATTGACCTGCTTGTTTCCCATTCACACAAAGTACTCCACCAAAACATCTACATAGATCAACATACTTAAATACTCAATGAGTCTATCTAAGACGTATTATACTTGCAAACAATTGGTCAAAACAATTTAAGTGTGAATATACTAAATGCTTACATACACGCATTACAACAGTATGATCAGACAACATTCGTCTGCATAAAATCACGATGCCTTATCTTTAAATAAAACTTTATAAAAACGTTTCCCTTTCCTCAGGATCAAATATACCACCTAGATTATCTCCTCGGTCCTCTTCATCATCAGAGAGTTCATGGATCGAGTCCTTTTTTGCTTCTTTCATCGCAATCATACCTTTTTTTCTCCTCTTTTCTAAATTTAACGTATGACGCCTTCTATTATATTCATGAAGACATGAAGTCCCTCCTGCATAAGTTCCCCGAATTTATCCTTGACAATAACAAGCAGATCTTTATTAACCAGTTCTGTATAAATTTGATATTTATTTGTAACGTAGAATATTCCCAGATGCTTTAAAAGTAAAACATTTAGGGCCCGTTTGGTTTGTTGCTAGGAATAACAATGGGTATCGGATTTGGTATGGGGTAGAATGACAATAGATATGAAAAAGTGTATCATTACGATTGTTTATGTTTGGTTGATAAAATATGGTATGAAAAAGTGTATAGATATTTGAATTTTGTAGTAGAAAAAAGAGGAGCCCACGGGAATGGATTTCATAGACACCAAATTGGTGTGTAATGAATCTATGACTATGATATACCTATTTCATTACCGGGCCCACAAACCAAACACCCACAATGACTTTGAAAGTCATAGTCTCATTCCCATAGGTACCAACCAAACGGGCCCTTAATATAGGAAAAAAGCTATAAATGCTTAACGTACTTTCCCCAAAAACTCATTATGCTCTATGTACTTCAAATATTGTCATTATACATAACCATTTTCATTTTAATTGGTTATGTCTACTGTTGTATAGGCACTTGTTGAACGGGTTAAAAGTTGACCCACTGTAACGCATACAACCTCAATCCTCTTGTTCAGATAGAATAAAACAGATAAAAAGGCAACTTTTGCTAGCGGGTCAGACTTACTCATATCGACCCATACTAAAAATCACAGTTTCAACCCAGACTTGTAACCAAAACGTGCCTGACCCGGCAAACTTTGTACTTTTGCTTACTAGGTATGCAACGACAGGATGAAGTAAACATACTCGAGGAGAATCCATTGAAAAGCATTAATTCACCTACAAGCACAAGGTGTCGTATCGCCATCAGGAGCTGGGAATCCTAGAAGCCAAAACAGAACATGACGATGCCATTGTAAAACATGTATAAGACAAAATGTGGATTACTCGCAATATCACACATAAACTGATCAAACTTTAGTTATAATCAATAAAGTGTCAGTCCATTATACTCTATGTACTTCTCGTGAAAACTCATTATGCTTTCTCAACTTTTTTTATTGTCATTATACATAAAGAAGTAATTAAGCATAATGAGTCGAAAATGGAAACAACGTTAAGTATAATGACAATAAAAAAAGTTGAGAAAGCATAATGAGTTTTCACGAGAAGTACATAGAGTATTTTTGGCTTTTTTCCTTTAATATATCGGGTAAACCAAACTCCCTCCTGAAATGACCAAGTTTCATGATTGATGCTTTCTTCCATAAGGTAAGCGAAAGAAACTCATGTAATATAAACTGATGGTTCTCTTCTCCAATTCCCGTGACCCGTCTACTAAACGACCAGGATCTGTATAAGGTGAAATGTAAGGAAATGAATCGAATTCTAGAAATTTCTCCCATGATTTTACCCAAGTTGAGCGTAACGACTTCTTTTGAGCTATTTTCTCAATGGCGGAAACTGCCAAGCCTTGGTCCCACTTAATGAGCTCGATTTCCATCGAACTTTTTCTTCCACTATGACTTATCACTCGGAACATATCAAGATACTTAGGTATGATTCTTATCAAATAATCATCTAGTAATCCTAAAGTTCTACCAACTTCATTAAGTTTGGACACATTGAGTCTATGATTAGAAACCATCATTAACAACTTTGCTAATCTCTCAACAACTACCGGTTCTTGCATATCTTTCACATTTTATTCTTCTTCTACTAGAAACATCATCTTTTTAGTTAACCGGCAATAGTATTCATCCTTTTCAAGATACGTTTCAAAGTAACAAGGGTATTTCTTAAACCAATTCAGAGCTTTCCCTTGCAAATCAAGACTTTTGAACTTTTTCTGGATGAAATTAACAGATGCCACCTCATCAGGACACCGCAAGATTATATTTTTTATCTGATTATTAGCAACCCATTGATGGTTCCTAGTTAAAGCTGCTTCAAGATCAGGGTCTTTTTTCATTGACCAAAGAGAGAATCTTCGACTCTTCGAGTCTGTATATAGATATTTATCACCCTTTTCATATTTTGTTTCTTCATTATGTTACAAATCAGGGGCGGAGCCACCTTGCAAGTAGTGGGGGGAAAGGCCCCCAACAAAGCTTCACCGGAATAGCTTAATTAGTAGGAAAAATGGTTAAATTTCTTGCAAAAATCAGTGGTGCCCTCAACTCAGAAATTGGAGTGCCCTCTTTAAAAAGAAAAATCATCAGTTGAATCTTCGTTTTTCCTCCTGGACATTGTGGACAGAAACAGAGAAAAGGAGAAAGAAGGTTGAAGATGAGAATGAGAGGGTAAAGACAAAAAGTTAGAATATTTAG
This sequence comes from Chrysanthemum lavandulifolium, assembly GCA_022545495.1. Classification (NCBI taxonomy): domain Eukaryota; kingdom Viridiplantae; phylum Streptophyta; class Magnoliopsida; order Asterales; family Asteraceae; genus Chrysanthemum; species Chrysanthemum lavandulifolium. Next base: position 82,095,461 of record CM040240.1, read on the forward strand.
AGATGTGTAATATTAAATATAATGAAATATACACAAAAAACGAGGAAAGGAAAGCATCTACCAATACATATTGTACTTTATTTATGTTATACTACGTATTACAGTAGCCTTTTTCTTTTGTGATGGAATCCTATTATGTTTCATTTCATAAGTTGAACTGCATTATTAGACTAACAGAGACTAAAGCAATAGTATTTGTTTTATGCGAAGAAGCTTTTGACGGTACATTATATTATTTGTAGCTTTTTTGTTCAATTTACTATTGTTTTATTTACCCGCTCTTTCGATGTGTTTACTTCCTATAAGATAGTTTTTTTAACTACAAATTTAACGGGTCTATTGCATGTCTTATTATAATAGCGTGTCTTTTCAATATTTAATCTAAAAGACATTGTATTTGTAACCTATTTGATATGGTCATTGTTTATTAACAAAGTATGCTTATTTCTACTGTCTCGCGCAACCTTTTGTTTCACGTTATTGCATTTCTTTATTTGTAAGGTTAACTAGCTGTTCGATGTTGTTTTATCATTTTTCCCAAAAAATTACATTCAGTAACGATATACAAGTTTATTTATTTGTAAGGTTGACTTCAATTTTTGTTCATGCTATCACTTATTGTTTAAGAATTAAGTAACATTTTCTACTTTGACTATTTGAATCATTAGTTCAAACTTTTTTATAAGCCACCCGTGATTTATCACGGGTTTATAAGCTAGTGAAATATACACAAAAAACGAGGAAAGGAAAGCATCTACCAATACATATTGTACTTTATTTATGTTATACTACGTATTACAGTAGCTTTTTTTTCTTTCGTGATGGAATCCTATTTTAGTTTTGATATAGTCATGTAGCTATAAAAGCTTTATTTTTTAATTGGAAATCTTAATCTTTGTTATGACGATGCTGTTGTTTTAGTTTCAAATTTCAAACTTACGTCCTATTCTATGAAAAAGAAAAAAAAAAAGTTTTACGTTAGCATCTTAAACAAAAAAAAAACATCCGTGTTAAAATTTACGAGCATGTACGAGTGATTTAGAATGATATAATTACTCGATACAAATTTAGACACTCTTAGCTCTTCTGTTTTCTATTTTTAGTTGCGTGTTATATTTTATAAGTGAATATAGATTACAATTCCGTTAAAAAAGAAGAATATATATATATTTTTTTTTTAGGTAAAAGAGATTTTTCACTCTGGTAAAATGAAAAAAAAAATATATATATATATATTATATATATATATATATATTGATTAGAAGTCGAGTTGATCATATTTAAAATGAGCTCGATGAAATTGCTTTATTATGTGATACACATCACTCTTTTAGTTAGTGTTAAAAGAAGTGTTTTTTGCGTTTATTGTAACTGACCCGACCCGACCTATTTTGAACTTTACTATAAAAAGTTTGGCCCGTTATCGAAACATTCTTGTCGATTGTTGCCCCCTTCGATTCAATTTTCTGGCTCCGCCACTGTTACAAATAACTACCTGTTTACAAGAATAGAGAACATAAATGATACTACCATATATAAAGTGCATACCGGTAACAGACACACAACTTTGCAGCTCAATAAAGAAGGTTAAATGCAAACATTTTATGGATGTGTCATGTGTGTCATAAGAAGATACTAGGGATATTCGACAAAAAAACGAATGTTTGATAAGTGGGGCAAATCGCATAAAAAGGTACTCATCTTATGTCCAATTTCAATTAAAGGTACTATTCTTTTTTTTTTCTCAATTTAAGGTACCCGACTTTTTTTTGGACCGATTTAGGTTTTTTTCTAACTTCCGTTAACCATTTCGTTAGTAAATTACATGTTTGGTCCTTGAGTTTGTATAGGCATTTCATGTTTGGTCTATTTTCGTCCGTTTTCATACGCTTGCATACGTTTTCGTCCGTTTTATACGTTTTCGCCCGTTTTTACACGTTTTCGTCCGTTTTTGCACGTTTTCGTCCGTTTTTACACGTTTTCGTCCGTTTTTGCACGTTTCCGTCTGTTTTTTCACGTTTCTGTCTGTTTTTACACGTTTTCGTCCGTTTTTACACGTTTCCGTCTGTTTTACACGTTTTCATCCGTTTTTGCACGTTTTCTTCCGCTTTTACACGTTTTCGTCCGTTTTTGCACGTTTTCGTCTGTTTTTTCACGTTTCCGTCCATTTTTACACGTTTTCGTCCGTTTTTACATGTTTCGTCTCTTTTTACACGTTTTCGTCCGTTTTTGCACGTTTTCGTTTGTTTTTACACGTTTTCGCATGTTTTTGCACGTTTCTGTCTGGTTTTACACGTTTTTTTGTTTTTACACGTTTTTTTTTCTTTCTGTTTTATACGTTTCCGTCCGTTTTTGCACGTGTAAAACAGACGAAACGTCAAAAACAGGAAAAAAAAAAAAAAACGGGCGAAAACGTGTAAAAACGCTTTTTACACGTTTTCGTCCGTTTTTGTCTATTTAAACGGAAACGTGTAAAAACGAACGAAAACATTTAAAAACATATGAAACATGTAAAAACGGAAAAAAACGGACGAAAATGTGTAAAAACGGAAGAAAACGTGCAAAAACGGACGCAAACGTGCAAAAACGGAAGAAAACGTGTAAAACAAACGGAAACGTGTAAAAACGGACGAAAACGTGTAAAAACAGACAGAAACGTGCAAAAACAGACGAAAACGTGCAAAAACGGACGAAAACGTGTAAAAACGGGCGAAAACGTATAAAACAGACGAAAACGTATGCAAGCGTATGAAAACGGACGAAAATAGACCAAACATGAAATGCCTATACAAACCCAAGGACCAAACATGTAATTTACTAACGAAATAGTTAACGAAAGTTAGAAAAAAACCTAAATCGGCAAAAAAAAAAAATCGGGTACCTTAAATTGAGAAAAAAAAAAAGAATAGTACCTTTAATTGAAATTGGACATAAGATGGGTACCTTTTTATGCGATTTGACTTTAATAAGTGTTATATGATTAATCTAGAATCATTAATGAGAAAGAAGTAAACTTTATGCTAACTAGACTGACTAGTTAATAAGCTAATGATGATGCGCTTGTAATTCTTTATGCTTAAGTGCTTCAATTAGGACAGTATACTTGGGATTGCTTATTTTCTTAAAACAGTGTAAACTAAGGAAATAAGCAGTCTCAATTCCCAAACAGCCCCACAGATAATGATAGATAACCTTTTAATTTTAAACAAACTGCTGCAATGTATTACCATAATAATGCAACAAAATATTCAGGTTTGGCATTGTAAAAAAGACACTTTTTGAGAACTGAACCTTAACTTGAACCTATCTCAACCCTTTTGAACCTCCCTTTCGACCCTTTCCTCTTCTCTCCTCAGTTACATAACCTCCCGAATTAAGTCAATTTTGAACTTTGATTATAAGTCAATTTTAATAAACGAGTCGACCCGAAACGTGTTTGCACCTTTACTTGACCCGTTTATAGGAAAGATTAGGACGGTTGTCAAAAGTCAAAACCAATAACCTTTCTTTTACGCTCAGTTCTCGAGTCGAAAAGAAAGAAGAAAGTAAGGGAAAGTTTTTTGTGTTCTTGAGTCTTTTTATAAAAAGGAAAGGGAAACGGAAAGGAAATAGAGAGTAAGATTTGATAAGTAAATATTCCTCCCACTTTTGGGAGGAAAGGGAAAGGAAACGGAATCATATATTGTGTAAAGACTAATATACCCTTTTTAAAACATTTGACATTAATAATTAAAGGGCATATATGTAATTTGACCAACTTATTTTCCTTTTCCTCTCACTAAAGAACATGATTATGATTACTTTCCTTTTCCTTTCTTCTATCTCAAGAACATAACAAGTAACACTTACTTTCCTTTTCCATTTCTTTTTCCTTTCCTATTCTTTTCCATTTCCCTTCCCGAGAACTGAGCGTTAAGGAGAGTGCCCGAAAAACAAAGGTTGAGGATACCAGAATGGAGAAGGTGGAAAATGGGTTATCAGCAGAAAATAAAAAGAGTGAGCATATGATCATTTGCAGAAGATGTAAAGAAAGTTATAAACCATCTTTAAATAACTCTTCTGCTTGTCGATTTCACCCTTCTTTCTTTGTTTGCAGACGTCATGATGATCAAAAAAGGTTTTTTTTTTATAGTACTTTGATTATTTTTTTTATTTTTTATTTTAATGGTAATCTAATATGTTTTGAGTTATGCATCAAATAGTTGTATCGGCTTATATTTCATAAACCTAAATTTTTCTGCTTATTTTGAGACTTGTGGGCTTATATAAGTTTATTATGATAGGATAAACTTTTTTTTTTTTTTTTTTTTTTTTTTTTTTTTTTTTTTTAATGGTAATCTATTATTTTTCCTTTTACAGTGAAAAATAGGGGGTGTTTGTTTAAGCTTATATGTGGCTTATGAGCTTATTTGTTTTTCGGCTTATATTTCATAAGCCTCAATTTTTGGGCTTATTTTGAGACTTGTGGGCTTATATAAGTTTATTATGATAATGTGAGAAGTCTCAAGTTTAATGTGAACTCTGAAGTGGCCACGCCAACCTTCCCAAAAAGGGGAGGGCTTTGCTCGGTTTGAGTATGTGTGACGGTGGGTTCAAACCCCGTGAATTAGTCCGCCAAAAGGCTGGAAACCATGGTTACCCAAAAAAAAACCCGAAGATTTCCTTTATGCAATTTCCCTTAATAAAAACCTAATTTTTATGGTCAGTGTGAGGTAGGGAATTGAAAAGAATTAGGATCAATTTATTGACGGATCATAGAAAGGCCAAAACGTGTAGAATCAATGGTGGGATTTTAAGGTAGCAATGGAGATTTTAAGGACCAGAAGGAAATAGGATTTCCTATAGTAAAATTGATCCTTGGGGGTTATGGAGGAGCCGGAAATGGTGGTCATAATGCTGAATGATGAAAGAAGTTGCATTAGTTTGCATATGGTGGCTGTAGTTCTCTCTCATACTTAGAACCCTCAAATTAGAATTTACACATTTACAATAAGGGTTAACCTATGGGTGGATAAGTAAGCATATGTAATTTGTAATCAAAGGTGTAATTGACTGCTATGCTTTAGGAAATAGAATCCCTCGTAATAAGTCCTTGATTCTGCTTATTTAAGGCCTTGTGGCCTTGCTAAAGTAGTGTAATGGTTCACTTACTGATCCAGTTCGTGAGACATGTGTATCAGCCTTCAAGTGAAAAATCTCTTTGATATCTTGGAGCCTCAATAATCATGCTGATACCATACCTTATTTCAGTCATGTATAAACCTGTTCTATCAAGTTAGTCAAATGAAGATGGTGTTTCTAGAATATTTCAGTTTGGGGTTTACGTTACATATTACCCTATCCTATCGCCAACGTCCTGTAGTAACTAGCAAGCCCTACAATTGCATCAATTAGTTCTGCTTTTTGTAATGACTTAGAAGGTTTTGACAGCGGTTGTTTATTTGAAAAGTAGCTTCTGTCTTCATAAGAACCTATTGCGACAATCTACAAACACGTAAAACTGAAATGGAATGTAATGCTGCAACTATACTCGGTACCAATTATAAGAGAATGAAAAAGAAAAAATATCTTTTGTTTATTTATAAGACTCAATTTTGAGAAAAAATTAGGTTCAAATAGCTAGCCCAAAATTTGTGGATGGTTTACGTTTGTTACAGCCAGTTTGAAACCGGTACCGAGAATCGGGAGTATATCTGGTACACTCATATTTTAGTAACTCCTGCGGTCTAGTTTTATACTGTTGCTCACCACTGTTAGTGGGTGATAGAGCTGTTAACAGTTTTCAAATAACGGGGATCTTTTAAAATATTAATCTTCAAGAACTGAATTTGTTAGGATTAAAACCGTTTGACAGCAAATGTGTATTTGGAAAAAGAGTTCTCTTTGCAATCTTCCTTTGATAAGAACATAATTGCTATGGTCAGTGCGAGGTAGGAACTTGCAAGGAACTGAGGTCCTTTTGGTGACATTGTTATGTAATATCTATTGATGGATCATTCAGGTTTTAGCATGCCGTAATATATTGATGATAAAACTTTACACAATTCAGTGGAGTTGGCAAAAGGATTGAATGAATAGGATGGTCTTGAAGAACCAGAAGGAAAAACCTATAGCGAATCCATCAATTTTGTAATTCATGGTCAAAGATGTATTTAATGCTATGCATTTGGAGGTAAAGCTCCAAGTGGTTTTTAGGTTGTTTTTGTAATCTAGCTGCCATGCTTGTTTTAGTTACTGAGCTGCCTTATCTGTTTTATTTTTTTATTACTATTATGTATGATTCGAAATATAGGTTTTACACTTTTACCTGATCTAACTGAAAGGTGGCAAAGTCTACCTTCTGGTTTTTGGGTAAAAGTCAAAATTAGCAGTACAGAACACCTTGCTAGTCAAACACTCAAACCCCCTCGCAGCCTTATTCTCAAAGTATGGAAACATAACTTTAGATGGTTGGGCTGTAGGTATGGTCCCATTCCTTTGGCTCACTTACTATAGCCAACTTCCACCATGGTTCATTATTCTTAATGAGCCTAAGGAATTCCTTTCAACTTATAGTCAACCTTTTGCTCTAAACGTCTTACTTGCGTTGCAACTGTTTCTTAGTCCTTGTAGCCGTCGTCAGTGTTCCTATTTGAACAGAGACCTGATTCTCCGTGACTTGATTCTCCCGCTTAAATCATTCTAAAGCCTCATCTCACACCTTCAAGGTTAATTACTTAAAGGATTGTTCCCTGATCATATATCACATTTTGCATAAGAAAAGAAGATTAAGATGAGGAACAGATAGAGATAAACGGTTAAATGTAAGTGTGTTTCATTCCTGATATACTAAAATAAACTACACGTGTATTTTGTAGTCGAGATGGTAATATGAGCAGGTTGTGTATGGGTCAAGGCCGGGGCGGTTTAGCTGCCAAAATTTTGTATTTTAGTAGTTAATGTATTAAATATGATAATAGAAACTTTAGCATCATTATATTATTCTCATTTTTTAAACGAATCTGAGGTTGAAAACATTTTATAACACTGGGCGACTTTCAATCATTGGACACCTAGGAAAAAAGGTCCATATGCGGATAATGAAGAACCATACGACTGAATTACCACAGGGTTGTTGTAAAGAAAGTTGCCTTTTTTCTTCCGTTTCCATTTCTTTGTTTTTGGTAGAGAATGTACATACGATATCTTTTGGATAACCATGGTTACAACCTTTAGTTTGAGAAACTTTAGACCTGATCCACTATGTATTTTCACTTTTTATAGGTACTATGAACTGGGACCTGATGATCCCCCTACGCAGCCAAATTTAATGATTGTTGTGGAGCAGAGGAACCCCAAGCACCTGGTTGCACCACCAATTCCACATCTCTACGATGACGCTTGAAAGACTGTTGAAGCATGATGCTAAGATATGTATATAACTCGAAGATAAATAAATCAAAACATCTTCCTTGTTTTATGATATTCTTGTTGCAATCCTACTTGATGTTTGTGATTACTTTATCCATCTGATATCGTTCTGTCAATAGCTTTGCTTTATGTTTGTTCATTTGCTTATGGATGCTAGTAGATTAAGCATCACGATATGATTGAGATGGCATTTTATTTCCGACCCCCCAGCCAAGAAACAAAGTTGTGGTTTCATATAGAAGTTTTGACATCACCCTTTTTGCTTTTGTCAGGAGACATTGCGACACTGTGATTTATTTGTTTTAATGTTTGGCTGTGGGACTATTTGGCGGGGGCGCCCGCGAATACCTAAGGTTTGAGCTTAGCAACATTATGAGCTAAGGTTCCCATGGTCCTTGATGCAACCATCGTGAGCTAGAAACACAACCATCGTAAGCTAGACAACATCTAAGAAAATCTCCAACTAGTCATGTCTCTAAACTCGTAACATCACATAATCTTATGAATAGAAACCCTCTCCTAGTATTCAAGCTAGCAATCATATCATCTGAATTTTTTTCTTCTAAATTGATCTTATTCGTTTACCTTCTATAATTGGAGAATTGGTTATTGTATCAACTGTAATCAATCCCGCATTTTCTTACCCAATGGGATAATGGATGAATATTTAGAAGGTAACATCAAAGTACAATATATGAAAAACATAATTTGATTTGCAACTGTCAAAAACGTAATGTAAACGGTTAAGCAATTAAATGGAGTCAGGGTTGTTTGATAAAACCATATGATAGTCGTTGAGCGCATCATCTTTCTTATCGTGTGGTTGTACAAAATGAGTGGCCCAAAATAAAGTTGATGACATTGTTGAACAAGTTTCGAGCAAAGATGTCAAAATAAATTGTAGACTTTTATTATTTCATATTTGTGTTTTACTTTCGATTCATTTTTTTTTTATTCATATTCTCAATCTCAATCTCACTTTTACTCTCAATCTCAATCCGAATCCCTATTCAATATCGGTTGCTGAGGACTTGCCAACCCTATTGCTACCAGCTTCTTCGAAATCAAGCTTTAGTATTGTGAAACTACTTAAATTTTGATAATTAACGTTAAACAAAAAATTTGAATAACAGTTTCACGACCATATTATTTTTTATTTTAAATTTTCGTTAGTATACGCGGGTAGACACGTAGTGTACCTGTGTACACTAATTAACTTCTTGTAAAGTTGAGAATTTGTTCGGTTCTCTCAACTTTCCTCACTTACTCTCATCTAGGACTAATGCTAATGGGTTGAGTTCCCCCCCCCCCCCCCCCCGCCCAACCACACGCAACTGAGTCCTCTCTCCCCCAACCCCCACCCACACCCACATACCAAATCAAAGTTATGGTTGGCTAGCAAATCGAATTTTCAATTTGGTTTGTGAGTGTGGTTATTTTTTTATTTTTTTTGTAGGGTATGTTTTTTTGTTGTGATTGCAGTCGTCTTACTACTTGTTTTATGGTCGGCGTGTAGTTTTCGAAAGAAAAAACTGAGCTAGCGCTGATGTGACAGATTGACCACATAAAATTATGGTCGCCATTAGCATTAGTCTAGCAAATTTACTTTGCGACACTCAAAGTTTTAAATACTTTCCTTATAAAGACAACATTTCCGCTTTGACCCATACACTTACAAAAGCAACATAAAAAGAAGCAAAGTCATATAAAAGCAAAGTTAAAAATATAAAATGATAAAACTGGCCCCTCAAGTTATATTGACCATAAGTTTATACCTCTGTTGTAAAAATCGGCCCAGGCGGCCGATTAATCCCCGCATAATCGCTGATCGCTCACTAAGCGCCTTGATTTATCATAATCGATTTGGTCAAATATCACTTAAAAATCGGTCAACAAACCGATTAATCGGACAAAATCGGTCTAATCGAACAAAAGCGCTTAAAAATTGGTCAACAAAATCGCTTAAAAATCTGACAAAATCACTTAAAATCGGTCAACAAACCGATTAATCGAACAAAATCGGTCAAAGGTCGCTTAAAAATGGTCAAAAAACCGATTAATATTTATGTTTGACTTTGAACTTTGAAGAATTATGTATTATGTCTATATTTGAACACTTGAAATATTTGAACTTTGATGCAATACGCTTATCTCATACATATAAAATAATATAATATCTAAAATTACATTTTTGTGCATAAAAATTCCAATCCGATTAATCCCCGATTAATCCCCGCCTAACCGATTAATCGCTAGGCCCTACCCAACCGCCTCACTAGCGCCTAGCGATTTTTACAACCTTGGTTTATACTCCTTAATTAGCAATCGTTGTGATAAATGCCTTACTTGTTTATACTCCTCAATTAGCAATCGTTGTGATAAAAGAAGAGTATCACCTCTATATTACCACAATACCGCACAGGTACTCTACTATTCTCCTACTCCCTCCATTCCAAAATTATTGTCCTAAAATATATATATATATAGTTTAAGAAAAGTAGGTCTACTACACTCCTAAACCAATAAAATATTATTAACACCTACTAAAGTCTCTTTGTATTGGTTGAAATAAAAAGTGAACAATTATTTTAATACATCCAAAAATGAAAAGGCGGATAATAATATTGAGACGGAAGGAGTATAAAATAGTTTGAAGTTGAATTAGTTGAGAATCTCTTTGGTTCTCTTGACTTCCTACACATAAGACTCTTGACTTCCTACACATAAGACAGTCTCATCTAAGGTTAGTTTTTATTAAATGCCCGTTTGGTTTGTTAATGGATTTGGATATGGATATGAATTTGGATTAGGATTTGGATTTTGGTTGAAGTTTTAAGAAAAAAGTATAAGAGAGAAAATATATAAAAGGTATAATATTATATTTTAAAAATATATAAAAGAGAATTCATTAGTTTTTTTGTCATAAAATAAGTTTATTTGGAATAATAAATTTTAGTGAGTGACGCACATAAAATGAAAGCCCACTTTGTTTAGAAAGAAGCAAAACATGTCGGGCTTTCATTTATAAAACTAGCTTTGGGGGAAGAAGAATTGACTATCGAAAATATTTGTTGGGCGTTTAGTTGGAGAAAAAAATTCTCTTGTTTCTATCTCTAATTTTGTAAAAATTTGGAAGGAAAATTTATCTCCACAAAATACTTGAAAATATAGAAAACGTGTTTAGTTGATGTTTGTATTTTCTATTTTGTAGAAAGGGTAGAAGAGTTGTGGGTTACAAAGAAAAACAAGGAAAACAACTAAAATTTATTTTGTAATTTTCCTTAATAAGTTAGGAAATAGAGATTTTTGTTTTGCAAAACATTTTGTTGGAACACGTTGATTTGAACGCAATATTTGTTTTCCTTGTTTTCCACAAAACATTTTGTAGAAAATAAGGGTGTTTTCTCCCAACTATTCAAGCAAAAAATGACCCCATAATTTTTGAACCAATCAACACTTAAGGTGTCGTTCTACACCTACATTATAAAATCCATCAAACAAACGGCCTTTAAGAGTATGCCATCACCTCTATCACTTTCATCAAGGGCTATCACCATAAGAAAGCTTCCTATTATTTTAGGGTCCTATGGTTTATACCCCATTTGACCAAATTTTGACTTATTTTATTATCTCAAATTTGTAAGCCTATATTATGCAAATACCAATGTTTTTTCAATCAAGTTATTAACTTTTCACTCATTTTAAAAAGTCAAATCATTTTTTTTCCTTCTAAATGTAACATTTGACTAATTTATTAATAAATTAGGTTTTTGTTTATGTTTGTCTTTGTTTGTCTAGATCATACGTAAAGTGTATAAGTTGTTCAAATAATTGGAGTAGTATATTTGTTAAAAAGTATGCTAGATTATTATAATTCCGTATTTTATATAGACTTACATTCTAGTATTTTACAATGATGATTCGTTTTGTTTTGTTTTTTTTAATTGCTGAAATTGCTTTGTTTTAATTAAAAAAAATGTCATTTTTATCGAAGATGATACGCGTACAATGCGCGTTCGGGGTCAAAGGAACTTCCTTTTCGTCGAGCAAGTTTTTCAACACCCTTGACAGTGAACCTAATCGTTGTAGTGTAGTATTATGGTAAGCCTCGGGAATTGATATCGTTCTCTAGGGGAATAGGAATGCTAGTAAGAAATTACTACGCTAACGTTGGGGTTGAGGAAAAATTATTTTTTATCTTTTTTATTTTTTTTAGAAAATGAAAAGGTACGAATCTCGGGGTATTGGATTTTGGGGGTTGGTATTTCTACCGATTTCTCTACTATTCTAATTATCTAATTAACTAAGCTAAGAGAGAGGTCATGACAACAAGCATCTAAACCTACATTCTCTAGTGGCATTTGGTCCAAAGGTTCTATATCAATCGGGGTTCCTATAGTCTCTTCTACTTCTTCCGGATAAGTTATAGGCGATGTGTGTTCCTCAAGTGATGGTAGGGCTTGTGGGCTTGGAGTTTCCACCTCATTCTCCAATATATCTAGATCTCCTAAATGTTCATCACGTGTTTTAGTATGATCTAACCCAAATACACTCCTAAGTATCTCAAATCCTTCTTTAGCCATTTCAAATTCTTGGTCCGATTCATAAGAATCAGTCTCAAAAATTTGATCACTATGTTCTATTTGCCTAAAGGATTCCTCATGCGTGTCATATGTTTTGAAATCTATCCCACACATGCAAATAGGTGGTTCAACTCTAACCATCTCACAATCTTGTTCGGGTTTAGGTTTCATGTTCTTAAAAACTAGGTCTTTTTGATCATGGTGCCTAAGATCATTCAACTGATGGTTGATGCTTAGGAGGCTTTTCTCAAAAAATTTCCAGATGGTCTCACTAAAAGGAGTTGATTCTAACAATGATCGTTTAATAGAAGCCGCACAAGCGAAAAATTTATCAAATCCATCCAACCTTACACCCGTCTCATTTTGGATATCTCTAAGATCACTCACTAATTCATTAGAACAATAAAAAGCAATTCAACTTGTGAAATTCAATTGTTTCTCATTTGTTAATGATTCAAATGCAACTTCACTTGCCATAGCGACAAATGAAAAGGTTTTTACGAACACAAACACAAAGAAGGGGGATAGACTACAAGGAAGCTAAAAATTGAGAAAAAAAGCTTACTTGATAGGAATCAAGCAAGGAAACCTAAACGAGATAGACTCCTAACTAGCTATTCTATTCCCCGGAAGCGGCGCCAAAAACTTGATACGCATACAACGCGCGTTCGGGGTCAAAGGAACTTCCTTTTCGTCGAGCAAGTTTTTCAACACCCTAGGCAGTGAACCTAATCGTTGTAGTATAGTATTATGGTAAGCCTCGGGAATTGATATCGTTCTCTAGGGGAATGGGAATGCTAGTGAGAAATTACTACGCTAAGGTTGGGGTTGAGGAAGATTATTTTTTATCTTTTTTATGTTTTTTAGAAAATGAAAAGGTACGAATCTCGGGGTATTGGATTTGGGGGGTTGGTATTTCTACCGATTTCTCTACTATTCTAATTATCTAATTAACTAAGCTAAGGTAAGTGTAGTATATGTCTATTGTTGTGTGCTCTTATTATGATTAAAAATGTGTTTACTTAAATGCTATTACTCCCTAGTTATCTCCTATTGATGGTTGAATTGTCAAGTCTTATATTAACGCGTTGTGTTTTCTCTAAAGTCGTGGGTGTGCTTTTATCCCTAACTCTTTGAAGCTACCTAAGGTTAATGACTACGAATCTCTAGGATTCATAAACTTAACACTAAGGTTATCTTGGGATATTAGCCTACAATTCCACTAGTTAACTATAAGCTAGGGTTCAACAAAGATTAATCAAGCATTAAAAACACAACAATGGCTTTAAGCACTCCTAAGCCAATTACAATTAAGATAAGAGACAACCAATCAATATTTAATAACTAGGTTTCATAGATCTAAGCAAACACCACAAGTAAATTAGTCGGACATGGAAAACATGCAAGCATACACACAAACCAATTGAAGACATAATTGAATTAATGAAGTAAATCAATGATATTGTTGATGTTGTAAAATAGGGTATGGAACTCTAATATACTGCCAAGAAGCCTATGTTCGGTTTAGGTTTTACTCCACAAAACTACCTCTCTAAAATACTGAAAATTCAAATTCTATATATATAGTTACAATATGCGACGGCGTCACTCTTTAATTGTGACGCCGTCGGGTCGCCGCCATTAGGGTTTCGTCTTGGCCACGTCAACTCTGTGACGGCCTCACCTTATGCTTGTGACGTCGTCGGCTTCAACATCTGACGCCGTCGGGATCCAAATCTAGGTCGTCTAAGTTGTGACGCCCTACTCTTTTAAACCTGATGCCGTCACTTGTAAAATAGCAATTTGCTCTCTGAGTTGTGTACTAAAGATGAGTACAACGCAAGGGTGTGGGGGAATTACTCAACCAATGTGGAAGAAGTAATTATAATACGGGTATCAAACAAGGGTTATCCTAATGCCTTTTATCATTTAGTTATTCTTAATTACACAAGTGTAGTCTCACTAGCGATCTCGGAATGCATCACAAAACAAGTTCTAGAATCTATTATACTACCAGTACACACTCGAAGCATTAAAGTAGAATGCTTTAATTCCTACAAATCTAAGGGCGATCCTCACATTTTGGGTGGAGTTAAAGTGGTAAAGGGTTTTGTGCTAGTCATATAAATTCCTATCCATGAGACGCTTTATTAAGACTAATGGCCCACTCCTACATGTCATGAAAATTTTAAATTTGGTGCCAAAATTACCCTAACCGATATTTCTCATGGTTTATTACACAAATGAAATTGGACAAGGCAAATAGTCAAGGATAAGCATAGTTTCAAAGTTCCCGTTTTATTTTCCCTCCCTACACTTAAACTGAACATTGTCCCCAATGTTCCCCGAAAGTATCAAAGTTATGATAATGGAAGGTAATTAAAAACAAAAGAAACTAGTACTCCCCTGATTAGCTCGGTACGATCCGTGTGAAGTAGTGGTTAAATCTTTCTTCAAGAATAAATGTTTGCGTGAAAAACTTTTTCCAATCTTATGTATCTTCTTCTTGATAAACAAACCTGCACACTTGAAGAAAACAAACGAAATCTTCGCGTAAAATCGGCCGGTAACAATATATTCTATAATATAATATATCTATATATTATATATATATATATAATATATATAGATATATATATATATATTATAAAATTATTAACATTTCATCTTTTAGAAATTGTATTTCCATTTTAAAATGAATATTATTTATCTCTTCCATTTTAATGAATTAGTTCTTTTAATTGTTCTAGTTTTTCTTTTAAACGAATATTTTGTAAAACTAAATTTATTATTATATCAAACGTTCATTTAACAATTGGTCTTGTTCAGCATTTTATGTTATGAATAGCGCTGAAATAGAAAGAGGAGCACCAAGATTAGTTATAAATTATAAACCATTAAATAAAGTACTAAAATGGATTAGATACCCTATTCCAAATAAAAGAGATTTATTAAAAAGATTATATGATTCAAAAATATTTTCTAAATTTGACATGAAATCAGGATTTTGGCAAATTCAAATAAATGAAAAAGATAGATATAAAACAGGATTTAATGTTCCTTTTGGTCATTATGAATGGAACGTCATGCCTTTTGGTTTAAAAAATGCTCCTTCAGAGTTCCAAAATATAATGAATGATATAATTATTCCTATAAGTAGTTTTGCTATAGTATATATTGATGACATTCTAATATTTTCTAAAAATATAGATCAACATTTTAAACATTTAAATATATTTTATGACCTCGTATACAAAAATGGTTTAGCAGTCTCTCCTACAAAAATAACTTTATTTCAAACTGAGATAAGAACGTCATACTTTAGTACAATCTAGATATGATGGAAGTTGTATATATGAATGGAATATAGATGGATTTCAGAATACCAAATTATAAACCTTTTATAAGAAATG